>OU015496.1:155058782-155598782 GCA_907164885.2 Dolomedes plantarius | reverse complement strand
GACTTTGTATTTTAAACTAAAAAGGATTCATGCGTTAAATTGGGAAATTAAAAAAGAAGCACGCAGTAGCCTTTGAATTTAACAATCAGAAGTGCAATTATGTAGCAATTAATCGGTAAAGTATTTTGTAAAGTGTAACTGTGACAATTATTTCTCTACAGTTTTGGTGTTGACTTGCTTTATAAATAATTGATTAAGTGATTGATTAGCGACATTTTCCCGTTATGTTGTACATACTGCAATTCTGTGTTCGTTAATAACCGTTATGGATGAGTCAATGGCCTTTTTATGTAAAACTATATAAAACTGATTAATTTAAATTTGGATTCTTCACTCTTAGTATTGATATTGACAATAATTTTTTTTTTTAATTCATCTAGGATTATTTGATATTTTATGGAGTCGAAATTTAAGTTGCGCGGCAGGCTGACCACCTGCCTGAGACATACATGCTGTATGGCAGTGCTCCCCAACCTTTTTATCGCCGAGGACCGGTCAACGTTTGATAATTTTACTGCGGACCGGTCAACGTTTGATAATTTTACCGCGGCCCGCTGAGGAGGGGACGTTGATTGTTTATATTTTAGATTGTTTTGATTTAATAATTTTAATTTGATTGTATTTAAACATGCCTTCAAAATAAAATACAGTTGCACCAAAAAATGAATATAAAGTGATTTAACATTTTAACTCACTAGAACGATAAACCAACGAGAACCCTGAGTTTGTTTCTTTGCAACGAGACGGTTCCATCTGGGGGTAATAGGAGACAGTGACACCCGAAGTGTGTTGCTTATGTCCAATTTATTCCGTTGTTTTGTTTTGGTTGCTGTCACTGCAGAAAACCCCGCTTCACACAGATAGGCTGTCGGAAATGGCAATAGGGATTTAAGTGCTGTGGTGTAATCTCAGGGTATTTTGATGTATAAATGACTTACGTTTATTCTTCAATAAAAAACTCATTTTATTTATTTATTTATTTGTTTAGTTTTTTTTTCTTTCGGGAAAGCGCATTTATTTTCAATTTTATGACTGCAATTTTAATTAATAATCTTGAAATGTTTAATAAACAATAAACTAATTTAAAATAGTTACAAGATTTCTTCTGTTACAAAGGTATAAATTAGCACAAACCCGACAAAGATGCACAAACCCGAGAGAAATACACCACAGTAAATAAAACGGAAATAATTTAATGTGCCTTGGGCGGCCCGGTACCATTTGATCCACGGACCAGTACCGGTCCGCGGCCCGGGGAGCACTGCTGTATGGCATCCCAAGCTCACGGTCAAGAAAACGGAGATGGGCACCACCGGACTTGGTCCACAATGGACTGTTGCGCCACTGGTTAGTTAGTTAAAAATTTAAGTTGCAACGTAGAAGAAAAAAAGTAAGTATGGTGAAGATTACGTATTATATGGTGTCCACTGCTTGAAGAACATGACGGGACCGAAAAGCCTCTATATTATATTTTTAAAATTTTTGTTTTAAACGATTCGTTATGAGTCTCTGTTATCAGATGGAGGTGTCTTCATCAGAAAAGCGTTTTTTTAAATTTTTTTTCTTTCACCAGATAAACCTAGCCTTTCACCAGATAAACAAAGGGGTCCTCGACGTTAAGAACCAATGACTTAGGGCCTGTTCACATAGAATCCGTCAGCGTCAATTTTAACTCGTATTGAAATATATTTAACCAATTACAAACCTCCAAACGATTAGCCATGAAATTGCTACGGTCTGTGATTGGTTTAAAATATGCCATACGAGTAACGCTGACGCTGGCGGATTCTATGTGAACAGGCCCTTAATACCTAATACAGCCGTTTTAGAATCAAATAACGCAAAAGGCCCTTTCCTTGGATAACATTCAGACATATATAATTTATAAACGTTACCGAACTATGAGCCTTTTTCCGCATTATAAGTCGATATGAAATTTTGTACGACTTGTCATCTTTCGAAGGATATGAAGGATTTAATTTCAAAGGATTTTAAATGAAAGTTTATATTGGTCAAGTATTTTTAAATGTTAAATACCTATTAATAGAGACTCATTTGAGGGAGAAAAATCATTACAAATTGTGAGTAAAAAATAAATAAAATTTTGTGCCCCGGGTTTAAAACGCTTAATTCGCTGTTATTATTTTCGAACACGGTTTCAAAATGATCTGATTTTTATCTCCGGGTCTTTTTTCATCACGACGTGAGACATAGAGAGAGGGAAAAAAAACTTTACAACTAGACTGATGAAATAAATATTTTTTCGCGAAGTAAATATAAATAGAAAATGAAATAATAAATTAAAATAATAACAGCTCTCGAACAGAATGGAATTGCAAAGATTCGGACCGAAACATGAAACACTCGTTTTTAAAAACCAGTGTTGCGAGGAATGTCGTCATTGGACGTAGGGCGCGTACGTAACTCGCTCGCATCGTAATATTTTTAACCAATCAGATAGCTCAACCCTCGTAAACCACGAAACTGTTAAACTCTGTGATTGGTTTAAAAAAAAATCAGCGATTGATCCTGACGGATACATTAAGAACAGCCCCTTGCAAAGAAAATTGATGTGGGTGAAAAATGAAACGCTCGTTTCGACGCCCGCCAGACGAAGCGATGGATTGAAACTGATATCCGAGTTCCTGAGCTTTGAGGCACAAAGGGAAGCACAGGGCAGAGAAATGGATTTGGGAAGCGATGCATCAAAAGCCCCATCCGAACGGGGCAAGATTCTGGAAACAAAGTCAGGGTGGCTTCATTGGTATCCTTAGAAAGTAAAATGATAATTCGAATACAGTGGCGTAACGAGAGGGGGGGCAAGGGGGTCTATCATGCCCCAGGCGCCACACGCAAAGGGGCGCCAATTGGTCCTTTTCACTAATTCTATATATTATATTACTATACGTTTTTCGGGGGAGGGGGCGCCAAAAAGGTATAGTGCCCCGGGCGCCAGTTATGCTCGCTACGTCACTGTTCGAATACCCGGACCGATCGAGTTCCCTCCTGCGAAGGCGACAGTCCCCTCAGAAGGGGATTGATTTTCCTTTGACAATAACAACACAGTTCATAAAACTAGTCGCGGAATAATCCCCATGCAATTCGGAATTCAATAACCCCATTTCATTCTAAGTGAACCCAGGTTTATTGAAGCTTCTCTAATGCAAATATACATTAAGATGAAAATGCATTTCTCTTTTAACGAGAGATCCGAACCTGATCCCCTGTGAAACTATTTCCGCTCAGCTCTGCTAAGAAAAACAAACATTTACTTCCTTACATTTATCCAAACATTTACTCACAAACATTTTATAGCCTTTCGAACGTGTGTCGGTTCAGTCGGTTACGAATTCGCATTCTTTTTTCACCACATTAGCATAACCAACACAAATTAATGACGACTACAACGAGGAGGGGGTGGCTGAAATGTTGCGGTGGCACCCCCCTCCCCCCCTCCCCCTAAAAAACACACCCAGCAATTTCTTTTAAGCGCACGCTCCCACGTTGCATTGCGATTAGTGACGCAAACTGCGTTCGACTCCAATCTTAGCGGAGGCGGGGCGCATTCTTGTGTTGTTCGCTCTTACGAGGTACCGTTGGTTCAATATCCCGCGGTTTAGATGCCGCATAAAAAAAACTAATGATGAATTAATAAAGCATTAAAAAGTTCGTAATTTGCAGTAATTTTGGTATGCATATGAAGTTTAAAATCTACCCCAGACTGCGACACTGAAACGAGCTAATTCGAAACACTTTGGAAAGCTTAGCTGGTTTGTTTTGGAAGCAGTACTACAGTCATCTCTTGCAATACGAGCATTTCAGATAGGCTCGATCTTGTACCGACTGTGCAGGATTCAACCTTAAAGGACTTTAAACCTTAACCTTAACCTAAACATTATCTTAACCTTAACCTTAAGGTACCTTTGGGACCTTAAAGGACTGCTGGGTGACTCCTCTATTAGGGACGCTTTCGAAAAACCTTCTGCAGAATCCTTTACAGAAGCGCAAGGGTGCAGTAATTCGTCTCATGCATCAACATCATGGAATTAAAAAGGATCAGATCTCTTTTGCTAGATTGGGGAGCTCTAAATTAGATCCTACAGACGGAACAGGGAGAGATAATTTCGCCCCAGGGGTTAAAACAAAACTGGTAGTTAGCAAGTACCAGTGCCTCCCGTTTCTGATGATGAATTACCGTTCGAACGTCGAACCCAGAGACGGAGACATGATCGCGAATTCCGTCAAAAGTATTTCGGCAGAGTTCTTGGAAGGTGGAAAAAAAAAGAACTCGTTTGAGGAAGGTGGTGAGCGCGTGCCCTGAACCACGTATCATATGTTGCTCGCCTGCGCACAACCCTTTGAGAACCACTCGACAACGCGTGACGTAACTCGAGAAAAGAGGTCACGTAACAAGAAAAAGAAATACACATTGGGTGGTTTCATTTTCCTCCTCCCGTCTCAAAATGCCTTTTCAGGCAGCGGGAAGCGGGATGCATTGGCCAGTTACATGATTGATATATATATATATATATATATATATATATATATATATATATATATATATATATATATATATATATATTATATACATATAATACTAATCATAATATATCATACTAATCAGAAACAATCCATTGGTTTTTAGACAGTATCGGCACCACTGATGAAGAGATGCTGTCTAAAACCTATTTAATACTTATCTTTTCATGTTTTTAGTTTCTGCCTGCAAGTAGTTTTAGAGCTCATATTGGTTTTTCATTTTCAACTTTGTCTTTTATATATATATATATATATATATATATATATATATATATATATATATATATATATATATATATATATATATATATATATATATATATATATATATTACGGCCAAAGTCCGGCCACTTCTGGCACTGGCCAAAGTTCGAAATAATCAAGAATTTTCGACTACTTTGGTATTTGGTCGGCCAGTTCGCGATGCTACCGACAATCAATAGACAGTCCACGAATTATTCAAGAAAAAGTGGCCAAAGCTAGAAGTTTTGCGGAACTGGATTAAGCAGTTACTGGGGTTGATCAAACCAGTTCTAATTCATATTATCACTGTATTCATTATTATCCGTTTAGTTTAGTCAAAGTAGAAAAAGTCTTTTCAAAATTAAAAAGAAAAGACCAATTTTTCTTGAGCAATTCGCAAACTAGCCATTGACTGTCGGGCTCATCTCGATTTGGCCGGACAAACCCCGAAGTAGTCGTAAATCTGGATTATTTCGGGCTTTGGTGAGGTGACTTGGCCAATACTAGAAGTGACAAAAAAAAATGTTTACTCATCCCGGGTATTTCAGCGATATTACGAAATTTCACCTTTTTTTTTTCATTTTTTTTCTCAGAGAGCACACGCGTTGCGTAAGGGCGGGAATTACTTCTAGAGCGGTGTCAGTTTCCCTAAGTGGCCAGACTTCGGTCATTGGCCGTGACATATATATATATATATATATATATATATATATATATATATATATATATATATCACAAATAGAGTTATTGATTATGCAGATATATCAAAAACTAAACGTACTGAGAATCCTGAATTTTGAACTTTAACTTCCTTTTAAACAAACTTTTTTCAAATATGAGAAAATTTATATAAAAACACATTTAAGGGTAAAAATTATCCCTAAAGGCATATAAATTTTAAAAAGAAAAATATTTAGAGTCCTGATCACTCTTATGATTTGCTTATGCTGATGTATCTGCAAACGCGATGTAATAACTGTACCGGTCAATAGGGTTTTTGCGGGAAAATACTAGATCATTCGGAACCGATCACAAATGAGTGCAGATTATGACATCCCATCTTTATGGGCGGCCGTTTTGGCCGTTTCTTATGGTTTCCAGGACAGATTTTGTCCTAGGCGTTTTGTTTGTTTGTTCGTTTCATTTAAACACATATAGTTTTTAAATCAAATGTGTCTTTACATAACGGCTTTTATAGTACACAAAGAAAGCAGCAGCATATCAAATTTTGTATTAAAAAATTCAAAATTTAATGCTTGTTTTCTTTTTTATATATATGCCGGACCAATGGCTGTTGGCATATTTGTTTTTCACTTTTGTGCGTAATAAAGATATTTCATACCCTAACAATTTGCCATCTACTTTTTGAAAAACTTTATTTATAAGACTTTTAATCCCTTTTAAAGGAAATTCTTTCTAGGGTAATATTTCTTTCGGGGGAAAATATTTCCCCTAATTTCACTCTCATTTAAAAATCTTAATGGCAGTTTTATGAAAATAAAATGAAGAAACTTGGTACAAAATTTCAAATGTAAATTTTTTACCGATAGACAAATCTTGAGACATTTCGTCCTAAGATCAGTAGTTGTAAAGTTTCGATATACAGCATTGTAAACACACACAGCAATGGCACAAAAATGTTGTCTTTGGCAATGTAATCATCGCAGAAACACGTGGCTTGAGGTTTTTTTTTTAACTTAAAGCTCGGTATATTGTTTTAAACGAAGAAATTAAAAATATGCTCTTAAAAAAGAGAAAAAAAATGGTGTTTTGTATGGTAAATTATAGAACACTCGCTTTGTCATATCGTAATGTAAAGAAACGATTGCTACAAAATAATATTTAAGTACGTAATGAACGCTTCTTCAATTCCACAATGAATTAAGAAGGGGGTAGTTACATGTTTAACAGTTCGTTTTCAGGCCGAAGAGCATTGGTGTGCTTGTCGAAGTGAACAAATCACAAATGCTGTTCACGCCGTTCATTGCGACAGTCTACTTATGCTTCTCGGCCTGATGATGAAGTCTAAAACAGTTCGAAACGTATAGCCACCCCCTTCTTAATTCATTGTGGAATTGAAGAAGTGTTCATTACATATCCACTAGTTTATTGTCAGTCATAATAACATTTAAGATTTATAATCTGGTTACAGCTACATTACTATACAATTTTTTAAAAAATATTTATAAAAATTTCATTTTTATCACACGGTACTGTCAGAGCGAAATTTCCTTGAAATAACAAAAATCCACCGGTTCTTAAAATTAACGTGACACTTTCCATATTTGGGCACATAACAAAAAAAGTTTACCCATCCCGGTTATTACACAAAGATTACGAAATTTCACTCTTTTTTCTTTCTTTCTTTCTTTCTGAGAGAGCACGTGCGTTGCGTAAGGGCGGGAATTACTTCTTCTAGAGCGGTGTCAATTATCACCTGTCCGAGAAAAAGGGGTTGCGTCACGGTTCCAAATGATCCGCATAGCAAAAACAAAAATAACATTAAGCCTCGGGTTTCAACAAGTGGGCGTTGCGTGACAGTCTCTCTTTCCGTGGTTTTCTCCTTCTTGCGTTTGTTTTGTTTCGAGAGATGGCGTAAGGACAAGAAAGAAGCTGCAATTTACTGTGTCCACGGAGTGAAGTATCGAAAGGGGGTCACAACAAAAGTAGGGCTATTTTCAGTTACATATGTGCGTGTGAGTGTAGACGAGTTGCATTCGATCGAGAGGCTAGTCGAGTTGAGATAGGGGTAAGCTTCCCATCAGGCATCTGTGCGGAAACCTACCCATTGTACTGTCTACTAGATTATCTTTCACTTGATTACTTTTTACAGGATTAATTTGATCGGCAAGATAATGTGTACTCTGCTCTTCCGCATCTGTTACATCTAAGTTAGAATCAAGAGTTAACAACTTTTGTTTTCAAACTTGCTCGTTTGGGATTTTAGACATATTGATCTGTAACTCATTTCAATGAAAAATTACATACGCAGAAATATATACACACACACACATATGCCCTCAAACATACTTACATACACACAAATATATATGCACATATATATATAAAATATATATATATATATATATATATATATATATATATGTATGTATGTATATATATATATATATATATGTATGTATGTATATATATATATATATATATATATATATATATATATATATCCCTTTTTTGCGGTCACTTCACAAAACGGTCACTTTTTTCGGAGCCATTATTGGCTGTAGTTTCACTGTATATATATATATATATATATATATATATATATATATATATATATATATATATATGTGTGTGTGTGTGTGTGTGTGTGTGTATGTATGTACGTAAGGTTAAAATGCTTGCTCCTAAATTTTATTTAGTGCTTATTCCAAAATTTTACTCTTCTAACACTGAACGGCTCCGTTCCTGTAGTGCATCTATGAACAATATGGTTTAGAAACAATATTTGCCCTCTACAGAAACTATATAACCCCGTGCCTAGTTTCTCTTTACGTTCTTCACCAGGCACTGGACATTCTTCAACCCCGTAATCAATGCTCGTATTAAATCAAGACTACCAATTAGGACATGAAAACAGCTCTAGCCCATTGGAAAACACCAGAAGGACTTTTCAATAACTTAATTAGTGATAAACAAGCTCTGATTATAGCCAATTATCAAGAAGTGAAACGTCATAAACTGTTCTTGATTTTATTGGAAGAACAAAGTCCGCCTCCATGATCTCAATAAAAGTGCTACAAGGACTATTTTTTTTTTCTTTCTCTCTTTCTGTCGGCTCTTGACACTTTCTGTACAGACGCACACACACACACACATACATATATAAATATATATATATATATATATATATATATATATATATATACATACACACACACACAGCATGTCTGTGCTTAGTTATATATGTACTTACAATTGACAGAAAAGTGTCCACAGAAAAGTGTATAAATTATTTGATGTACTCTAGGTAAATGTTTTTCTTTACCAATACGAACAGAAATGTGTAAGTGATATTTAGGAGTCTATTTCACACGATATGTCTTTTTTATTCCAAAATCATGGGGAAGCTATGAAGAAAACAGGAAATATTCCAGTATGCTTAATATATGCCAGATTTGAATATATTTGGCAAAACAATTAAAAGAAAATAATTATTAACGGCATTAAAGCTATTTAAGAATTTAGAAATATTAATTGTTCTAACAACTGGAGAATGATATATTTTGTAAAAACATTAGAAGGAACAACGCTTAAAATTTCTTTCATATCAAGAATAACATTTTTTTTTTTTTTCAGTTTTCGGCTCTTCTATTGAGATAGACATTCCTAAATGGATTTTAGCACTGTTTATCTTGGTCACCCCTGTTCAGTGGCGTAGCTAGAACTTTTGCCGCCCGGGGCGGTCTCCAATTTGCCGCCCTTTCTAAGTCAATCAATTGGTATCCGAGCAAAATTTTTGTCCTGTAAATCTGTATTCGAGCAAAATTTTTAGAGATAATATTTTCAACCCTACATTGACTTGACGATGAGGAAAAATATTCGAAATCATATAGTAATTCATAATTCGTAGAAATCGAATAGTAAATTTATGAATTGAACAAGTGGTTTTTTACAACTAATACTAAATAAAAATATGCCCCCCCCAAAAAAAAAATATGTGCCGCCCGGTGCGGACCGCACCCACCGCACCCCCCTAGCTACGCCAGTGCCCCTGTTATATAACCCACAGATTATTTGAGAAAAATTTAATATGCTTTTAAACGTTCTGAAACGACGTTCTCCTTTTCTGGGGGTCACAAAAACAATCTTTAATAATTTGAATAATTTTCATGGAAAAATATCGCAATTTCTTCTCTCTTTTTTTCACGCTCGGGATTATTTACCAAGTTTTGAGGCTAATAAGGACACTTTCTTTGTTTCCCAAACTCATTTTAAAAAACGGTGTCCGTTTGAGTTCATATCAGATTTCAAAATATTTAAAATCACTATCTCGTCAAAATATTAAAAGCAAATTTAATAAATAACAGCGGCAAGACAGCTGAAGAGTAACTCCAGGGGGGAAAAAAAATCCCTTTTTTTACGGGGTATTTTTTGCCTCGGAGAAAATATTGCCAGTTTTTAATTTGAATCAAAAATACTGACGACAGTATGAAAATACAACAAAGGTACTCACAGACATACCTCACAAAGAATTTTAGAAATATCCTTTTATAAATGTTGTAAAGCGGGAGACATTCAACGGGATATAAATTGTTATGAAGTACAGATGTACGGCTGGTTACGCATAGACAGCACACCGTTAAAAATTTATAACTGGAGCAGCGTAATCAACCTAAAAACATGCAGTTTGTGCGTTTTAATTTTAAAAGCTTTATACAATGATTCAAGCCAAGGAAATAAAACTGTGCTTTTTTTTTTTTGGAAAATGTTGTATGCTGGACCCCGTTAAACGTCAAAATATAAAACTACGAGGAAAGTATTTCCATGTTCTTAGATCTAACTCAGTTTAGCTGAACTGATAGTTTAAAAATACTGGTGAGGCCGTTACTTGTGGCTTCTAACACAACGAACCGCAACTATGTATGTTAATGCATGTATAAATAAATTATGGACCGTTACGTCTGACATTTGATGCGTATGCGGCAAAAAATAAATAAATAAAAATTTACTAACACTCATATATTACCATTGGTAACCACAACATTAGTGAAAGAAAGAAAAAAACTTAGCTTTTTCGGGTATCTGCGACTTTGCATTGTGTAGAGGGTAAAAAAGATGAAAATGTTTAGAGTAACACGTGGGGCACGGAAAATCCAGTAGCAAGCGATTAGAGCAACAGCTATTGAAAGCATAGTGTTTAAAAGTCTTATTTTACCAATTGTATGTAGATAATAAAAAAATGACGGCATAAAATTATATTCATGCAATGAAAAACGAGTTTTCGATAAATCTTTCAATATAAAAAAAAATTATTATTCATTTTTAATTGGAAATTAAATGTATCACTTAACTGGCTGGGACTTTAGCCTTAGAGCTAAAATAAACTAAAATTTACTTGTAAGGATAGACACAAAACGCATCTATGGAACTTTGAAGTCGTAAAATAGTTATATAAAGGAAGATATAGTAACCTTTTCGAGAAAAAGCAAAACGAAAACATTGATTGGATGAGAGTAATGTCTTTTCTTGGTTTCTAACGTCAGCAATATATTAAAAAGAAACACAAATTTTTATTTATATATGAAAAAAAAAACTTTGAAACAAAGAAAATACCTTAATGGTGTAGATTCTTGGTATAAATACCGGCAAATTGTTAGTCGTAGCAATTTCCTATTATAGAGATGAAAAAAAATTTATATAAAAGTTTAAACTTAAAAGTGTATGTTTTAAGTTTGATAAAGACAACAATGACGCAGTTCGGGGGGGGGGGGGAATAAAGGTTAATATTTGATTAGGAGTAAAAAGTATATCACAGAATTTTATCACTCAAACAAAAGAAAATTTTTCCTTTACAAGCAGCAATAATTTCCACTGAAAATGATTTTGATTGCGAATCTGAAAGGCTAACCAATATAAATTGCCACAAAAATAATAACCCCCATATACATATAAATTATTTGATTTCAGAGAGGCCTTCTGTTACCATATTTTTCCCATCACCACATCAAATGCCGTCGTTCTTTCCCTTCGCCGCTGGCATGACAAAGCTTTTTCAAACGCTTTGCCCCCTAAAATTTCCCCAGACTTTCAAAACAGTTTTTTTTTTCTTTTTCCAACAGCAGCGGGCAATCGTCGGCCGCTGCTGAAGTTTCTCAACATTTAAACGGAAGGCGCGCGCTTTTCGATCGAGCGATACGCTCCGACAACCCCATAGTAGAGAGAGAGAGAGAGAGAGAAGAGCGACTTACCTTGGCGTGGAATGGGAGCAGGGAGAGCGGCTACACTTCCGCGAGCAGTCTCCGTCGAAGAATGAGTTATTTTGCTACAAGACAAGCGCGCGCGCAAACAGCCATCGCTCCCCTCCTTCCCTCTCTACTCCCACGGTGGGAGGGAGAACTGGTTTCTTCGGACTCCCCCCCCCCACACACACACACCCCAACAAACACACAAGCACGCACGCACGCTGCAGGGTTGCTTTCCTTCGCCGGGAAGAGAGGAGTCTGGGATGGGATTCCCCCACTCCCCGTCTCTCCTTCTTGGCCGCTGTTCGTGGCGACTGCCTCAGATTCCGATGATCCAAGTTAATGTTTGTCGTCGCCATTTTGATGCTTGTGCGTTTGTCAGTGCAAGGCTGACATTTGAATGAAGCTGATGGCTAAAAAAAAAGAACCCGTCTAAAATACAAGGTCCGATAATGTCGCTGCTTCAATTAACCTTGCATATTGCCGATTCGTATTAAACAGGAACGCACAGCTTGTTAATATTCAGTAGAAAATAGAAAAAGAAGAATGGCAACTAATCTCGTCCTAATTAATACCTAACAATTAATATCTCCCCCATTTTTCTTATCATTAAATATTATTAGGAATAATTTTGAATGATTAATTCATTAATCATTCGCAATTCCCAGAAACGTCTTACTTTGTTTGTTAGCTGTGTTATATCTGTAGACACGACATAGAATCGCTCGTCACAGCACGTAAAGTTGCAGTGAGGAGTGGGGGGAAGGTTGATCTCAATAGAGTAGTTACGAATTCATTAATCCTCCGCCATTCTCAGAAATGTTTTACTTTGTAAGCTTTGTTCAGCCCGTAACACACGGCATAGATTCGTCAGGCAGAACATGTGGGGTTCCAATAAGGAGTGAGGGGGGGGATCTCAATAGAGTAGTCATCACCTCGTTAAGGAGTGCTCCTCTCTCATTGGTCGGGGAGAATGTTTTCTCTCTCCTGGCGCAGTATTGCTAATGGGGTAATAATGTTGTGTTGAATGAAATTCTGTCTTCTGCCTCGGACTATAATGCTGCAGTCACACACATCTAGACAATTCTACAGTACGCAGCCCCCCTCCCCGACACTTGTTGACACATTTGGGGGTCGATTAGTTAGGTCCTTCCCCCAAGGTCCCTTGAATCTCTTTGATGATCCGTGCTAAAACCGGCTGAGAGCAGGATCGCTGCAGAGCGCTGCATATAAATCACTCGTTTTCCCCCTGAATACTGTGCAGGGCAGATGTGTGTGACCGCCTTATAACGGGTGTGTCCCTTGTATAAGTTGGTGGTCATAAAATGTCTCCTTTTTGTTTCCTCTTTTTAGCTTTCTCCCTTACGCTCTCTTCTGTGGTGTCCCTCGAAGGATTTTCTGTCGTCACCACCATATCAGAGGATTTGGGGATCCTCGAATATATGAACTGTCCATCCGGACAATCACACCTGTTGCTCCACGGCCTGATGATAAATCTTTAATTAGTTCGAAACTCATTGACATCCTTTTGTTTCTTATTGTAAATATCAAGAAACTGTTTGGATCTGTCTACTGTTTCTCACAAGTCCCCTGTAAGTTATAATTGCCCATTCCCATGTACAGCAAATGGGAATTCTCGCTTGAGTATTTTTGCAATCAGAGATCGGAAAATACGTATTTTTTAATATTCTATCCTGCATTCGAAGGTGTTTAAATAAATATGTCGTTTTAAAAAATTGTAATTTTTCTGCAGTTGATTTTTAACGGGGTGACAAAACCTACATCTTACATCCGTGTGTAACAGGCCATGCCGTGCATGAACTCGCAGATCATCAGTTCCAATGTTGAGCTACGGGGAGTTTTCTTCTTGGTATTTTTCTAATCGATCGACAAATGCATACTTTTGAATCGCGTCTTTGGCATTTATAAGCAAATCTTGATTTGAGTGTGTTTTCCTTTCTTTTTTGGAATTACCCCTATTGCATTTTGATTTCTTAATTGAAAAAAAAAATCTGTAGACGCCAGTAACTGAACTCCCTGTAGACACGTCGCCGCTGTGCGACACTGTTATCAATCTCCTCCCGTTATATTATAATTTTTTTCAGTGCCGTTTGCTCCTCAGAAAACTTTTTTTTCTCGAGATTATTTGGAGGTATTAATGTACATACTCATTTATTGAGAGAAGTGTTTAATATTGACGAAAATTACAAATTTTCGCACAGTGGCGGATTTCCGCACAGGCGGTGGAGGCGCCCGCATGCCTAGGGGCCCCCAAATCAACCAAATAATTTCTTTGGCTACGCACATATATAAAAAAATTTATTTAGGTAGTCACTATTGTATACGCAAAAACATATAATTTCCCTTGGAAATTCGCAGAATCGGGGGTCTAACGCCTGCTTAATGATTTAACAGATGTTTGGGAACTCAGAAACGGTATATAAAGATAAGGATATAACACTACCTTGACAGACATCGACATCCTTATGAGGCAAAAAGGATGACCAGACTCCTAATAAAACAGCCATCTCTTATGCTGGTTAATATTTATTCATTATCCAATCGTCCATTAAACGGATGCCATGCTCGGTGGTTCTAACAAAGACTACTAAACACTGCTAGAAAATTACATAAGACAAAGCAATGTTGAAAATACATCAAAAACATGGACGACTAATGCCCTCTACACCAGAAAAACACAACTAATTTCCGTTAAACCTTAACCTGACCAGTGACGTAGCGAGTATAACTGGCGACCGGGGCACGATACCTTTTTGGCGCCCCCCCTCCCCCCCGAAAAACATATAGTATTATAATATATAGAATTAGTGAAAAGGACCATTTGGCGCCCTTCTGCGATTGGCGCCCGGGGCATGGTAGACCCCCTTGCCCCCCCCCCCCTCTCATTACGTCACTGAACTTGACCCCAGAGTCCCCGCCGTCTTTATATTATCCTTATCTCGATGGTCAGTACCTATTTCAAGTCATTCGCTTTTTGAGTGCGTTGGGGAATGCTGTGTTTTTACTGATTTTTCTATTCAATTTACTTTATGATAGCTCTATATTATATAATATTTTAATAACGCATTAAAAATGTGAAAGTACAATTCCGAGCCTCTCTTAAAGGTAGTCTGGCTTGCTGATTAAGAAACAAAACTTGAATAATATTTAAAAAAAACTGTTTTGTTATATTGTTCTGATTTTAAAAATTAAAATTTCATAAAAAATACAAATGTCTTTTTGTATTTAACTATAAGTGAATTAATATCTAAAAACATCAGATGGGGCCCCAAATTTATTTCCTCTTCGGACCCCTCAAATGCATAATCTGCCACTGTATACACATATTGATGACAGATCAGACTTGAATTTATCGAGAGATAATTGAAATCTTGATATTGAGAGATAATTGAATTAAAATATACGTGCGCAGACCTTCAGTTCCGAAATTAAGCTACAGCGAGTTCACCTCACGGTATTATCGGCCACACTGCGATTCTCTAATCACAGTGTGGACATTGAATATTTTTTTAATTCTGTCTTCTGAATCTGAAAGTAGTCCTTTAACCCTTTCAGGGCCAACAACCTCCCCTGTTTGTACGGTGCAAATTTTTTCCCGATTTTTTTAACCTGAAGAATCTTGAAAAAATTTCCAAATAAAGGTTGTAAAATGTTTTTACTTCTTTAAACTGATAACAGATGGCAGTACTAACCATTTTCTGCTCATTTAACTGGAATACATTTAATGCAAGTGAAAAAAAGAAAAGTTTTAGGCGTTTGCACTGTGCAAACGGCGCCCCTCAAAGGGTTAAATGTAATCTGTGTGTTTTACAAAGATCTTTATTTGAAGGCCTTATATGAATAGTGGTCCCAACTCCATTCTTGTTCATTTTGAGATACAGAGCCTTAAAGTCTAATGAGTGCTGAGAAATGACTGCTGAAGTCTGATTTGTGAAGCCCTCTGTTGGCAGCAGAAAATTGCTGGAGGTGTACCAGTCTAAACATAAGATAGAAAAGACTTGTATGAACATGAAAGCTCCATTTTTTTAAAAAGGGGAGTTGGACCACTATTCAAATAAGGCCTTTATTTATTTTGAATGATTTTTTTCTTTTCGAAATACCCTTTTTAATTTTCTAGCGTCAATAATTGAATTCCCCATAGAAAACGAACTTAGGAAAATTAAGACATTCGCGCTCTTTATTTGATCGCCCATTTTCACCTGCGGGAGACGGAATTAAAAACATATATATGTGCAATTAGTGATCTATGATTAGAGTAATAGCGAGAAGGAAATTCTCGGTAGCCCAAAGTGGGGTTCCCCTGGGGTTGCTCGGTCCTGATTGAGGTGGCACCAGGGCGTGCTATAGTTTCACTTATACTTTGCCCCCATTGAAAGAAAACGAACAAATCTCGCGGATATTTAGTACGAATGTTTCTGGAGAAGCCCGCATTAGCAACAGCAACAACGTAGGGTTTGAAGATATGTGAGTTCAACTGATGTACAGTCTGGTCTTCTGATGTCAGTTTTCTGTCAATCTCTCCCCCCCCCCCCTCCCAATATACAAACACACCAAACGCCCTTTTCGAGGTTTCACACACGAAAAGCAAAATGATTTCCCTTCTCTCGATATAACGGGGACGATAGGACTCCGTACACCCCTCCCAACTTTAATTAAAAATCATGTTAGGTAAGCAAAAGTATTTAATAGCTTAACAATTTATTTATTTATTTATTTATTTATTACAAATGCCCGGAAGTTTGGCTATGACGCCATTTGTTCTCAGTAAAGGGCGAGACTGCTGGCCATTCATTTAAGGGGGCACCGTATAGGTGGCCAGCAATAGCTTAACAATCAATTTAATTCCTTCTATAATTAAATTTATATTCTTAACTGTTATAATAGCATTTTTATTTATTAAATTTCTTATTGCAGGCTGTCAAAAAGTACTATATTTTTAGCAACATATAAATCTAACACAGTTTACCTGTAACTGTGTGATCCACAGCAAATAACTCCTCCCGCCTATGTCCCAGCCTTGCAAATGTGAACGGTAATCATCCGCTATGTTACAATATCATCTGCCCGTCTAGAAAGGGGAGCTGCAAACCATCGTCCATCATCGGTGTCATCGTTTGTCAATAAAATTCTTCTGTGATTGTGTCATTTGTCTGTTTCTATCTTCCTTGTATTCATATGTACACCGGACTGGGGTGTAATGTCGTCATCTCCCAGGGACATTAGCACCCCCCCCCCAAAAAAAAAAAAAAAAAAAAAAAAATCATCTTCAGTCGAGGAACAGAAATAATGTTTTATTTTTATTTTTATTTATTTATTTATTTATTTTAAATTTTTTTTCTAAAATTTTATTTCGTTTGTTTATATATTCATTTGTTTATTTTATTTTATTCTTAATTTATTCTTATTTATTTATTTTACATTTATTTTTTATATTTTAAAAATTTCATTTCATTTATTTATTTATTTATTTATTTTATTTTATTCTTAATTTATTTTTATTTATTATTTTATATTTATTTATTTATTTTATTTTATTCTTAATTTATTTTTATTTATTATTTTTATATTTATTTTTTATACTAGCTGACCCGGCAATGCTTCGCTATTGCTAGATTTGAGCGTATATATATATATGTAGATTAAATGAACCTAATTGAAAGTTTGATATCAATTATCGTATTTAGTTGAAAGTAGATATTTACATACTGTAGCGAACTGAGGTTCGTAGTGTCAACCAGTAGATGATTTAAACACACCAGGTATACATCACTCATTACATAAACAAAACAAATGAAATTTATTATTAAAATTGATGATGATGAGATATGTACACTGCACAGATGTAAGATGAACTTCGTAACTGAGGTAATCACACTCGATTTAATCGGCGTGGGGCGGAGTAAGAACACAGAAGTCCGCTAGGCTAGCAGAACTGGCACTGCTTCAAAGATGAAGAAACGGCACTTCTCCTGACGGGAAAGGGCTCCCCAATAATATCAACGGCGGTGATCACTGCACGCACCCGGTAGCGATGAAAATATTAAATTAAGGAGAAAGGACTCCTCACTGGAAAATAAGGTAGCAAAGGCTCCTTCCACGAAGACTGGTCTCCGACAAATTAGTGGAGTATGTTTACTCCTGCAGGAACTAGATCGTCGCTGCAAACAGTCACAAGGGACTCTGAACCGGTAAGGGCGGCAAACCCGGCTGCTCTTAGAACTGGATCCGCTACGTGTCAGAAACTAAAAGACGCAAGCCACGACTGAGGGGTCCATTC
This sequence comes from Dolomedes plantarius, assembly GCA_907164885.2. Classification (NCBI taxonomy): domain Eukaryota; kingdom Metazoa; phylum Arthropoda; class Arachnida; order Araneae; family Dolomedidae; genus Dolomedes; species Dolomedes plantarius. The sequence goes on along the minus strand of OU015496.1, from coordinate 155,580,779 downwards.
TCTTTTTATAGAAGAACCTCCACCGGATATTGCATCACTCTCCAGAAAGTCGAACGATCTAGAACAAGTGAGCAACGGAAATGTGTTTCCTGGGGCGATAATGAAATATTTTCCCCGGGTCTAAAGCGGCCGCCTTTTTAGTTTGTCCTCCAAGCCACTTCAAAGAGTCTCAAAGGGCCGCTTCGGTAAAATGCGAAAGGCACGAGTCCTTTTGTTTAGGCACGCGACGCCTCCAGGATGCTGCTTAACAATTGATAGTTCATGAATGAAAGCACCTGGGGGTCTCCTGTCATTTATAACCAACATCAGCGGTGTCACCCGGTGGCGATGACTAAATCAAGAAAAATGACCATGTCCCCTAAGGTTCTGTGGAACAAGTATATCTGATGAACAAAAGGAAAATTGCCGTCAGCATATTGCCACCTAAGTCGTCGGAAATCTTTTGATGGGTCTCAGGCCGAGATAGAAGAATTTCTTTTGTTAACGGAGAGGTTGAAATGCAATACTCTACAATACTGTGGTAATCTGGCCCACAGTACGTCGTAAAAATATGTCATAATTTTGTAGCAATAGGAACCAGAGACTCTAAGTTAAAGTCCTTTATTGGACCACTAAATTATGTACATCAATATATACAAGCAATATCAATTAGAATATAGGTACACTACAAGTGCAAGCAATGTTGGCTAGGCTCATAGCTAAATAAAGCTCAACTTAATAGCCCAAAATGCAGAAGCTAAACTGGTCACAGCTCCGGAACGTCGCTAGTAAACCTCTCGAAAATCGTCTCTCGTCCCCGATGAGAGTCGGAGATTAAAAGATGAGAGTCGGGGACCCTTTTTAAAAGATCCGCGCTCCTCGTAACAACCAGTCAGTCCGCTGATGTCCTCTCGTTCCTGGCCGCTCCTTCAGGCTGTTTTCCCCCGGCTGAAACGACACTCCAAAGTCGGTTCTTATTGTCGGCCGAGAGTCCCCTCTTTCAACTGGACATCTATCACGCCTCTTGATAGACGGTCTTGTTAACGATGCTTTTCCAATTTACCTAACCGTAATTGGAGCTGAAAGGTTGTATCGGTCCCTCATCGAGTCTTTGTTAGCCTGAAAAATGTACAATTCTCTGGAACAGAAAAATATTATTAACAGGTCTTTCCTTGGAGATCATCTGCCGCCAAGAAAGCTGAACTCCTTTATGTCACCCACAGAACAGTTTGTCTTTTCAATATTGTTCTCCGAATAACACAGGAGGAGTGGAGGCAATTACGTCTACCGCTTGCGAAATGTGTTGCCTACATCACACACAAACAGTTTAACTTTTCTGCCCAGTTCGCGGAATAGTAAGGAAGGAGTGGAGACCAGGTGTCGGCAAAGGCTGCCGACATCACAATACACATTATAATTTTTATGTTTCGGATTACATAAATTGTGATTACTCTTTTATTAAATTTTAAGTTCATTGCAATACTCTTGGATATGCAATGTTTTTGGTGATTCCATTTGGCATATATACAAACGAATCCCTTGGTTTTCCTACACGGGAGCATGCAACGTTGTCCATCAGGAAAACATGGATTCTCTAAATTCAATTCACATACTTCCAATGCCCACCCTGTGATTTGTTTATCGTTATTCCAAAAGTTTAATTGGAAATTGCAATTTAATTGCAGTTTAATTGGAAATTGCAATAATTTGAATTGGAATTGCATATATGTTGGTATCATTGATATACGTGGTATTAGCACATCCTCTCCTTTGAATTTACCATTTAAAATTGTTGCTTTAATTACATTGTTTAATAATCTCTTGACTGCCAATCTGGTACCATTGCAAAGACGGGGTGAGTCAATGTTTCTAAGAAGAATGATAGGAACACAAACCCAGGCCCTGATTTTCTATTAGGCCTGGTAGGCCCGGTCCTAGGGGCCCCTGAATGTTGGGGGCCCGAAAAAAAATTTAATTGTAAAAAGGAAAAAAGAAAAAATTCCCAATTCAAATTACTTTATTTTACCTTTTTTAATAGCAATTTTTTTTACCTATCCTTTCAAATTTGATTGATTGATTGGTTCATCATATGTATAGTTATATGTATAATTCATCATATGTATGTTATAGTGTATATAAGGGATTAATAAGTTTTTCTGGTTGCATTGTATTGGTGTTTTATTGATGAAGTTAATATGTTGTATTGCTTTTTGTTATTTGATAATGTTCTACGCTTCTATGCTTCAAATAGCCAATTCTTAGTAAAATGGTACTTTCACAATGATTCATGATTATTTTTTTGTGCGTCAATTTTGGAAATTTTACACCCACATTAGTGTTAGGGGGCCCCCATCCCGAGTTGTGGCTATGGTCGAGAATTTTCTAAATCGGGCCCTGCACAAACCTTCAGATTAATGTTGTGTGGTAGCAATCCAGATAAATCAAGTGAATTTAAGAATTCAGTTGGATAATTTACTGCAGTGGTGCACCCAGGATTTAATCTTGGGGGGGGGGGGACGGATAAAAATATTTATAATGCAAATTCAATATTCATAATGCAATTTCTATTTCTTTGGGGGGGGGGGGTGCAGGTTCCCTTGGCCCACCTCCTGGGTGCACCACTGATTTACTGCTTCATCTTGATCTATAACAGTATATATTGATTTTAAGTAGCTGTTTCTCCTGGTAACATACAGAGCTTACATACAGAACGTCTTCTTACGTGGGGTGTCAGAAAACCCTCTCCCTCCTTCAAGACTCGGGGTTCACGACCTTACCCCTCGCCTCCCTTACAGGAATGTTGAACATCTACATGAGAGGGGTGGCTATCAAGGGTTGTTAAGTGCTGCCATCCGTATGTTTTGTTTGAAAGTAGAAGGTTCATAGATAATATCTGAACAGACGGTGAATGAAAAATATTTTTAACTTTCTTTCTACTGGTCAGATCTAGGATTTCAATAGTTGTAAACCTTCTCGGGACAACACGGACTATTTTACAAAAAACCGGGTGTAAATCGGTTCAGTATTTTTTTAGTCTATAGAGGACACACATACGAACATTGCCTTTTATATATATAATATATTTTTTAAATTTTATTTCATTTGTTTATTTATTTCATATTTATTATTTTATTAAATTATATTTATTTATTTTTTAAATATGCTTTACGTTTTCTATAATTACATATTTTTAAATTAAAAAAAATTATATATTAAAAAAATATATGATATAATGTTGTTTAATAAGGTACCAAACAACTTCGCAAGGCGATACTTAGATTGCTTCCATTCCCTTCTACCTATCTGCGTAAGAAAAAGTTTTTAAAATTATTAGCTATAAATCCATACAACGATCAATACTTAACCCAGATGGTGACATGAAAATAGCACTTACAAATATTTCACTAAATATTGAACAAATCTTATCTGAGGTACAGGCTAACCCTTCGCATTATTTTTTTAACGGAGGATTACTTTCCTCCATAACGGTTCTCCGTAAAGCAAAATTTCAGACACTAAAACTGTCCGTCGTCGCGAGTTATAATTTTGGCAGCGTGCCAAACCCAGTTTGTATCGCTTGGGCAAGCAGTGAACAGTTAAACAGAAAAGTACCAAAATGCGTCAAAATTGTGACATATATATATATATATACAAAAGAGGTAAGCAACGATAAGTAATCCTACGTTAATAAGTCGCGGTAGTTTCGTTAGAAGAGAGTACCTGAAATTTTAATTTTTTAAAATTTTAGTTCTGCATAAATAAATGAAGTTTATAATTTTCAGTGTTTCAGTATCAAGCTTGTATTTTTGAAATGTTATAATTTTTGAGAGTAGAAAGTAAGCATGACTTTTTTTAATTGTTATAATGCAAAGTAATTACATACAAAATACACAGTTCACTGATTTTTAAAATCGTTTGCCAAAATTTGCTTTTTTGTTGTTGTTTGCTTTATTTTGTTTTGTTAACATTTTCCAATTTTAAAAATAAATCTTGTTTCTACCAAAAAAATTTGATTTTGGGGGAGGAGATCAAGTGATATTTTATTTTTTTAAATGTGGGGGATAGCGGTCGAACAGTTCGCGCACCACTGCTCTACACCGTACCTTTACCCCTTTTATTTGCCACCAGGATGTAAATCGCATAGACGTGGAGGGGGGGGGGAAGCCACCTACTTAACCGTTTGGAAAATATCACTTATCAACACACGACTGTGTTGTCTGACTGATTGTGTTGATCAACAAGTGATTGTGTTGACTCAGTTGTGAGTCAATACATTCAGCTCTGTTGACTCACAACTGATTGTGAACTCCCACAATCAGCTTTATTTAATTTAGAAGTTATATTGATATAGTAAAAATCAGTTATCAGTTATAGTGATTTAGAAAAAATATGGAGTTAAATTAGAGATATCTCACCAGATCGAGGTCAGTAGACTCTAAATACAGATGTGAACGGCAGGGCTCCCGTAGACCAGTGGTTCTCAACTTTCCCATGGTCGAGAGCACATCGGAGTTTTCAGAGAGCATGATGGGCACAACCAATGGTTTTTGTATCACCGATGATCATTATTTACATAACAGAAATATTTTTTATTCAATATTACGTTACCAGCCTCCTAATATTATTACAATGATTATGTTTTGAAAAATAATATAAAAAAAGAAGAAACTTAAATAATTTTTTTTTATTTCATAAGTAGGTAAATAATAATAAAAAAATAGTATAAATGGGTTTATTACTTATCAATACTTCATTTAAAAGTTAATCAGATTTTTTGCGGAACTGAATTAGCTAATTTTTCGTAATTTCCGTGTTTTACACATTTCTACTTAATGCAGTAAATAAAATTCGTTAAAGAAATTTCAAAATAAAGTCGGGAGCATTCCAACACCATCGTGGGCACAGGGTTGAGAATCACTGCCGTAGACAATATAGCATTGAAATATTATTGTAGCTTACTTTCCAATCCCCGTAGAAATATACGGCTTGTTTTATTTTGTTTCGAGATTTTGCTTTATACCAAAAGAAAAATGAAATTGGGCTTTTTTTAAAAAGGGGTCCAGAACACAAAATTTTTTTAATTTTCAAAAAAAAAATTATTACATTAAAAAATTTTGTGTTCTTTTCCGCTTAAAATGACGTTTAAATCATTTTTCTATCTTAATTAGAAAAGGAGATATTAATTTTTTTTTCAGCATTCTAATAGCAGCCAATCGTTCTTTAAACATACAAGTGCGTTTTTCTGCATGATGGGTTTTTTTCACCATTTCTCGTTTTTAAACTATTATAAGTCAAGAACCGTTAAAGAAAAATGGTTCAAACTTGGAACATGTCTTTTTCAATTATTTTACTTTAATTTTGATTCAGCGAATTTGAAGAAAAAAAAAATTTTTTTTTGAAAATATGATTTTTTAAAAAGAAGTTACATCATATTTTTTAAAATTTTTGCTCTAGATATTTTTTATAGTTAAAAAATTAATATTTTAAAAAATGTTGAATTCAAATTAAAACTTATATATTTCTGTTTAATTCAATGAAAAAATTTTGAAATTTGACAAATAATATTTCGAGTTATAATGGTTTTAAATTACCCCACTTTTTTAAAATTTAAAATTTAGAATTTTTTAAAAACTTTTTGAGAAGTTTATGATGGGAAATTTGTTAACAAATTATGTGGTTAATGTAGAAGCGGATTGGTATAATTCCCCGTGGTGTGTGGTGAAGAACAAATCTATTGTAAAGGCTGCAGAGGCAGGGGTAAATAGGGGCTTGTACACCAGGAGGAAATAGAAGAATAGCTGTCAATGTGGCCATTGATAGCGATCAAAAGTCTATAAATATTTTAAGATAGATGGTCGTTATTTTATGGCCCACAGTAAAACCTTCAGATGATAAGGGTCAAAATGGTATTGCAAATGAAAATTATGGTGGGGAGATACATCGTAGACAATGGACAGGGGCAGTATAATAAGGAAACAGTTGGGGCAGGAACTACTGAGAGAAAAACAGCCCACTGCCCAATGAAAAAGAGGGGCGGGCCAGAATGCCTGCCCCCCCCCCCCCGTAAACGGACAACAGCCCCACCAAGTAAGAAAGAAAAAAGAGAGAAGGTCCAAATTTATCTCCGACTTTCTTAGAGCTCAGATCATATAGAGTCTCGACTGCCTCAAAGTCTAGGAGTAGTGCCAGTAACCCGCCAAGATGATCCGGTAAACGACGTGATTTTGGGTCCCTGTCGTCGATGCCATCTTTCATCGCTGCATAATTCAGCTGTAGTAAGTGCCTCCCTATACACTCTAAAAATCATTACTTTGACCATATAGTTTGCCTCTGCTTCTGAGTCCTCGTATATAAAATGTTAATATGAAAGGGAATATTGTGCTAGTAGCAATTGCACTTTAGATGAATTTTGTGATTCATCTAATTTATTAAATAAATCATTTATTAAATAAATGTATGTTAAAGGCCAATGCTCTGTCTTCCTTGCTTGCTCCAACACACGCATGCATCCATTGTTTTAAGGTTATTTAATAACCAATATCTGGTGCCGTGACCAGGATCAGATATACAAAATACATATATTTGTTTGACTGACCCACATTTTTTAAAATTAACAAAGGCAATGTGTTGCCGAATAATGTATACTACTGTGATCAAAAAGTAGCCTGAATACTTAATTTAAAATAGATCTATTGTAGATATTGTCTGCAAACTTTTATCAAACATTTTTACGACTTCTATAAACATCTGGCAATAGTCAGGAATTTATTTCATTTTATCGTCTGAAAATAAATTTGTTTTTAATGAGATAAGAATGTTCACTTTGTTGATTTTCCAAATAGCCGAGTCAAAATAGGTTTTATGGCTAAAAAAATAAGAAAGTTTTGAAAATTAGTAGAGATGTTTGTTTGGGCATGCTAATGAACATAGTCCCCACCGATCCGACAGGAGCTTTCGCCACCATCTTTGAAAATGTGCAGACTTTTTTGGCTTTCTGCAAATAACTTGAGAAAATTGGATTTTATGTAAAACAGTTGAAAACAAATATTGAAGAGCATTAAATTATGTATAAAAACATTCTTTACATTTTTCCATAAGTCTAACACGAACAACTGACTTTGAAAGGAAGGGACTATCACACCTGGGACGCGGACGCGAGGGTCATCTTCATCGCGATGGAGGGATGACCCGCGCATATGCACCAAAAGTCTTGCATACTCCCGTTTGTCAAACCTCTGCATATAAAAGCTCGAGAGATAGTTGCAGCAACATCGAATCCATTGTTATCAGGTTGTATTGTGAGGCTTGGTGGATTCTATCTTTTAATGTCATACTTAGGCTGCATAATAGCTGGAAGTGGGTTGAAATAAATACTAACTTTGATGTATGCACTTACGTCAGAAGAAAAAAATGCTGCTTGGTCATGCATACGCTAAAACAGTCCAAGCTCATTTATTTACCGAAACAGCTTTAGTAAAAATAATTTTTTGACGGCATTGACATATCTGAAAGTATGTAACGGAAAAATACGTTTTAAACGCTTAGAAAGTTAAAAAAAATTAGGAAATTTTTGAAGAACCCTGAAGTGAGAGATTATACCTAATATGTTTACATGTAATACATAGCAATTCTCTACAAAAGGAAAAATTCCTAAAATTCAATTCCTAAAATACCTAAAATTCAATCGGAGCTGGCAGCTTTCTCCCCAATCCAGACAGAGCATCTTAACATACTGCTAGCACGGACTGTTTTATATTTACCGACACCGTTTGTTGGATGTTGAGAATTGTAAATGCGTTGACGTAACGGAATTTCAGAATCTTCAAGACTTTGGTCAACACATTCCGAATCACAATAAAAAATTCAAAAACTCATTCTAAAGAAAACTGTTGCAAACCTACAAAAACTTTTATGTTTTTAATGTTTGATAGGATTACACAGTACACACAATGTTTGTTAGAAACACAATGAAAATAAAATAATTGCTTGCATTAAATAAAAGTGTTTCTAAAGACTCATTATTGAAAAAAAATGGTTAAAGTCGTTGATATATGAGCAATCATCGACGATTCATAGAGGTAGTTATAGAGTTTCTATGCTCACTTCTACCCAGACTTGGGTGTATATAATTTGAAGTAGCACTCTATTTGAATTATATACAAACACAGTTTATACATGAAATAATGTTTATTGAATTCGCTGCACATATAATTGGCTTTTACAGCAATAAGCATGCGTACTACTTGTACGGAATGTAAATACAGCTTTCAAGAACAATATATTTTTATACTCACGAACAGTAAGTCAAACCAGCAGTACTGCCACGTAAACTTCTGGCCCGTAAAGCACTAGCGCAGGATAACACCTTTTCAACCTTAACAACAACTCCCTTTTTCATTAATGACGCTGCGTGGTATTTATACTAAGCGCGTATGCCAAAATTAGCATATCTAAAGCAGCTTCTTTAATTCACTCAAAAGTTCGATTCTTGTGAATCGAATCTTGTGTATACCTTACACTGGCCTCCCTCGAAAAAAAAAATTAGGTAACTGAGGTCTGAACGGCTTCAGTTAACTAATTGAAAACGCGTGCTGGTCTGACTTTTTACATAATGGGTGGCAAAGCCAAAAAACCTTCCACACGTTGTGTGGGGGAAAAACGCCACTACCATTTTACAAAACTAACCCCGAAGGGTCCAGGTGACACCATTACACAGTGGATTTGCAGAGTTGCGGATACTGGGCTGGCCAACTGCGCCCTAAAATATCTATTTTAATTAAAAGTGACAACACAATTGCACAGCATGACATTTCTTGACTGTATCTGCTCTCCCCCAATTTATAATGTACATGTGTTATGATTTGTGAAGTTAGTATGTTAGTTGTTTGTTATCTGTAGTTAGTATGTATTATTTTTTTTTCACTACATGTCCCCTTCAAAAATTTATAAAACAACAGTATACCGTTTTTTTTCAGTGCCTCACCACTTCCCCTCAAAATGTTTACACAGTATATACACTGGGGAACTTCAAACCAATTTGGTTCGATTTTATTAAAGGGTGGGAGTTAGAATAAGAGAATTGATACAAGACTTGTTCCTCATGAATGCAGCAACTTCACTGCACCAGTTTGTCCAATCCGCTGAACCTCTCTTGATGGTCGCAGTCCTAGTAAAGGGGTTCGTTGACCGTGTGGGCATCCTTCGTGCAGCAGGTCGTTGGTCCTGAGGCGCTGGTCCGGCTTGACGATGGACAGGAGGTCTCTTGGGAGGAGGCCAACCTTGCTGGGCGGCTGATATCTTGCGTTTCCTGTACTTATGCAAAGGAACTTTAAAATTGTCATTCTTCCTTTTGATAACCTTGTGTACCTTATCAGCGACGCATTCCTCCTTTGATGGAGTTTTTGTAGTGCACACTTTACCTTTCTTCGTACTTTTGCTTGTATCGGTATTAAATTTTAATGCAGATTCTATTTTTTCAACAAACTGACTCTGTTTTTCGTATTTGTGCTTATACGACTTCTTGTTTACCGCCTTAATTACTTCAGTATTAGCAGTTTTAATGCTGGAACCTGAAGGCGCTTTTTCACGTTTTTTATCCCCCTTAACTTTAGTTTTATCCTCTTTTGACGAAAAAGTATCTTTAAAACGTCCGTCTTCAGAATCGCTATCATTTAAATTCTTTAACACTGCTTCAGTTTTAGGAAGATTAAGCTTTTCGTACTGGTGCGTTTTAATACAACCTGAGTCTATAACTTCCGAAGCATCAGCTAAACTACTTACATTATAACTCTGTGTCAACTTTTCATCCTGACTCTCAGTATGGTTTTCATGTACTTTATTTAAAACCATATTATCAACCTGGCCTACACAATCCTCATTCGGATGGGAACTTGAAATAATATCATCATTACCTAGCGAATTCCTACTATCGTTTAAAGAATTTTTATTGTCGTCAACTAATAAGTATTCACTAACTTCCGTAACGCATACTTCGTCATCTACTAAATTTCCTTCATTAACAGATGTGTGAATATCATCTAAAATATCAGGTATAGCATCAATAATATCAGGTATAGCATTAATAATATCAGGTATAGCATTAATAGAAGTGTCCGATGATTTATTTTCTAAACCACTAGCATTAGTATCGGCCCTATTTTCAGAAATTTGTACTGGAATTACCTCATCATTCCAGCTAGACTCACTTTCTTTATAAGCCAAAAAAATACCCGGACTTTCACTATTCTCAAAATAATGATTACTACTCGGACAAAATAATACATTTGACCAAACAGTTTCAACAGGTTGAACCATATCATGTGAATCAACTTGCCAGTGCAAGTAAGGTGCTTCCATATTTTCTTTAAGTGCACTAATTTCATTATAACGCCGTGCGCTTCTATTATTTTGCCTGCGGTACTGCTTACGCTGCTGGTTTGAAACTCGCGAAAAATTTTGGCGCGGCTGTATAAAATCTCTCGTACCTGAATGACGGTGAGGGGTAGCGAAGAAATGTCTATTGTCATATTTAGCTAAAGCTTGAAGGAGGGTAACCTTGCTTGTAATTGTTTGATTATCTAAAAAATCTTGAACACTTGGCTTCAAACGTTGGATAACTATTTTTAAGATTATCGCTTCCGTCAATTCTTCTAAATATTCCTCACACTTGGAAATCTTTTCCGTAGCAAAATCTAACGCAGACTGACCTTCACGTTGCCTTAGCGAATAAATTTCCGCTTCAATTTCACTTTGATTAAAGGTCTTTGGAAAAACACTAAGAAACTGTTGCTTGAATGACAAATAGTCAAAAATCAGATTACTGCTTTTCATACACGTGTACCACTGAAATGCACTACCTCTTAAAGCGGCTAGAGCAATTTAAGTTTATCCCCCTCTGGGGTGCATTGTTGCTGAAAGTAATGCTCAATTTTCTTTAGGAATTGGCTTGAGGGGCCGCCATTGAAGGTGGCTTCGAATGGCGCAATTTGCTGAACCATAATTACCCGAGGAAAATTTCCAGCAGGATTTTGTTCTACAACACTCATTTTTTAAATAGTATATAAGTACTTGCAACAATTTTATCAATATACGTACACAGTACACAGTTTTTAATTTCAATTATGTTGTTCGTTACAAATGTAACGCTAACTACCAGGGTATATATATTTTTCGGGCGCCAGTATAGAGTTTCTATGCTCACTTCTACCCAGACTTGGGTGTATATAATTTGAAGTAGCACTCTATTTGAATTATATACAAACACAGTTTATACATGAAATAATGTTTATTGAATTCGCTGCACATATAATTGGCTTTTACAGCAATAAGCATGCGTACTACTTGTACGGAATGTAAATACAGCTTTCAAGAACAATATATTTTTATACTCACGAACAGTAAGTCAAACCAGCAGTACTGCCACGTAAACTTCTGGCCCGTAAAGCACTAGCGCAGGATAACACCTTTTCAACCTTAACAACAACTCCCTTTTTCATTAATGACGCTGCGTGGTATTTATACTAAGCGCGTATGCCAAAATTAGCATATCTAAAGCAGCTTCTTTAATTCACTCAAAAGTTCGATTCTTGTGAATCGAATCTTGTGTATACCTTACATAGTCCTTTCTGATAGGTTCCATTTTGCTCAACCAATCAAGTTTCGATTCGACGTGACTGTAAAATATTAAAAGCACTTTAGCCTTTTAGCCGTTTCTTTTTTCAGGAAAGAACGTTGCCCGGGGAGTACCACCTGGAGGCAGACTGTTTAACACTCTCCTTCACAGCGGGACCAACCACTGCCCTCTAGATCACAGCTTTCTAGAGGGCAGTGGACCAACCACGCAGCACGATGGTGGTATGCTGGATTGTTTCTCGCCTTTTTGATGGTATAAGAGGCACGATGTTAGGGTGGTTACATTTTAGAGTCCGATGTTGTTGGCTCTGAAAGAGGCAAGCAGTGTATGAGCCTGATGTTGTCGGCTTTGGGGGAGAAGAAGAAAATGACATTCACCCAGGTGTTGTCGGCTGTGGTGAAGCGAAAGAACTTAACCTGATGTCGTTGGCCCATGTGGAGAAGAGGATGACTTCAGCCAGGTGTTGTCGGCTGGTTCATAATGACACCACAAGGATCAGAGTCTGACTTAGCTAGGAAACACCTCAATTTCGACCGAGCACCCCCAGGGGTGACATCTGGGGGGATCATACCCTCTTCTACCCTCTCTGACCTCATAAAGGGACTTTCCTGTCTACGGATTTAATGTGCCCATATCCAGCCTAGACACGGAGGTATTTAATAGAGCTTGTCGGGATTCGATCCGAGCACTCTCAGCACCGAAAGCCGGCGCGCTACCACTGAGCTACATCAAGCCCCACTCTTAAAATGTGAGTACGAGTTGAAAAGTTTGATTACTAACAATACGAGGAAGTTTTTTCTACAACCTACAGTTAGAAGCTAAAGTTCGTTAGAATTTTATCCAATATTATAACTTACGTGAAACTTTCGGAATAAATATAAAAGGCCTCCTATAAAAAGTGAGAATGGCTACTTGTTTCGAACTAATACTGAATCGCTCGCCTTCAGGGCGGATAACACTAGGAGGGAATGGCCTCTATAGTTGTGGTTAATAATTGCCATTTGTGAAACAATCGTAGATATAATTAGGGATGGGAGTTAAGCATTCAGTTGAATACATATATATATATATATATATGTATTCAACATACATATATGTGCGTGAGTGTGTGTGTGTGTGTGTGTGTATGTGTGTGAGAATTCCAATCTTGTGGCAACACGGATGTTTTAGAGTTATAGGACACGCGCCGCGCCAAGAGTTACGGATGACGCGCCGCTTGAGCAAACGAGTTGCAACTCAACCGCTTTCAATGGAACGCACGTTATTTTTATTTTCGCTGGATGAAAATGGCACGCTGTGTTTTTATTTTTACTGAATGCAGATTGCAGGCTGTATTATTTTGCTCACGCTAGATGAGTGTTAATGTCGTGACAGACGGGCACTGACATTCTGTTTTTTCTTATTGTGATAATCTGTTGTGACCATAAGTTGTGAGTGGTTTGTGTTTGATTAAACGTTAGTCAAGAATACGTGTTATTGCATTTTGATATTTCAACCGCGGGAATAAATCCCCCCCACACATATATATATATATATATATATATATATATATATATATATATATATATATATATATATATATATACACACTAAAAGATTTGTTTTAAAAACCCATCCATTATTAATAATCACCGAAATTATTCATAACATAATTCGACATCGTGAAGTATCTAGTTAAGTAGCGTAATACAAAAATTTTACTTATGAACTAAATTAGCTAGATGTAAAATACTTGCCCTTAATCGTCGTTGACCTTAATCGTCGTGATCCGATGTATAAGCCACTCGTAATATTAATGTAGACACTAATACTTGTCTATTTACATCTGGTTTATTATAAAATCAATATCTAGACTAATATTGATATATACACGGTTGTTCCAAAGAACCATCATACATCGATTCAAGGGCGCGGAGTTCCTAAATCAGTTCAATAGAGACCCTGTCTCTCTCTCTGTTCTCTCCGCTCGCCCGACCTCGTTTCGGCAAAGTCTAGTCTAAAAAGAAGCCCTGTCTAATCGTCTTTTCATCATTTATACCTTTTTCCTCGTTCTAGAATGTTTCCGTGTCTGATACAATCCCTCTAGTCTATTGTCACCTGCTCACCCCCAGGCCTGCGTTCCTTTTTGTCAGCCCGACACCCCGGGCCTTGAATTGTCTCTTCGTGGTCTTTTCCTAATGAAGGAACCTTTTTCCACTTAGGGAAGTGGCCGCCGCATCATTATCTATTTAACGTTCTGCAAGGTTTCTTTAACAAAAAGTCACATCTGTACTGGATTTTCCAAAGTTAGAATTGAGTCTGTTTTCAGACTATATGAGCGTCTCACATACTTAATAATTTATCAATATAATACGGAAAAATTTAGTTCCTGTAGTACGTTTTATATCGTAAAACTTCAAGAATTTCCTAGAAGAAGAGCCTCTAATCCCTTCTCTCTTTTACTAGTGTAGCATCCATATTTCTCGGGGTTCCCCTTCCCCTCCAATCACCAATCCTCCTCACGCTTATAGAGACAGTCAACCTGTATCATAGTAACACTCGGAATGAAACTTACAAACAATAACGCTTTTTAAAAATTCTAATAAATTCAGTAAATTGTCTCCGAATGAAAAAACAGAAAATATTAAAAATAAACTGTGACACCAGAGGAGCGTTCAACAATATATTGTTACAAATTTGTAAATATTGCATTTTGTTTCGTTAAAATGGCTTCTATGGAAGTTCTCCTACAGCTATATATTTAACACGGGAGTCTATGGGAATCTCGAAAAATTGAGAGTTATCGCCAAATTGGCGATGGATTTAGTGACTTATTTTGATCGCCAAGTTTGGCGACATTTCGCCAAATGGTCGCTAACACTTTGTCTTATATATACTATATATATATATATATATATATATATAGTCAACAAAACCATGACGATAATAACATACTCTAAGAGACTACTAACTGTTCTTACATCAGTAGTCTCGTCCTCCCGGAAGAGTGCTGACCACTCGCCGCAACTGAACTTATCTAACCATTGCTAACCACTGTCATTTGCTAACCATACAACTTCGGTAAATTCATTTCAGGATTCATTTCATATGTCAAATTCGGGCGGCAACATCCAAGGCCTTTGTTAACGCAACTGTATCCAATATGAAATTTCGTCACCAAATTGGATGGTGACGAAAATAGCATTTAATTCTCGTTCTCCGCTCACTACCGGTTAACGTTGATTAAACTTCCACGCTGAGACGGGGGGGAAATTCAAAGTGCTTCAATGAGTTTCAGGAAATGCAAGACGATGACGATAATAACAAATTCTATGAGACGAAATGTTCTTACATCGGTAGTCCTGTCCTCCCAGAAGAGTGCTGACCACTCACCACAAATTGACTGTCATTTGCTAACCACACAACCTCGGTTAATTCATTTTCAGGATTCTTTTCATATGAAAAATACGGGCGACAACCTCCGAAGACTTTGTAAGCGCAACTCTCTGCAAAACGGTATTTTGCTTTGGTTGGTGATGAATGAAAAACTGACGACGAAAATAACATTTATTTCTCGTTCTCTGCACACTGCCAATTTACGTTGATTAAACTTCCATGTTGAGACGGGAAAAAAAATTGAAAATGCTTCAAAGGATTTCAGGTTTAAATAATTACAAGATAAAAAGAACTTTTTATATACCATGTTTTTAAATTTTCTGTTGAAACATAAAAACTTGACAATTCTATGTATTAACAAATACTTTTAAAAAAAATTTTTGATGAATTATCCCATCAACTTGAAAGAAAATAAAGTTAATTGGAAGTTAACTTTCGTTTAATTTTTCGTTCCCGTCCCGGCCGAGAGATGGCTGCACCAGTCTACAAAACAAAATTAACTGAAAATGTATTCAAATCTGCTTAAAGAAGGCTAAAAGTATTTAAAAAATGCATTGTCATCGTGTTCTGAGCTATTCTAAAAGTTTAAAATGTCTAGCTAGTCGAGAAGTTAGTTAAAAATCGATTGCAAGATTTGTAAGGGATAAACACACACACAAACAAACAAGAAAGCAAGTTAATAAAAACATGGTAAAAAATTGCACGCGATTAAAGTAATCATTATCTAAACTTTTCATGGAATTCAGGTAATCTAATTCTAAAAGTTACTTTATTACCTAGAATTTATTATGCGTGTAGGATGTAGAATTTATTGTGCACAAACCATGAAGCACATATACTGGAAATCATGAGTAATGATAGATTGTCATTGTTTTAACATCCAATGGTTTTAGAAGAGTATTTCAAAACAGTTAAGAATAGAAATTTCAGACAATGAATGTAATGACACGGTTACATAAAATGTAAAATCATTCAATTCAAATAAATAACACCAGGAAGGACTTAAAAAATTTCAGGTAGTCTCTTCTAACGAAACTACCGTAGGTTATTAACGTAGGATTAATTATCGTTGCTTACCTCTTTTGTATGTATCTATGTATCGATTGTTTATGTGCGTATGTATGCATATACATATATGTATGTCAAAATTTTGACGCATCTTGGTACTTTTCTGTTTAACTTCTCCAAGCGATAGACTGGGTTTGGCGCGCTGCCAAAATTATAACTCGCGAGGTCGAATGGACGGACAGTTTTAGCGTCTGATATTTCCCTTTCCGCAGGACCGTTGTAGAGGAACGTAATCCTACGTTTATGGGGAAAAAAAAAACTTATGTCGTATATAAATAAAACATACTATGACTTAAGATGACCCGTTAACGGTGTGCGGATATCTTTAAAATCAACGCTAACAAATTTTTGTATTCACAATGACTGAGATCGTGTCTAAACTACGGTTGCCAGAATATCTCTTTTAAAGAGGACATGTTCTCTTTTTGTTCACGCTGTTTTCTTATTCTGGTATTTTTTTTTACTTCTTTTTTTCCTCGGTTGAATTTCGTCTAATCTTTTCTTTAACCTCAAAATTTGTCAGTATTACATATCAGGACATAATGGATATGTAGTAAGATTATATTCAATGATTGGGGAACAATGGACAAAGGTGAGAAAACATATCAATGTAAAAAGTATTAAATCGATATTATCAGTAACATACACAGTCCAGTCACATTAATGTGACTGGACCACCTGTTAAAAGCCAGAATAACCATCTTTCGCAGCATAGGCTTAGCGTGCTTCTAACTTTTTTTTTTTTTTTTTTTTTTTTTTTTTTTTTTTTTGGGGGGGGGGGGGGGTGGAGGGCACGAATTAAATTCAGTTAGGGCCCTTCTAAACGCACTGACTGCCGACGGTCCTTAAAATATGAAATATTATGATTTTAAAAAAAAATTGAATAACAATAGAATTGATGTGTTTGAGATGCATTCAAAAGTTATACAATGAGAAAAATATAATATACTAGGGGCTTCGCCCCTAGGCTCGCTACTCTCACTCCTCTGTTATGGCTAATAGCGAGATACATAGGAGTGATTTTCGGGCAATGTAACAGCTTCCATCCATTTACTGTTGTCACCCTTAATGCAAAGCGCGTTTCATCACTGTTGAATTATCAGCTTTAAAATTCAATTAAATATCTAAAATTTAAGATATAGACTTGAAAGGAGGTTTATATGAATGAGAAAACTTTCAGCTTCCAGATTATGTAAATATTTTCTTTGTAAGATAAAAACTCGAGGAGCATCGATATTACATCCACATAGGGGACGATATTTCTTGAAAAACTGTGTTTCATTTTTTGATGAAAATATTAGTCTGTTTTAAAATATTTTTAAACAAATGAGGTCTAGTTTGAAAGAGAAATGTCTGTAGTCTTAGATTGTAAAAAAACAAAATTCTACGATCATTTTTTGGCGAGTTATCGTAATCTGAAGATGAAAAAGTCAATATTTTCCCACAAAACATAAAATTTAAAAAAAACTTAAAGTGCGACGAAGATGAGACATGTCTTACTTTGGTCCCCCTATTTTTCTGCATCCATTGGTATCGCTCTCGACCCCATACCCCCAGCGGTTTCGGAGGAGATAGCGTGACAAGCTTTTTACAGCGGCAGCGGGAGTTACCTTTTTTTAGAATAGAGAGAAATAAAATGAGGAAAAAAATATAGCATCGGATTTTTGTTATGTATCATACCATTATTAAGAACTATGTTAAGGCTAAAGACATAATCGGAATCTTCGGCTTCAACTTTCTTAAAAGTTTTCTACAATTTTCCGATTTTAACTGAACTTCTATTAACGTTTTAATTTATTTCAAGTTAACTTGGGGGGCAACGTCTATGTTTCGTAGCGAGGACCGTTGCGAGACGGGCAGGAAGAGAGGCAATGAAGTTCTGGAAGGTATTCACAGGAATGTGGAGCCATGGCGACTCCACTTCTGTGGCCAACTGCCCTAGGTTGCGCAGATTTTGGGGACCAGGGGAGTACGATAAACTCATCATGGTGCTCTTCGAACCACGCACGTACACTGCGAGCTGTATGACACGCAGAGCCTGACTAGGCAGGGGCATACGGGGCAGTTGCCCCGGGCCCCCACATTAGAGGGGGGCCCCAAAATGAAATAGAAAGTTTATTTTACGTTTCCTTCTTTAATGAACTTTTTTTAGATGTGCTATATCCCTTTTAATGATGGACATAGAATTGTCAGAAAATCAATAAAATGGACAGAACGATATTTCGTCTGACCATTGGAGGGGGGGCACTTTATAGCTATTTTAGGTTCTAGTCAATTTTCTTGTTATATATTGTAACGTATTCCTGCGATTTGTGTCATAAGCAGACACTTAGGTAGCGTCACAGGTTACGTGCAAGGTAGACAGCTTACTAAAATAGAGACTTTCAAGATCATGAGGATTTCAGTTTTATTTAATAAACACGGTTAGGCCGCGATCTCGAATAATATATATACAAAGCAGTCCATAGAAGTTGGAGTAGAAAACGTGGATTGTCTCTCAAGGATGGAGCACACTGTCGCTAAAACGAGGTGACGAACCGCTGGTCAGGTCACAGAAAAAAAGGGCCCGCACTCGTCCACTGGAAGCTAGCAGCTTCTCTGAAATAACACAATTGGGGAGATCGAGTTCCGATCGGTTCCCCCGACCTTTCTCGGTGAAAAAGGGTCTTCTCACGTAGAGGGCAGAGCCTCACAAAAAAACAAGTCACTTAAAAGTGCGTGGAGCTAGGAGATCAGGTATCACCCCTAAGCTCTCTAAGGAAAAACTCTCCGCAAAAAAAAACTGGTCTTCAAGCCCTCGTCGGCTTCTTTTAAAAACTTGATCCCTGGCGGAATTCTTTCTAGCCTCCTCTCTATAGCTCGCTCCGGATAGGCTGAGAGTCTAGCCGTGCGCAAAAAACGATGCCGATTATTACATCTTCATCGCCCGCTGACTCATTAGCGATCTCGTTTCAGGGCGTAAACTGTCATTGTCGGCCACTGTCAAAATATGGCGCCAGACTGTCTCCTCTTTTCATCCCAGGAATGCGTCCCGAAGAGGTGCCTATTGTGGTCCTCTTCCACCCGCGGGGTCTGCTATTCTTTAGCATCGGCTCACGGCTAGCGGCGATTTTAATGGTGTTCCTACTCGCCTCGAGGGGGGGGGGAAATTGCCACAGCCCCTCCCCCCTTTGAAGAGATTTTGCGGTTCTGCAAAATCTGAAAATCAAGGGTTAGGTACAGGTATCTTACTTGTATTCCATCTCCAGAGGCATTCCTAACAATTTTAATTTATGCATCAACTTCTAGGTTAAGTTTACTATTCATGTTACACTTAATTTACAATAAAAAAAAATTTTACACTAACACAATACCTCAATTAAAACATTAAATGTCATTTATATTTACAGAAACACAAAAAAAAACATTCATATTTACAACACTATCTTAGGTTTAGAGGTTCAACTAAAAAGAAAACTTTATCTTATCACAATTTCTTAATTTAAAAACAATACACTGAATTACAAATATAATAAGAAAAAATGTTACAATTCAAGTAAATTTAGCTTATTCCGCTCTACTGAGACAGTCAGCATGTTTGTTTTGTGATCCTGGCCTATGAACAATCTTATAATTAAATGGTTGCATAGCTAGAGACCACCTCATATGCCTATGGTTGTTACCGGCATTATTTTTTTCCTATTCGCTGACACGGGTCGCAAGATTTTACGAACATCTCCGCGTCTTTGGTGCACTGGGGCCAATAATAATAACGCAATAGCTCATTTTTCGTTCTGAGGACCCCCATATGTCCCCGTAATCCCTCGTGAGTCAAAATTAAGATTCTGGCTCGAAGACATTTAGGAATGACTAACTGCCTCCGTTCTTTGCCTCTGTGATCCGTGGATCTTCTGAACAACAACCCTTTTTCAACCAAATATTCGGTTGTGGTTTTATTTTTAACCCTATTCCAGAGGGGCTTTAGTTCTTTACACCTCTCTTGCTCTTTTCGGAAAATTTCTGAGCTTACACCCGCTAAATCCATTTCTGCGCTCCCTTCTCCCGGGGGCAGTACTAATTCGCTCTCGACCTGGACCGTTCCCTCTTCACTCTGATCAGTTTCGGTTTCAACTCCTACGGCAGGAATTGAATTTTCTAGTTTTTCTCCTCGACTTACTATGGCTAGCGACCGGTTTCGCGTAACGATGCCGTTCACGGACTGGGGTTCGCTTTTGAGCCTCTCTACGAGTTCCTGGGTATAATTTCCCATTAAGTAATGGTTCATTCCCACTGATTTTCCTACCACGGCTGCTTTCGTGAGCAGATCCCCATATTTCTCACTTTCTATTCGCACTCTAGCGACCGGTAAACTCCGCAATTCATTTTCTAAGGCTGTGCGGACCCATACCCTTTCTCCGGTAAAATCTGAGGCGTTTATTAATTTAATAGGGGCTAGATCAAAACTCGAACCACTGTCCCTGAGAATGGTGGTTTCGATACCGTTTATTTTTGCCTTACTTAAGTATGGCTTGAACACTGGTTCAAAGATCTCCGCAGTAGCTACACTGCTTACACGCTCGGCAGTTTGTCTGTGTAATTCGGGGCACTGAGGTCTCAGATGATCGGTCGACCCACACTGATAACAAGCCGGGGGCTTACGTTTTTCGAACTCGCGTGTGCGCCAGTTATTCCCACCTGATCCTTGGCTCCTCCCGTTAAAAGAGTTAGACCTTTCCCAGTCTCCCTTTTTATCCTCATTTATCTCCTCAGCGATTTTGGGTTTCTCTGCCGCCTTTTTCTCTGGTGGTTTTAAATTAAGGGGTTTTCTGATAGTGCGCCTTGTCGCTTCATATTCGTCCAATTTTTTCACTAAGATGTGAGGGTCCACTATAGCTCCCCAATCATCTAAAAAGTGTTCTCGGATTTCCGCCGGGACGCGTTTTTTAATCTGGTCTGCAACCATGAGATTCTTAAGGGCTTCAAAATCTTTTACACTTACCCCTTCAAGCCATCCCTCTAAATAATTTCTCAGCTCGAAAATTAAATCTTTCCATAGGGCACCTGGCCGCCTCTGGTGTTGATTTAGTTTAACTCTAAAAGTCTCCGGACTTAACTTAAAACGGCTCAGAAGTAATTTCTTTACCTGATCGTAATCATCTGCTACCTCAACGGGTTCGCGAATAATTATTTCAGCGATCTCCGTGGGTAATAATGAAAGCAAATGCATCATTCGTTCCCCGTCTTCAACCTGAGCCTTGCGGGCCTGACGTTCGAAAAGAGTTAGGAAGAGCGAAATGTCCGACTTATCCGGATCATATTTCTGCATTAGGGTTTTGAAATTTCGTACGGGCCTAGCGCTCTCATTCTGGGACGAAGCTACGCTGGCGGTTTCGGCTGCATGAGTCAACCGCAACCTTTCCAGTTCAAATTCTCTTTGTCTAGCTTCGCGTTCTAATTCTAAGTGTCTAAACTCGGTTTTTTCGCGCTCTTCTTTAATGATTTTTATTTGAGCCCTAACACTCTCTTCATCATACCTTGCACTGGCCAAAATTCTGTCGTATAGGTCACATTTCCTATCGTGATCCTCGAAATCAATCCCTAGATCATCTGAAAGAACCTGGAGATCTTCCTTCTTATAAGTCATTAAAAATGCCATTTTTCCTATCTCAATATAACCCAATTACACTAGTCCAAAACCAATTCTCCAAAATAATACACTCTAATACGATACGTTAATAAAGAATAATAAAAATGCACTTTTCTTAATTTCTAGCACAAATACACTTAATACTCAAAACACAATATGCAATCTCGGTTCAATAACATGTTATACAATTCTACTCAGAAAAAATTTCATCTAATACATTTCCCCACAATAACATACATACACTTGCAAAAAATTCTATGTTTTCAATAGATACACTTTACTAAATTTTGTAACACTTCGCGACTTGTTCATAAACCAGATCACAAAACCAAAAGTCTCGAATTTCTCGGACTCAAAATAAAATATACTTAACGAGCTGATGCTCAAACGCTTCTCGAATTTCTCGAGTTATCTTAACTAAGGAGTTAATTATAAAAACACAAATATTCTGTCGACTTTCTCGACGGGTAATTAACTTAAGAGTTAATATTTAAAAAAAAAACAAATATTCTGTCGACTTTCTCGACGGGTAATTAACTTAAGAGTTAATATTAAAACACACAAATATTCTGTCGACTTTCTCGACGGGTAATTAACTTAAGAGTTAATATTTAAAAAACACAAATATTATGTCGACTTTCTCGACGGGTAATAAACTTAAGAGTTAATATTTAAAAAACACAATTATTATGTCGACTTTCTCGACGGGTAATTAACTTAAGAGTTAATATTTAAAAAACACAATTATTATGTCGACTTTCTCGACGGGTAATTAACTTAAGAGTTAATATTTAAAAAAACACAAATATTCTGTCGACTTTCTCGACGGGTAATTAACTTAAGAGTTAATATTAAAACACACAAATATTCTGTCGACTTTCTCGACGGGTAATTAACTTAAGAGTTAATAATTAAAAAAAACACTTCAAATACACATTTGCCTCTAGAGAATGAAAAAACAAGTACCTGTCCTCGAAGCTTGCTTCTCTAATCGGGGATGTTGGCTTTCTTGGCTCAGTAGGAATGGCTCCACACTAGTCACAGTTTTTATGCACTCTTGAAAGTTCAAACTATCGTACGCGCACACACTCACAGTCTTGTAAAATCACTCTCTAAAGCTGGATTCATCCGTTGCTGCCACCATTCTTCTATTATTAGTATAGCTGTAACGTATTCCTGCGATTTGTGTCATAAGCAGACACTTAGGTAGCGTCACAGGTTACGTACAAGGTAGACAGCTTACTAAAATAGAGACTTTCAAGATCATGAGGATTTCAGTTTTATTTAATAAACACGGTTAGGCCGCGATCTCGAATAATATATATACAAAGCAGTCCATAGAAGTTGGAGTAGAAAACGTGGATTGTCTCTCAAGGATGGAGCACACTGTCGCTAAAACGAGGTGACGAACCGCTGGTCAGGTCACAGAAAAAAAGGGCCCGCACTCGTCCACTGGAAGCTAGCAGCTTCTCTGAAATAACACAATTGGGGAGATCGAGTTCCGATCGGTTCCCTTTCTCGGTGAAAAAGGGTCTTCTCACGTAGAGGGCAGAGCCTCACAAAAAAACAAGTCACTTAAAAGTGCGTGGAGCTAGGAGATCAGGTATCACCCCTAAGCTCTCTAAGGAAAAACTCTCCGCAAAAAAAACTGGTCTTCAAGCCCTCGTCGGCTTCTTTTAAAAACTTGATCCCTGGTGGAATTCTTTCTAGCCTCCTCTCTATAGCTCGCTCCGGATAGGCTGAGCGTCTAGCCGTGCGCAAAAAACGATGCCGATTATTACATCTTCATCGCCCGCTGACTCATTAGCGATCTCGTTTCAGGGCGTAAACTGTCATTGTCGGCCACTGTCAAAATATGGCGCCAGACTGTCTCCTCTTTTCATCCCAGGAATGCGTCCCGAAGAGGTGCCTATTGTGGTCCTCTTCCACCCGCGGGGTCTGCCATTCTTTAGCATCGGCTCACGGCTAGCGGCGATTTTAATGGTGTTCCTACTCGCCTCGAGGGGGGGGGAAATTGCCACAATATCTATAATGAGGTGAAAAATTTAAATACCTCCATAAAGTTCGTTTCTTCATTACTGAAGTAGTGAAGCAAAGGGGGGCCCCCAAAGAAGTTTTTGCCCCCGGCCCCAATTAGGCTAAGTCGGGCCCTGATGACACGTCGTATTGAACTGCTGGAAGATGCCATTGTGCTAAGGAAAAACAATCCGCATGTAGGGGTGGACATTAGGGTGGAACGAAAAAAACTTTTTTTTTAAATTTCAATATGCTCTAGTTTTCAAAAGTTGCCTTTTAACAAAATAAAGACGGAAATTTAATATTAGCGTAATTGGTGCATGTTTTCAGTTCGCGCAAGAAGGGCAAACTTTTGGTTTTTATTAAATTTTTGACAAATTTCGCAATTATTTTGAAATTGAATACACTTGTAGTACAAAAAAGTAGCAAAATATGTAATTTAAACATTCCTTTTAGTCAGGAGACCTGCTAAACTGATTATATAATACGTTTTCTATATTAATAAAGAGACAAGGGGAAGTCGAGATCACGTGACCGTAACGCGACCGGGCAGACCGATCCTCGAAAAAAAATGGCCGACAAATATACAGGAATCGGTGTATTTTTTTCTCTCATGAAAGTACATAAATGTTACATATTTGGAAAGAGCTTCGAAAACTGATAATCTTTTCTGCGTACACTTATTCTGTTAATTCAATAGTTTTAGAGATATTTGGATTCTAATGAAGCGTCATCGCTCTTTGACGATGTAAACAAAGGGTGAATCATTCACAGCGTGATTCTCACTAAAAAATGAATCACTGAAATGAAATGTGTCACCGTGTCTTTTTATTTGAAAAACTAAATATTCAAATTGTTTAATAATAAAATATACTTTATTGAAACTAAATAGATATATACTGATTTTTGGTGGATTTACTGATTTTTGTGTGAAATGATTACATTTGGTATTTTTTTCGTTTCTACATTTCTTGACAAATCTGGTTGAAACTTCGTGTACTTATGTTTTGAAGCCTGGAGATAATTCTAATATAAGATTGGAAGCTTTAAAATGCTTATATATAAATACAATTTTTAAATAATATTTCATCTCAAGGCGTTGGAATCCATCATTCAGAAGAACTGCGCATACGCACCTAAATTTTACAAGGTAAATAAACGGTTGTTTACAAGGTAATTAGTAGTTGTTTGGTGTTATTTAAAGTTAATTTTCTTATATTACTCCTTTTGTTTTCTTTTCATTAATCCTTTTTTACTTGGTTAATTTTCAGTATACGAATTGCCGTTGAAACTCTTTACCGTTAAAACCCCTATGTGACTTGCTAACTTGCGATTATTTACTTTCTAAAATTTCGTTATTAGGTATTTTACAAAGTAATTTTTATTGAAATTTAGCTAAAATGCCGATAAATCTGCATAAAATCTTAATGCTACTATTTTAATTTCCTTCTCATACTTCATAAAAATAGTACACATAAAGGCACTTAAGGACGAGGCACTTAAAAGACACTCGGACATCACGGTGGATCGAAAAAATTTTTTTTTCGGAATTTCAATATGCTTTAGTTTTCAAAAGTTGTCTTTTAAAATTAAAATTAAGAATATAAAATCTTTTTGCTCTACTAAAATATTTTCAAGTGTCGCAAAGGGCTTCAAAATGGATATTTTTATGAAAAAGTGATTATATTTGTATTTTTTGTTAATTTCTTTTATAGTATATTAAAATAATGTATATTTTCTGTAAATAAAATATTCAAAATATGATATTTTGACAGAAAACTTGCATATTCTAAGTATTTCAAATTTTTAGATGCCATAACAGAACAACTGATTTTGTGGAATTTCGCGATTTTCATCATATTAATTTTACAGTAGCATATTCTTATAACACACATTGGAATGAAAGAAAAATAATTTTTAATTGACGGACCTTAGTTAAAATAAACAAATCACACTTATTTAGAAAAATATTAATGTAATGTCTATTAAGGCAAAACGTTATTTTGAAAAAATATTCATGTTTTTCAAAAGTCCATAATAATCACACATGGTTTCCATTACTTATTTCACTGACACTTTGAATTGTTTTATTGTTTCAAATTTTGGCATTATCTTTTGAGAATGTATTTTTGTTTTTATCAATGCTTCTCTTGCAGAACAGACGTACCACGAACGAACAAAGATGGCCCGGTAACTAATTTAACAATCCTTTCTACTACTTGTGTGTGACATGGAATGTTATTGATGTCAATAATTTGTTTCTCGTGATCAGATTCTTTTGCTTCCTTTATAAACTGTTTTTGTTTGTCATCAGAAACATGCTTCGTCATAGGAGGTTCTGTTACTTTAACATCATTCCATTCAATCATATCAGTATAATCCTTGGCATCAAAGTTTATACGTGGAGCTAAATTCTTTCTGATGCCTCCTTCATTTTCCACCCTTGCTTTTAGAATCCGGCGTAATCCAAGCTTTCTTACATGACTGCGATCGTCTAATATCATACAAAGGAGAAGATTTTCAGAAGCGGCAAAGTATGCATTTCTTTGAATGACAGGGTCAATTACATTTTTTAGAGTCTGATTGAGGTAACGTGAATAGCTTACAAGTTTCCACAAGTGCTTCGATCCACGGATACAAGATGGTTTCAGCTTTATGTTAAACCAAATTGGTGCATAAACTTTCAAAATGTACTCAGTCAGTATTCGGAGATTTTTTGCAGGACATTCTGTTCCCACATACAAGCGAAGTATTCGGTTTGCTAGTGTAAGCCATCGTGAATGACAGAATTTTCCTGGTTTTCTCATGGACAAATCAGAAGAGCACTTTCCAACAGAGATTGCATTACACATTTCTAACACATATTTTGGGTCCACACTTAAATCATCCTTAATTTCTAGTAATGGAATACTATTTTCAATAAGTGAAAATTCAATCACTGGAAGTGCATAGCAGTTTTCCAGTTGTTTACCTATTTCTCCTCCAAATTCATTTGGACCTTTAGTTTTTCCATCTAGGAAACAAAATAGGTGACGTAGGGGCAGTTCATTTAAATTATTGACTTCAACAACATTCCATGTCACACACAAGTAGTAGAATTGATTGTTAAATTAGTTACCTGGTCATCCTTGTTCGTTCGTGGTACTTCTGCAAGAGATGCATATAAAAACAAAAATACATTCTCAAAAGATAATGCCAAAATTTGAAACAAAAAAACAATTCAATGTGTCAGTGAAATAAGTAATGGAAACCATGTGTGATTATTATGGACTTTTGAAAAACATGAATATTTTTTCAAAATAACGTTTTGCCTTAATAGACATTACATTAATATTTTTCTAAATAAGTGTGATTTGTTTATTTTAACTAAGGTCCGTCAATTAAAAATTGGTTTTCTTTCATTCCAATGTGTATTATAAGAATATGCTACTGTAAAATTAATATGATGAAAATCGCGAAATTCCACAAAATCAGTTGTTCTGTTATGGCATCTAAAAATTTGAAATACTTAGAATATGCAAGTTTTCTGTCAAAATATCATATTTTGAATATTTTATTTACAGAAAATATACATTATTTTAATATACTATAAAAGAAATTAACAAAAAATATAAATATAATCACTTTTCATAAAATATCCATTTTGAAGCCGTTTGCGGCACTTGAAAATATTTTAGTAGAGCAAAAAGATTTTATATTCTTAATTTTAATTTTAAAAGACAACTTTTGAAAACTAAAGCATATTGAAATTCCGGAAAATTTTTTTTTCGATCCACCGTGATGTCCGAGTGTCTTTTAAGTGCCTCGTCCTTAAGTGCCTTTATGTGTACTATTTTTTTTTTTTTATGAAGTAAAACGTATTATATAATCAGTTTAGCAGGTCTCCTGACTAAAAGGAATGTTTAAATTACATATTTTGCTACTTTTTTGTACTACAAGTGTATTCAATTTCAAAATAATTGCGAAATTTGTCAAAAATTTAATAAAAACCAAAAGTTTGCCCTTATTTTACTTTAATTGTGATTCAGCAAATTTGAAAAAAATGTTTACTTTTGAAAATATGATTTTTTTAAAATAAGTTACATAATTTTTTTTGAAATTTTTAATATAAATATTTTTAATTTTTTTTTAAATTATTATTTTTGAAAATGTTGAATCACAATTAAAGTTTATATATTTATGTTTAATTAAATGAAAAATTTTTGAAATTCGGCACATAATATTTTGAATTATAAGGATTTTAACGTACCCCACTTTTTAAAAAAAATTTAAATTTTTAAATTTTTTAAAAACTTTTTGAGAAGTTTTATGATGTGATTTTGTTTACAAATTATATGGTTAACCTTCACAAAAAATTTCAAAATTTTAACTCAATAAATAAAAAAATTTTCAAAATGTGTCCCGGACCCCCATCAATTGACTATACGTCAAGGGGCATCAGTCACAACAACCCTCGTCTAAACCAGCGCGCAGTCGAGAATCATAGCGGATCTTCGCTGATGTCCCCCCTCTCTCAAGCGGTCGCTGTACCACGTGACGCGATGTCACTTCGCTTCCTTGTCGATGTCTATCGCGCCGCTCGCGATCGCCCAGCCAGCCGGGACGCATATTATGAAAGACTCACGGTTTGGGCACTCAGTTGGCGGCTTGGCGGTTTGGCGTCTACAGACAGGAACGATTAGTTTAAGGAAGCGAGGATTTCAGATTGCCTGACTGCGCATGCGTGTCAACTTTACATTTCTCGCGTCAAGTTTGCATGTAGAGAAGGTTTATACTTCGAAAGTTGAAATCATATTTTAAAGTCAAGTAAACAATTGAAGTTGTTCTAGATTATAAACAATCAAATTATAACACTAAACATTTACTTATAAGGAGAAAATAACCAGATAGGGTTTATTTATGTTTTATATGAGCTATACATATCTTTTTTTCATATTTATTTAACATTTTCTTGTGTTTCAAACACATGTATAATACTTTTAACATCTAATGTTTTATAAATTTAATTTTCTCCACATACCTTGTATATTAGATTTTCATTATTTAGCAATATTGATACTGTACTGTTATAATTTTACCCTATTAGAGAAGCTTAAAGAATGTTTGCATTAACATTTTTAAAAACGCTTTTTACATACTTTCAAGCATTCCCTCATATCATTCGTTACTTTCTTGAATGCTTGTTACATAGAATATTAATACATTAATTTTAATGAACCTTTTACTTGTTCAGGTTCCATTCTGAAATTTCTTTAGTTGATGCTTTCTTTATTTGACTGATGAGAACTTTTTATAAGTAGAATATAAATTGAAAATCACAAATTCTTTTCTGTCCTTTATACAGTATACAGGATTAAACAATAAATTTTTTAAAATGAACTATGATTTAAAATTTAACATATACTAAGCAACAATCAATTACTTATGAATATAATATGTAAAAAAGTTAAAAAAGGCTGCTGAATCACATGCAAAATACAGAATATTATTTTTAGATTTATAATAGTACAAAAAGAGTATATAAGCAATGGATATTAATATTTATTAAATTCTAAAAATAACCAATAATTCATTTGTTGGAACAAATAATTTTTGTTTTCTCATTAATCCTATTTTCTTGCGGCCCACAGCAGCTATCCATAAAGTTATATGGCCCTCATCAAATTTCCAGTTGTGCAGGCCTGCTCTAAACAGTAATATTATAAAGATATACAGTGATTTCCGCTTATAAGAATCACGTTTGTTACAACTGTTTTTGATTCTTATAAGCGGTTGATTGTTATAGCCGAAATTTAGGTTTTTGGACAAGCACACACACAACTATATACACATATATTAGATAATTTACCATAAAACACTCTTTAATTTACGTTAATTATCTTTTATTAAAATTATTTTTTATAATTTTAAAAATACAACTTAATTTCTAGACCTAAAAGTAGATACACATGATTATAGTAAGAGAAGAAAAAAAAACAATATTTCTTACAACATACCTGCTTAACAGTTTTAACATTTCAACTACAGGAGGGGAGCAAGAAAAAGTTTTCTATGGTAGTTTGACGTAATGAAGTATTCAGGAGGCTGTTTATACCTCTTTCAATACCAATAGCTTCAGACGAAGATTAACCATTTAGCTTACGTTTCACGGTTTGATAACGTGCTGAATCTACTAATGTCACATTTGCTTAAGTGATTGTGGACACTTCTCCGCAAAATTTGTTTGTTTCAGGATCCAGGAATCCGCAACCAGGATGTGGGAGGTGGGAAAAAAGAGTCCCTGTCTTTCTTTGTCACTGGAGAAAAGTGAAATCGGACCCGTATGGGTAAAGAAGCCCCCAGATCAAAATAATAGGACAGTGTTGTGCTAAAGCGTTTAAGGGGAAGCTATTATGTTATGTCTAACAAAGAAAGCGATGCATTTTACAAGTGTATTCCATCCCATCTTATCACTCTTTCTTTAAAAACAAATAAAGAAAGAACTTTGTGCCTTTTGAGGGTTTAAGGGGCTTTTTTGGAAAAATGAAAGGAAAGCGAAGAGTGCAAGCTCATTCTTAAAACCGGTGGATTGATTCTTTAAAGCAAAAACTTTAACATGGAAATAATACATTTGTTTTTGTTTTCGCGATATTGATTCTTATAAACAGTTGATTCTTATAACCACTGATCACTACAAGCGGTGGTTACTGTATTTCCCACTAGCTGAGTACCTGTGTTTCGCTACAGAGAACATTCAAATTAAATACAACAGTCAATGTATACAATTAATGCCCAAAAATATATATATATATTCATAAAAAAATCGTAATGGATATTTTTATAGACAAAATAATGTAAAGGAAAATATTCAAATTAAATACAACGGTCACTGTATGCAATTATTTGCAAGATATATGAATAATTTCAAAGGGAAAATATGACAGTGTTTAAGTAAAAAGTAACATACTCCAATAGGTATTTAAGTTTATTTGTTAAAATCTACTAGCCAAAAAAGTCCACTGATCAGACACTGCTTTTTAATTTTACAGCAGCACTGAGCAAGTACTCATTTAGCTTAATACACTAATATTTTAGACAACTTTAGTCAGTAAATTAATCATTCACTGAATATTCATATAAAACACATTTTAACCTAGTGATTAAACAGTAAACAATACCTACAAATACTAATTTAAAATTATATTTTGAGAAAGAGCTTTCATAAAAACATGTCACACTTGTGAATATATTTTTCTTGTTTGACGCGCATTATAATGAACAATCTGCTAATTAAACCATTTAAAGCGGTAAATAGAAATACATATACTTACATATTAATATGGATGGAAAATATTTAAAACAAAAAAGTTATTCTTATGAATCAATACACACACACACACACACATATATATATATATAAGAATTAGAAGTATAACTTACATCTGTTAGACAATTGATGGAATGCATGCACACCCTATAACCAACACATCCTTTCAGCCGATATGACTGCATGAATATCTGAAAGGGAATAAACTTATTAAATAGAAACATTAACATTTATCATTAAAAATATTTTTTATAAAATTATACATAAATCTGTTCATAGATATAGCACATTCAAATGACACATAACAATTTTTAGCTCCTTTCAGACAATACTCATTGGATAAAGATCTGAAAGGGTAAAAACTCAAATACTATTAATTGTAAAAATTAATAGTATTTGAGTTTATCACACAGAAGTAAATAGCTTGAATGCATGTACACCGCATAACCAACACTTCCTTTCAGGCGAGAGGGAAGCTTTTTGCTCGATTTTACGAGTCCTTGGCATCTTGATATTGCTGTGGGCTGTACTTTAATTCTTTCGGTCTTTTGACCAATTGTTTTCAAAACATATAAACTTTTAAAATCATCCACAGACTCAATTTTTTGAAATATTTTTAAAAGTCTACCAGCACCATTACTTGACATTCCAGAAGAAGCAAGGCTGGCAAGTCTTTCAAATTCTTTTTTAAGTAATTCATTTTGTTGAGGGGTAGCCATAGAATGCTCTTGGTTGTCCATTGGCTGATTTCTCCTTTGTTCTTCTGGTTCAAATGGCTCCAACTGGGACACTTCTTGTACTTTTTTTTCATATTCATGGTCTTCAGCAATTTGAAAATTATTAAAAAAAGCCATTTCAGGGCATTTAGGTCCCAGTGCTAACAATGCCAATTCATGGCGATCCTCTTGCATTATTGGGGGTGCATTTGGCAGTTTTATTTTTTTAAAATTCATCAAAAAACATTGGTGCTTACAAAATGCCCCTCATATCCCAGCAGGACAAGAGCAAGCACCAATATCTATGTTCACTACATAAGTGTTTTCTCCACTCTTGATTGTAAAAGTGCCATCATCAGTTTTTTCAATGTCACTTTCACTGAAATTGCTGCTTTTTCTAATTAATGAGCTGTATAAAATTGCTGGTTGATGCTTTCTTGCATAGGCATAATCTAAAAGCCTTTTGACCAGATATAGCTCCCAAACCGTTATACAGAATTCACATAAAGCAACCACATTGAAGGCTTTTGTGCGGCAGAGAACTATATCTTTCAAAATTCTTATGGATATTTCTGCAAAATTATTCGTATTATTTTGTCGAGTCAGTAAGTCGTTTCTGTAAAATAATACCCATTCGACTTTACGGTTAAAAAAAGCATAAAATCTTTTGACAAAATCAGGATAATTGTGTTTCTCCTTTAAAATATCAATGGTAGCTTTAACAAGTTCTTATTCTGAAGCAGCATACATCACCTAAGAAATAATAAAATTTAAAATTTTTACTTTCATACAATCATCAACAACTTAGAACACAGTAATACTACCTCTAGATATTTTCTCAAATAATAATAATAATAATAATTGTTTGCTGTAAATAAATAGTATTGAAACAACTGCCGAAAATGTTAGAAAAATTAAAATTATTTAAAAATTATACATATCGAAATTTTTAATTTAGAGAAAACAGTAGTCTTACTGCTTGAAAAAGTCTCATCAAACGGGGTCTTTCGTCTTTTGGAATGCCATGAGTAAAAAGCCAGTGCCACTCAGCTTGAGCAACATGAAATTGACACAACAACTGCCTACTATTTTCCCACACTATTTTTAAAGCTCCTTTCTCTGCTGAAGAATCATCTGTCATGAATATCTGAGGATGCTAAAATTAAAATTATACTTAAGTCAATGTGCTGATGAAAATGCAATTTAAAAAATCTATAAAGATTAAACAAACATGAAAAAGTATACATATATAATAGTTTAAATTTTAAGATGAACAACTTAAAGTAGAACTTAAGTCATTCAATTTTTTTGACTCCTTAATATATTGATCAATTATATTTAAAAAAGTAAAATTACTACATAACTTGCAGTGAAGCTATTTGTTGTACTAAATAAATACATAAAAGACATTTTTTTTAAAAACTAATTTAAAATCATTAAGAAAAAGAATTCATAAATTTGTATCTGAAATTCTTACATCATTTCCTCCAAAGCATCGAGGAAAATTCTTTTTCACTAAGTCAAATGCATTGAAATAGCTTTCCATTCTTTGACTAGGGTGTATCAACACACACAGAGGAAGAGCTCCTACTTTGGTTGCAGCAAGTAAAATAGTCATTGTTGATGACAAACCTTCACAACCAGTAGTTGAGTCAACAAATATCATCTCTTTGGCAAACTGAGACTTTTGAATCCTCTTCATGACAGAGGTAGCAAGAACTATTGCCCAGGTGTCTCCATCTTCATGTATATGAACAGTTGTTCCTAAAAATTATAAATATGTGCATTTGAGAAAAAATATTTTTCAAAATCATTTGAAAAGCAATGGAAAAAAAATATCAAGTGAAATCTGTATAAGAAAGTAATATTTCTTATTAATTAAAGAAAAATAAGAAACAATACGCTCTCTCTTACCCAAGAGCCACTGTTGTTAAAATCTTAAGACTACTTAAAAAAGAAATTTAAAAATAAGCAAATACCCCCCTCTATATCAAGAGTTTACTCTCAAAACCATTTTTCAATTCAGCAAATCTGCAACTCCTTGCAAATCGTTAACTCTATAGATTGACAATGTTTTTATCGTTTTATTTTATTTTTATCCGCGTGCAAACTTTGGATATGTTAAAAGCACATAGAGGCTAAATTATAACAGGTTGACCATGTTTCTATTGGTTTATTATTATATTTATTTACTTTTAATATTAAGCACGCAGTTAAAAGCTAAATTAAAATAGGTGGATAATGTTTCTGTTTGTATATTATTATTTAATTATAAAATATTTTGTTTTGCTTAGAATTGGTTCGCTCAGAAATGGTTTGCGTGAGAATCAAAATCTTTATAAAGACCTTGGGCACTGCTAGCTAAGACGTAGTCCTGCGTCAAAATAACAAATTAATAGAATCATTTTTTATTTAGTATTGCCTATTGGGGTACTGTGAAAAATCACTGTGAATTGTTGAAAAATCTAACAAGAGGAAAGTAATGTTTTTTTAAATAATTAGCTATTCAGTAAACTTTAACTTGCAATACTGTTAGTATTCTTTTTCAAAGAACTGAAATTATAATGTAGAGTTATATTTTTACAGAAATAATAAGAATAATATTTTTTAAAGTATAAAACCCAAAGCATTAAAAAATTAATAATTTAGAAAAATAATAATATACACTTAATCACCATTTGCTTCATAGAAAGGAATCTTTTCTTTCAACTTTTCAAATGGATTTATTAAAGATCCTAAATTGGTTTGTCTCCAGCAATCATGCAAATACTGAACTTGATTAACGGTCGGATTTATTGCAGCATTAGCCAGACTTAAAATCTTCATTGATTAAAAAATTATTTTCATGAAGTCTTATGGCTTCAGCTGGGGTCATTCCATTCGAAAAATAGTGAAAAAAACACTCTTTAACCTGCAGGAGAAAAAAAATTATAATATAATGGATAATAATACCTATTAGTAATATATACAAGAAAAAATTTAACTTTAGAAAAATAATTTGAAATATAATATTACCTCATCATTTACTCGTAACATTCTTAAGGCTTCAGCAGAAGTTGTGGTGTGTATGATCCATTTCTATTTTAATTACAGATCTTAGTGGAGGTTTCTGGCGGAGATAAATGTCTTTCTTAACAGTATCTTTTGTAACATTTTTGATTACTATTTGGAGCTTTGCTTTGCATTCAGCGTTCCTTGTTGATTCTAAATTCTTTTTATTCTTCTTAGAATGTTGGCAAATCCATTTCTTTGAAAAACTAAATCTAAAATAAGATAAATACAGCTTTAATAATATATACTCAAAAAGTTAAATTTGTTACTTCATATTTTGCAAAGTCAACGAAAAAAGGAAAGATGATTCAATTATAAATCTATGTTATTAGTTTATTTTTCCAGTAGATAGCATCACTAAAATTAAAGAAAATCAGATTAAAAAATCATACAAATTACTCAAGTGCAAAAAATTTTTGCAGTCTATTTCAATAAATACGAATAAATTCAAATTTAAGAATCAAATCCAATCTATTTCAATTTAATATAAATGTATTATATATTTATGTATTACGCTATATACATGTATAAATATGCTATGTATAAATATATTTCCATCCAAATATAATCATTCAGACATTACGAAATCAAATACAGTCAGAAGTGAAAGAATGTTTTCACTTCTTCGTTACCGCACTCTTTGTGTTTTAATTCAATTATCCAAAAAAATTTCAACAATAAACAAAATATTTACCTCTGAAAGTTAGAAGAGCTTCTGTATATAATCCAGGCTGTGCTTGTAATTTCTGAGAACACATTCTTGAACTTTTCTGCGCCATCTTTCGAGATTATATCAGCCCGCAAAATAATTTCTTTTGGGCATGACACTTTCTCATTTAAAACGGCTGAAGGAAAGTAATCTTTCAATTTAGGCAATACTGCAGTTTCAAAATTTAGAATTGCGTTCTCGGACATTGTCTGGGATATTTAGATAAGATTGTCTAAGAAAACCTAACCGCATCGAACAACGATAAGATTGTCTAAGAATACCTAACCGCACCGAACGGCGATTGGAGATAGAACTGAGGCAACCCTTATACTTTTCGCCAAACCGCTAAGCGAGTGCCAAGCCGCCAACTGAGTGCCCATCCGGCTAATTGGGGTATAAAATGGAGTTCCCAGGTCCGATTGGACTTTACCTCCAGTAAGCAAGTTAATGGTGTCAAGATATCTGTGCTCAGTAAATTAAGTAATAAGGAAGAGAGAGGTATTAAGTTAATAATTCATTACTTTAAGGTTAACTTAAGGGGAGAGAGAGTAGGTCAAATAGTTAACTAGTATTTTAAGATGGCTCAGAGAAGTAGCAAGATAGTTAAGTTAATTTAATGTAGAGTAGTTAATTAAAGTTTCAGAATTTGATAATTTGTTTTTTTTAGAAGTCATGAGGAAACGAAAATAAAAAGGCCCTCTTCAGGGTCGTACAACTACATAACGAGAAGATAGCGAAGCCTCTATGGAGAGGCTAAAAATAGCAGGAGGGAACTGAGTGCCCAAACCGTGAGTCTTTCATAATATGCAGCCGGGACAAAGTGGAAGCCCTGCAGCGCTTGGCTGAGACTCGTCCTTCTCTACGGAGAACCTGTTGGCGACGGTCTCCTCTTCACGGAGGGAGGCGCGCCCCTTTCACAAGAAATCGGGGGCGAATCGGACGTTCGCAGAATGCAGTTTCTGATGATTCTCTCTCAGAAAGTGATCATCCGTTTGTGTTAGGAATCATTTGGGGATGTTTACATAATTAGAAGAGCCCAAAACAGTAAGAGGTTACACCAGGACTGCACAACTCGAAATGGGATGAGGACCGAATTACTTTATGGAAAACTGCTGCGGACCACACAAAAATAGGATAGGTGGCAAAGCAAAAAATATTTTAACTTCTGAAAAATAAATTACTGATTGTTAAAAATAATTAATAAATATTAACATTTATTGCTTATATTCCTTTCGTAAAATTATAAATCTAAAAATAATATTCCGTACTGTTTAGAAGGGGAGTTTCTTTCCAATAAAATATCAGGCTTTTGCATAGGGATTCTTTCTCTTTTCTGTCTCTTAACACCACTTATCAACTGTTGTAGACTCAGATTTAAGGAATTTCAATACAGACCTATCAAGAGAAACTTGCTCCTGCCTACATTTCAAAATGTTTCTGAAGTGAGACATTGTTTGATCATCAAACAAGTCCACATTTCGGCTTGCTAGAGCTTTGTCAGAGTGATACTTTCGATCAAAATTTTGCAATCCAACGTATATTGATTTTTCTTTTCGTCTGGAGAGACAGGATTCGGGGTCGCCGTCTTTTCTCATATATGTTTTAGCATATGTGACGAGTACCGAGCAAACGTCGAGTACCGAAGCAATTTTTTCGCGTCGAAATGCGACAAGTACCGAGCAAACGTCGAGTACCGAAGCAATTTTTTCTCGTCGAAATGCGACAAGTACCGAGCAAACGTCGAGTACCGAAGCAACTTTTTCGCGTCGAAATGCGACAAGTACCGAGCAAACGTCGAGTACCGAAGCAACTTTTTCGCGTCGAAATGCGACAAGTACCGAGCAAACGTCGAGTACCGAAGCAACTTTTTCGCGTCGAAATGCGACAAGTACCGAGCAAACGTCGAGTACCGAAGCAATTTTTTTCTCGTCGAAATGCGACAAGTACCGAGCAAACGTCGAGTACCGAAGCAACTTTTTCGCGTCGAAATGCGACAAGTACCGAGCAAACGTCGAGTACCGAAGCAATTTTTTTCTCGTCGAAATGCGACAAGTACCGAGCAAACGTCGAGTACCGAAGAAACTTTTTCGCGTCGAAATGCGACAAGTACCGAGCAAACGTCGAGTACCGAAGAAACTTTTTCGCGTCGAAATGCGACAAGTACCGAGCAAACGTCGAGTACCGAAGCAATTTTTTTCTCGTCGAAATGCGACAAGTACCGAGCAAACGTCGAGTACCGAAGAAACTTTTTCGCGTCGAAATGCGACAAGTACCGAGCAAACGTCGAGTACCGAAGCAATTTTTTTCTCGTCGAAGAGCGACGTGTACCGAAGCAGATGAATAGCAAGGCATGACTGTATATAGTGAAACTTCTCTACGGCGACTAATCATGGTTCCGAAAAAAGTTGCCGTTTCGAAGGGTGGTTGTCGAATAGGGGTAGATTTCTCTATGGCGGTCAGTAATGGTTCCCAAAAAAAGTGGCCGTTTTGAGGGGTGGCTGGCTAGAGAAGTTTTACTGTATGCGTGTGTACACACACACACACACACACACACACACACACACATACATATATATATATATATGTAGTTAATCGAGGATATACGCCATGGACAGATCAGCAGAGGATGCCGCGAGATGGCGCTCCGACTCACCTGGCCAATGAGAAAGAGGCGCAAGGAACATTTGAAATCCGAACTGTTGTGCATCGCTTCCGGTGCAGTTCCGATATAATATTCGTAGAGCTTGCATGCACTTAACCTGCTGGGATATGTTCGGCCGTTGTAACTTCAAGGCACTAAGCCTTTTGTAAATATTTCTGTACATAGTTTAATTAAATGGTAGTATTCTTTAAGTGTTATTATTTAGTAATTGTTCTTCGAACGGCGAACTATCCCACACACACACACATCTATATATATAAAAGAGCTTGTCTGTTTGTTTGTCCGCTATAGAATCATAGACTGTTTCACCCACCGGGACCAAATTCGGCACAGTTAATGTTTTGGATCCGAGAAACTTAAATCAGGAAAAACGAAATTTGGGGCTCAATTAGTTTTTTAAAATTAATTTTTTAATGTTTTTTGTGCCCGAAAGAGGTGCGTCTACCCCCTGTGGATTCCCCTCGACCAGCTGCGTTAAGAGGGGTGGTTTAAGGATGACGGAGGGGGGGGGGTGGCGTCAAATTCCAATGCACGGGAGAAAGAGGGTTGGGAATGACCTTAAAATCAGACGAAGGTCCGCAGGCTCAAAGTTTCTTTCTTTCTTATTGTTTGTATATCATTTCAGTAGAAACGTGCTAAGCGCATTCTGTCTGGCCAGATGAACATGAAGAGCGGGAGTGCAGCCCAGTATTTTTTTGATGGAATGCATGAAATATTTTATATCTATATATCTATCCGGGCAACGCCCGACAATACTGCTAGTATATATATATATATATATATATATATATATATATATATATATATATATATATATATATATATATATATATTTCCCGTGAAAGAGGAAAATTTTAAAAAGTTGGGCCTTTAAACCAAAACATGAAGCCAAACAAAAGCAAGATGACCAGAAAAAAATCGTATCTTCTTAATATCTCATTGTCAACAGTGGCAATATTATCATTAAATGAAGGACTGTTTCAGAACACTTAATGATCTTCAAGATGCACACAATTTAGCTCTGGACAATCCTTTCAAAAACGGAAGGAAGAAAACAACGCAATGACAGATGAAACAAGTTACTCTTTGTCTTCTAATTCCTGAAATGTGGAGTGAACATTCCGACTTCCGCACTTCTGACGGCAGCCCAACCAAGGATCGTGTTTACGAAAGACTAAAGTTTGTCCTTTATTTAAAATTTACCTGGCATGATTTCTTTTTAAATATTTATTTTTGAAGGATAAACTTGTGCTTAAGGATACCAGAGGTAATTCCAGGGTAAATTTTGCTAAATCAGTCATACTGATCGCGTGTGGAAAAGGAAGTGTGAGAAAAAGGAAATTTTAACTAAACTATATAACTATTAATTTTGTTAATACTGATCCTGAATCTCAAAGAACATTTTCTTAATAAAAAATTTTACGTTTATTATTCAATAACTAATTTTAAATCTAAATACCAATTTTTTAACGACTCGTGAACGTTTGCATTGAATGGCTCCCTTTCCATTTACATTATAAATACGTGTTATATTTATTCATTTGCATAATATTTTACAGATACATTTCGAAATTAATAACAAGTTTGAAAGTTCATTAAATGTGTATTTGTTACACTCATCCTTAAAAAATTACAAAAATAACTTTTTTTTACCACACTAGGGGCTTCGCCCCTAGGCTCGCTACTCTCGCTCCTCTGTTACGGCTAATAGCGAGATACATAGCAGTGATTCTCGGGCAATGTAACAGCTTCCATCCATTTACTGTTGTCACCCTTAATGCGAAGGGCGTTTCATCACTGTTGAATTATCAACTTTAAAATTCAATTAAAAATCGAAAATTTAAGATATAGACTTGAAATGAGGTTTATATGAATAAAAAAGCTTTCAGCTTCCAGATGATGTAAATATTTTCTTTGTAAGATAAAAACTCGAGGAGCATCGATATTACATCCACATAAGGGACGATATTTCTTGAAAAACATCGTTTCATTTTTTGATGAAAATATTAGTCTGTTTTAAAATATTTTTAAACAAATGAGGTCTAGTTTGAAAGAGAAATGTCTGTAGTCTTAGATTGTAAAAGATCAAAATTCTACGATCATTTTTTGGCGAGTTATCGTAATCTGAAGATGAAAAAGTCAATATTTCTTGAAAAACTGTGTTTCATTTTTGATGAAAATATTAGTCTGTTTTAAAATATTTTTAAACAAATGAGGTTTAGTTTGAAAGAGAAAT
Source organism: Dolomedes plantarius (assembly GCA_907164885.2). NCBI lineage: Eukaryota > Metazoa > Arthropoda > Arachnida > Araneae > Dolomedidae > Dolomedes > Dolomedes plantarius. The sequence goes on along the minus strand of OU015496.1, from coordinate 155,540,403 downwards.
GTCTGTAGTCTTAGAATGTAAAAAGATCAAAATTCTAAGATCATTTTTTGACGAGTTATCGTAATCTGAAGATGAACAAGTCAATATTTTCCCACAAAACATAAAATTAAAAAAAAAACTTAAAGTCCGACGAAGATGAGACATGTCTAACTTTGGTCCCCCCCCATTTTTCTGCATCCATTGGTATCGCTCTCGATCCCATACCCCCAGCGGTTTCGGAGGAGATAGCGTGACAAGCTTTTTACAGCGGCAGGGGGAGTTACTTTTTTTTAGAGTAGAGAGATTCATTACTTCTTTATATATATATATATATATAAATAATCACCAATTTAACTCAACGAATTACTTTACAATGATGTATTTTTTACCTTAATTTAGTCGAGTTTTGTAATATTTTAAACTTGATTAAAAAAAATTAGCAAAGTATTTTTCACTGGTTAAAAATCTTTTAATTTTCATTGTATTCTCACAATGAAAATCTGTAGGATTTCATATTGAGATTTTTCTTGTTGATTTCTCTTTCTTTTTTTCCTGTTCTAAACAGTAATCATTAACAAAACCCATGTTGATCCCATGGTCATATGTCTTGCTGTGTTTGTAAAATGTATTTTTGACTAATAAAGCGAGAATTAGGGCCTATTCAGACTTCGTCCGTCAGCGTTACTCGTATTGACATACAGGGTGATTTTTTTTATACTGACAGTACTCAGGGAAATCTGTAGCGCGATCTATCAGCCAGAATTCCATCAAAATTAATAGAGAGACTAAGGACGACATGGGCAAGAGTTTCCGTGGGGAGGGGAAAAAAAGTTCCAAAAGTCACCGATAGGGGAAGATATGGCACTCTTGTTGTCGACGCACGCGAGAATTTGCATAAAAGGCAAGTAAAACATCAAAAAACAAATTCACGACTATGTAGTCGACAGCAGCGCCAGTATTTCGGGCTATAAAGTTTAGGGATGAATACCGAAAAGTTGTAAGCAGACAAATGAATAACAAAGAAATTTCACTGCAACATCACTTTATGCAGCAAATTCACTTCCCCCTCCTTCAATGTGACCACAGTCCTGGTGGACGACACATTGCATCCTGAGCACTACGTTCTCAACGGCCGAGAGTAACATGTCACTAGGAATGTTCATCAAAGTCCGGGATATGTTGTCCTTTAGGGCCACCAAGTTCGAGACTCCACCAAGATACACCTTAGACTTTAAATAACCCCACAGAAAAATGTCACATGGGTTAGGTCCGGGGAGCGAGGTGGCCATGTAAGTGGAAAAAAGCGACTGATGACCCTTTCTTCTGTAAAGCGATTCAGCACTTTTAGCCCGAAATACCGACGCTGCTGTCGACTCCATAGTCGTGAATTTGTATTTTGATATTTTACTTGCCTTTTATGCAAATTCTCGGGTGCGCTGACAACAAGAGCGCCGCATCTTCCCCTATCGGTGACTTTTGGAACTTTTTTTTTTTTTTTCACGGAAACTCTTTCCCATAGTCCCTCTGTCAATTTTGGTGGAATTCCGGCTGATAGATCGCGCTACAGATGGCTCTGAGTACTGTCAGTTAAAAAAAAAAAATCACCCTGTATTTTAAATCAATCACAGACCTTAACTATCGTGGCTAATCGTTTGGAGGTTTGCAATTGGTTAAATATACTATTTCAATACGAGTAACGCTGACTCTGATGTGAATAGCCCCTTATTTAGTTCCAGATCGTATGTAAAAAGTTTTAGGAAGAATTCTCTTGAATGTGAACAAAATGTTTATATATAACATAAGAAAATACATATGTATTCAAATTTACAGCTACGGTGGAACATACCAAAGAATTTGTAGGGAAAAAATGACAAAAATAAATTCTTTAAACGAAGTTCAGTTTTAAGTTAAAACAAGCCTATTTCAAAGGGTGACGTGATTAAAGACAAATCCAGTCAAAGGAACATATTGATGGCATTCACGAAGAAATAATGTTGAAAATAGAGGAGAAATATTTTTCCATCACTACTAAAGAGCTGCTCCCTCACCATTTCATATAAAGTGATTCATATAAAGTTTCCCCTTTTGGACAATTTCTGGAAAATTAAAAAAAAAAGTAATAAATCTGGAAAACGAATAGCGAAAGACTTGTTTCTGTTAACAAGTAATCTTATACGCGAAATAAGGCATTACACGGGGGGGAAAAAGAGAAAAAAGGCTATTTGGTTCTAGTTTTATTAGAGAATTGCACTAAGTTATATGGGTATGATTGTTTTATATTTTATGTATATTTTTTTAACCATTTATGATCTTAACCTTTAAAGTTTGTATATAAAATACTTCCAAATCCCCAAAAATTGTAATTTTTTTAAAATAATTATCTATCCTATACATATAAATAAGAAATTAGCTCAAATCTGCCACGTTTTAATATAACGTTCAATTTTCTCGTTCTAATCTTTCTTTATTTCTTCTATACGCACAGAAATAAATAAATAGGGGAGGGATCCGTCAAGGGGGGGGAGGCACTTCCTCTAGTATTATAATAAGAAATACAACTTATTTGCCTATTTTCATGTGCTTTATGCCAGTACGGATACAAATACTTCAGTAATTTCAAATTACTTTGAAAGAGTTCTATGGAATACCAGTAAATATAAGTAACTGGACAATTAAACAATTTAAAAGGCTCAGAATCTTTGTGTGTCTAAAGAAAGGCTCCATATTCCCGTGAGTACCTTCCAGAACTTCATTGACTCTCTTCCTGTTCGTCTCGCAACGGTCCTCGCTGCGAAACATAGACGTAGCATTGCCCCCAACTTAACTTGAAATAAATTGAAACGATAATAGAAGAACGATAATAGTTAAAATCGGAAAATTGTAGAAAACTTTTAAGAAAGTTGAAGCTGAAGATTCCGATTATGTCTTTAGCCTTAACATAGTTCTTAATAATTACAAGATAAAAAGAACTTTTTATACAGCATGTTTTAAAATTTTCTGTTGAATCATATAAACTTGACAATTCTATGTATTAATAAATACTTTTTAAAATTTTTTTGATGAATTATCCCATCAACTTGGAAGAAAATGAAGTTAATTGGAAGTTAACTTGCATTTAACTTTTCTTTTCCGTTCCGGCCAATAGATGGCTGCACCAGTCTACAAAACAAAAGTAACTGAAAATAACTGAAAATTAATTTAATTCTGCTTAAAGATGGCTTAAAAAATGCATTGTTATCGTGTTAGCTCGAATCAATCGTTTAGCTCGAGAATTGGAAGTTAACTTGTGTTTAACTTTTCGCTTCCGTCCCGGCCGATAGATGGCTGCACCATTCTACAAAACAAAATTAACTGAAAATGAATTCAATCCTGCTTAAAGATGGGTAAAAGTATTAAAATAATACATTGTCATCGTGTTCTGAGCTATTCTAAAAGTTTCAAATGTCTAGCTAGTAGGGAAATTAGTTAAAAATCGATTGCAAGATTTGTACTGGACAAACACACAAACAAACAAACAAATGAAAATGAATTCAATTCTACTTCAATTCTACAAAGATGGCTAAAAGTAATAAAATGATGCATTGCTATCGTGTTCTGGGCTATTCTAAAAGTTTCAAATGTCTAGCTAGTCGGGAAGTTAGTTAAAAATCGATTGCAAGATTTGTACTGGACAAACACACAAACAAACAAACAAGAAAGCGAGTTAATAAAAACGTGGTAATAATTATTCAACCGACAAGGCTCAAATTAACAGGCGAAGAAAGGGAGTATTTGGCGTCAAACGTCAGTAGCGAACAGAGATCAGTCTCTCGCCGATGGCGCAAAGCCATTGCGCCAAGTGAGAAATGATCACATGACTAGCATTTTCGGAAGTGTCTGCCGACCGGTTGCCGGTTCCCTTTCGTGAGAGACTGAGTGGAGACTGTGTGACCTATTGAGTGAGACTTTGGATTCGTTTGAGCAAAAGAAAAATCGATATTCTGTGATTCTATTGCTTCTTAATAATTTTACGTTTATATTTCAAAACTGTCGTAACATTTTGCTGAGGAAATGACAAAAATGAATCCAAAATTTCTACCAGAGCAGCTCCCTGCGTGTTGCAGAAAACTGTTAAAAATGTCTGTGTATATTTTAAGGTTTGTAAAAATTTTCATCCACGTCATATTATATCATTGTAATTAATGATATTTTTATTATCATTAGTATATTAATGCTTGGGTTTCACCTAATTAAAATAAGTATTCGAATTAGAAAATTTTGGGATAAGTTTACTGCTAAGTTTTAGAAAATCCTGCGATTTAATTGTTTGATAATCATTTTGCGTGTTCGTGTCAATATTACTGAATCATTCTGCGAAGGAAATGATAAAAATGGATCTAAATTCTCTGTTCGGGTAGTACCTATGTGCTTCAGGAAAACACATAAATGGATATCCGAATTACAAAATGATAGTTTATGCAGCTTAGGAGATTTTGCACTTAATTAAATTTTGCTTACATGTTAAATCAATGAAGTCAATTAATGCTCCGGACTAAATTTGGTTATAACACATCCGTTTCTGTGATCAAATGAATGTATTAAGTTTTCAGTTAAATTTGTGGGTATTTGTTGAATTTATCACTTTTTAATCATGTTACGTTTTCATTTCAAATTTGCTATTCCATTTTTCAAAAAATAAATAAATAAATAAATAATAAAAAAAATCACTAAATATATTTCCAAAGTTCGAGTTTACAGCTTCCTGTGACTCTCATAAAAACATCACAAATTGATGTATGATATAGGGTAATTTAAACAGTTTATTTTGTAGGGAATTTATGCTGTGTAAGTTCAGTAAGAATTTTTTTATGTAATGACAATGTACTGAATCGTATGCTTGCCCTGTTATATCTAGTATGATTGATTTAAAATTAATTTCAACTGTGTAAAAATTCTGATGATGTCTAATTTTTAAGTAAATATCTTCCTGAAGTTTAATAATCACGAATTTAGGCATTTTATATTTGCTCCTTTATTTTTTATTCAAGCTTATGTATATTTAGAAACAGTAATATTTTTCGTCCGGTCAAAATACTGTTAATTTAATTGTGGGCTTTGTGTAGTTAAAATTGATATAGTAAAAGGGTTGATTCCAATTCCTTCAATCATATTAGAAAGTTCCTTTTAAAGATTGTGACAAAGTTCATGTCTTATGAAAATCAGTTATGAGTTTTAAATGAATATTCTGAACGATATACTGTAGATTTTAATGAAAATTCTTTTGCTTCTATATAGTGTGTGTCTTCTCATGTTTTATGTTAACGTTCATTCGTATTATAAAACTGTTATGTATATATAGTCTACTGAAACTATAGCAAGTGTATCTGAACGTTTATTACTTTAGAAAACAAGTCTTGAATGTGTAGAATTTAATGCCTTATTTTTCTTTATAGGGAGTGATAAGCTTTGTTGCAGTTAAGGCTGCTATGTACTAAGAAAAAAAATCTTATTTCCCTTTTCCTCTTCTTGCAGACTCTTGTGGTGGGAGGAGTCTAGTTTACAGTTCGAGAATTCTACCTCCCCCCCCCTTAAGATTGACATTTTGAGGGATTGTAATGGCCCTCTCTCTATAGAGGGGGGGTTAAGCGCTGCCCCCAAATTTTTTATTTAAAATATATTTTTGTCAACTATTTACAGGTGCATAAATGCTGATAATCAAATAAAATTGGTATTGTCAGATAGCCTGAACTTTTCTACAAAGTGCTACAGGATTCATTTTATAAATTTCGTCCACCGAAGGAATTTATTAGCATTTAAAACACACTATACCAGATTTTTCCCCAAATAATTTAATTTTAAAATATTAAATGCATTTAAAAAAAAACGAAAAATGTACATAAATGTAAAATTTCTTTCTCTATGACGGAGTACAATTTTTTTTTTTTTTTAAAGTCCTTGAATCCAAGTCGGTAATCCGTGGACAAATTTTCTCCATAGGTTAACATTGAGGTGAGCGAATCCAATGGGGTTAGTACACAGCAGCCTTAAGCTTTGATTACTTACTTCTTTGAAAATTAATATTTTCTTTTCCCATCTCTAGCTTCAGATGAATATCTTTATCCTGTAGACAGTTATAAATGTTGGTCTAGATAGGTAATAATGAAATGAAATTAAAATTTCAATTCCAAAATTTAAATAATTACTGCATTGGTAATTATGCGCTTTTATATTACTTTTATGTAACCGTTTTAGTAATTAATTTATGTATAACATGTTTGTAATTACTTTAAATTTTCTCATGAAATCATTCGTTTTGAAAGCCAGCTGGGAATTTTCTTGAAAGCAGCATTTATGTATTTGATTTTCTGTTTCGTGAATAAAATTTGCTGGCTATGATTGCTTGAAAGGTGGATTTAAAGAAATGATAAAATAATGTAAAATAAAACATTTTTATTAAGCTATTGTAATATCCGAGGGTCGTCTGGTAAGTACGGGGAAAATCCGTGTGCTGGCGCCACTTCACTGACTGTTGGCACTCTCAGATTTAACATGCTTCAAAAGCACACGTGTCAAATTGTTCACATATTCGACATTTAGTATGTGAATGACAGCCATTTTAGTTGGTCAACTCTCGGGGTCCCCTAGGCCCGGGCCTACTGGGCCTAATGGAAAATCAGGGCCTGGAGTGAACATTTCGAAGCATAATAAGGAGCTGTTTCAAATTCAAGTAGATGATTGTTTCCGTCGTTTTGTAGCAGCTAATGAAACATGGATACATCATTACCAATCAGGAACGAAAGGACGTATCAAAACAATGGGTTAAAGCAGGTTCATCACCTGCACCAAAGAAAACGCTAACGGTCCCATTAGTAGGAAAGGTTATGGCCACTGCTTTGTTAATATAATCTTTATTGATTACTTGGAATAGGGCAAAACAATCACCGGAAAGAATTATGTATCTAAACTGGATTGTTTAAATAGTGAAATTAAGATAAAGGTCACATTTAGCGAAAAATAGTTATTTCCCATCATGAAAATGCTCCGGCTCATTCATCTGCAACTGCGGAGGCAAAACTGTTAGAATTACTCTAAGGAATGTTTCCTCACCCTGCGTATTCTCGATTTGGCCTCCCCGGGCTAATAATTGTTCCGAAATATGTAAAAATTTCATGCAGGGCAGAAATTTAAATCAAGTATCGAGGTGATTAGTGAAACAAACCCTTACTTTGCACAGCTGGCCGAGTCTTAATTTAAATATTTTTTAATGTGTTAAATGCATAATAAATGTTCAAATTACATCTGTCCGAAAGATTAACAGAACAAAAGCAAATTTAAAGCAAATAAAGGATTATGCTTTAGTGCCTGAAATAAAACTAATAAAACAAGATTTTTTCTTTTTAATTATGTCTTTGCTTCTTTTGCACAAGGATTTGTGCAAAGGTGTGTAGATGCATGTGATCTCCTTAAACTGATAATGGAAATTGTATCAGCATTTAAAGGATCCAGCTAAATGAATTCTTGTGCAGTGCTGTATTTATACTTAAGCAGTGTCTGTACCAGTAATTTTTTTGGCTATTTATGATGGATATTTTGAATGTTATGACCTTTGAATCTTTACTGAGAATAATCAGGTGAGTACGCACTAAATAGTTCTATTTTATTCAATGTTTGTATAATATGATCTGTATGTTTTAAATATTTAGATATACTTAAATACTAATATAAACTTCAGAGATTTTAAAGGTCTTTTTAGATAGGAAGCACATTAATGTGACAACTATTTTAAAAGAACTGTTAATTTATTTAATTGAAACAAGGTCATCACGTAAAGTTCAGTGTACCATTTTATTGGAATTTTTTTTTTATGATGTTAAAATGATTAGCTCTTCCTCTAAGAAGGTCAGATTTACTCTATACAATATTGTAAATATTTTAACATTTAGCTAGGCTTTGTCTGATATATATTTTTTGCTTCATATCTCCTTATTAGAAATATTTTTATCTTTCTGCAGATATTCCAATGTTTCAACTTTGAAATATCTGCCTATGTTAAAACATTGTTTAAATATATTAGTAAAAAATATATATATGTAAAATATATTGTTCCTTCATATTTATTATGTGTGAGATTTTCCCTAGTAATTTCATGAAAAATTTCAAATATTTAACTTTGTTAAATGTTTTTAAAAATAAGGCATTTGGGCAAAAAGGGCTTACTGTAATTTAACACAATTATAAATATTTCTAATAAAGCTGAACACAAAATTATGAAAGAATTTTAAGGTATTATTTCATAAATTTATAATCACATGATTCATTTTGCTTTCGTTGCATATCCATGCATTACTCAATTTACTCTTTTTATCAGTTAGGAAGTTTCGATGTTTGTTTACATTTGATGTCAGATGACGATGAATTTTGGGCTTTCGGACTACCCTATTGACCCCCATTCGTTTAAAATCTTCCTAGGTTTGCCGAGTATTCTGTCGTTAAACAGCGATACTCCGACATCATCAATAGCAACGGCCGCTAAGTGTTTCACTTGAATACAGAATGACGAAAAGGCCGTTGTTTTCAGGATTAGCGAAATAGCGAATAGGGGTGGTTACAGTTGAATATCCTTTCAATGTTTAATGTTCATTTGCGTTTTATGTGAGCTTACGGTGATTTTTGGGCTTTCTGATAGTCTTACTAACCTCATTCGCATAAAATCTTCCGAGGTTTACCCAGCATACCTTCGTTAAATACCAATACCCCTAATCTAAAATCACCCATTGCGCTAAGTGTTTCAGTTGAATACTGATTAGCGAGTGAGACGCTAATTTTCGTTACAAGTTGAATACTACGGTTGACCTACTATTTCCTTTTAATTAATTAATGGTGCGGAAAAAACGTTTGTCATCCATTTATTGAATGATTAAAATATTAAAATGGTAAAGCATTCTTTCCATTATAGACTAAAGGGAAATAACAGTAAATGCATGGTTCCATTTGTTGTTGTTTCCCATACACAAAATCAGTAAGTAGTACAAAAAAAAGGGACTTTTTCTGTCGCAGTAATAAAATTTTCAGGGAAGTTTTCTATATATATATTTTTAAAAAAATCGTCAAATCCTGTTGATATATTCTTCGATAGTTTAACTCGCTCGCTTAATTGGCTGAATCTATTTTAACAAAATTTATAGTTTCAGTTAATACAATTAAGAAAATCGTTATCGTTTGCTAATACCATCTGTAGTTACTTCTTGTGAATCCAGCCTGGTATAATAAATTATGGTTTTAAGGTTAAAAAAGTAACATTTAAACTTTTTCTTCAGTTACAACAGGGGAACGCGTTATTGAGAAACATACCCGGGAGAGTAATATTGCTGAAAAACTTTATTGGTTGCATCATGCTAAAGGATAAAACTCTAAATAAAAATATTTTTGTCACTAATCTTGACATTTTGGAATTTTTATTTCCGTGACATGGTTAGATGATATCAGGTCATTCAAATGACAACAGTAATAATAATAATAAGAAGAAGAAGAAGAATGAATGAATAAATAAATAAATAAATAAAATAATTGCATCTTTTCAAATTTTGATTGTGCTGACATTTTGTTCACAATTAAGTTATTTGAAAATGGGAATTTTTAATGTTGGTCATTTTAAACAATAAAGTTTATTAACTGAAGTTTTTAGAAATCAGAGAGACATATCATCTATTCACTTCTTTTCCCTATGCTTTTGTAATGAATTTCCTCTTACACATAATTTCTAATTGATTACTATGCTCCTTCAATATCTTCTAAAATCAGGAAATGTCCCTAAAACTCACAACGACAGTAATTTTCCCAAATATTAAGAAAAAATGCCATTTTTTGGAATTTATTTCCGTCAAATGTCCTCTGTTTCGAAAGTGAGTCGTAAAACGAAGTGTTTAAAATCCAATCTTCAAATATTTTCTGTTCTGCATATGAATACGAAAACACCGTTAAATATGAAATAGATTTAAAATACGATTTTTAAAAATTTATTTATTTATTTATTGTTATTAGTGTGTTCTTTAGCGTATTCGCTGTAAGTTTTGCGAAGTTCTAGATTTGAAAATATCGCTAGTGAAAAAGAATTTCTATTTCGGAAAACACGATCGCCACGCGGGGTGAGAAAAAAAATATATAAAAATGGTGGATGACATCCGATAAACTAGAGTATTTCCAAGCTGACAAAATGCACAAGATCGTGAAGAAATTTCAGATGGCGGATGGTTTCCCAAAAACTAGAGTATCCTCCTTGTTTACCATGACTAAGCCGAAAAAATGAATGATGTAGTCATATACCTTAATCAGGTATTGTGAAATGCTTTTCCTGACATCTCTACTTATAAAAATTATATACTATACTTTTATATCTACAGATATCAATGATGACCAGTGACATATCCTTTATTTTTACATATTCATACAACACAAATTCCTAAATAATGTAGTGAATTATCTCGAGATAAATTCCCTAGGTTACTTTTCCCGTTCCAGATTTATAAGCCTAAGGGCCTGTTCACATAGGAGTCCGTTGCATAGCGTTAAAGAAAAGATGACGTTGAGACGAAAATAAACCAATGATAGGCGTTAAAAATTTCATTGCTAATCGTTTGGAGGCCTATGATTGGTTTATTTTCGTCTCAACGTCATCTTTTCCTTAACGGAACGCAACGGACTTCTATGTGAACAGGCCCTAACACACTTCTGATTTTTCTAAACGACAACCGTCTTTATTTGCAATGTCACTGTAGATATTCGCTTGCCTTGTCACCAGGAAAAGCTCAGAAACAAAACAAAGCAAGCAAGGTCAAGGTCAAGGTCAAGGTAGTAGGTTTACGGAGTTCCTAACAATGCGAAACGTTGCGCTACTTTCACATCCGAATGGATAGTGAATTAATAAACTTTAGTAATTTTCTGTAGTAAACGAGTTGCTAAACAGGAATTTCGAAAAATCGCACGACTGCCGCCTGGAACTGTGATCGGTCCTACTTTGACCTGCGAAGAAAATTCTGTTTCCCCATAGAGCAGGGGTAAACCGATAACTGTGTGCTAAAGAGCAGATACCTTGACGATGAATTTCGTTAAAACGAAACCGAATGACAGCTTCCTATCATGAGATTGGAAAGAAGTAAGGTCAAGCGTTAGGTCAAGTTAGGTTTCCAGCTGGAAAAATGAAATAAAACCAGATTGCATTAAAAGAAAAAAAAAGACTCGGATTGTAATTTAAAATGTCAGCTTTTTAAAATACTTACTATTTTTTTTATCAAAAATGATAAAAAAAAAAGATAATACACACCGCATTTTATATTATTAGTAGAAGTTAAATTTAAGTTATTGAACTTAATTGTTCCAAATTCCAAATCAGTTGAGTCTTTACAAGGGAGTACCTAGGTCTTCTCGACTTTATCTCCTGTAGAAAGGTATAAATATCAAGGTACGTGTGCCCAATAGTTAAAAAATTTTAAGAAGAAAAAAAGTTAAAAATTTAAAAGGCGAAATTTTTTAAGTTAAAAAGTAATAACGGTAAAAAATTAATTGAGAGAATAAAATTAAAATAAATTAAAAAATTTGCAAGTTAAAAAAAATTAAAGTTCTACGGTACATAAAATTATTAAGATAGGAGAATTGGCCCATAGCAGAAAATTGATGTTACAAATAAGACGTACTTATTTAAGAAGTGCTTATAATTATAATTATAAAAAAAAGGCCCTCTTCGGGGTCATACATTTTCGTATTGAGATGATTGTAGAGTTCCAAGGGGTAAAGCTAAAAATAGCATGAAGGGAAATTTGGAAAAATAAGCGACACCACCTGGGATCGAACCCACGACATGAGTATCACCAGGCTAACACGTTGGCAGAGTGCAACGGCTGCACGCGTGAAAGCAAGAAAGATGGAAGGAGTATCGTGATAGGAGAGTTAATGTTAAACTTAATTGTGGTCACATTTAATCCATTTCATCATTTGCCTCCAAATTGATTTTCTGGAGATCTCTACGTTTTTTTATGCGGGCTTCGTATCGTCAAACGCCAGAAACAGAAAGAGGTATTTAATATTTATCATGACTAAGCCTGAACTGACCTGAAATAAATTTTAAGCTTTGTTTTTATAGTGTTTTTATTAAATATATCATTCTTCAATTGTTAGAATATTTAATATTTCTAAATTCTTAAATAGTTTTAATCTTTTATATATATTTTAATAGTTTTGCCATATTATTCAAATCTGGCATATATTCAGTTGTTGCAGTGCGTAGCAACTCAATTAAATATTGATTATAGCAAGAGAAAATGTGTGGAATAAGTAAATATATGAAAAAAAACCAGAGAACAATTTATAAGACATTCATTATAAATTATTTAAAAAATTGACTATTAAACTATGAGCCCCCCCCCCCAAAAAAATGAAAAGGGTCGCGTGCGACCCGCAAACTACAGTTTGCCCCCCCCCCCCTATAACAAGTTCCTTCCAGCTCTGTTTTAGGTATCTAGGTAGGAGAATTTTGATCATATCTATTTATTGCATGTTTTGCCTTCATACTATCTTTTTAGGTTTCAGTTTAAGAGAATTTGTGTCATTTGTTTTGATCCTATTACTTATAAGAAAACTCTTTTTACGTACTCAGGAGAGTGAGGTAAAATAGTTAAATGGGCCATGAAATGATTAGATTTCAAAACTGGAATTATAGAATCCATCTTGGATATTACGTAACAGATAACAAAATTATGGGATGGTTTTGTACGAGGGAGATACATCCCTATTCAATCGGAAAGAACTCCACTTGAATCATTTTACCTTCAAACACATACTAATGTCACTGTAAGCTTCTTTTCATTAAAATGTCTTATTGTATTTAAATTATGCTTATAATAAAAATATATAAAAAAAGGGCCACATTTTTGACTTTCAAAGGAAAAACCCAGATTTTGAGATATTTTCGAAAAAAAAACTTCTCATACCTCATACACCCATATAGTCATCGAAAAACCTACATCTGGGACCCCTGGATTGGAGTACCAAAAGATTTCCTCTCCTTTCTTTCGTCAAGCTACGTCACCTTGACGTAGACATAGATGTCGAGAGTGACATCTTGTTGGAGGGCGTAGATGCTCAGATTTGCCTAATATTCGATTATTTTGTTTCGATTCCATAAAATTCCGATATCTGTTTAGGCATGGCATCAACATGGCAGTTATGTTTTGCAATGTTGTGGTGACGTCTGCAAAGTGTGTAGCATCCGCACTGTGAAATTGTGCTAAAAATGAAAGTGTAATATCAGAGATCGCAGAGAATGCTCACTTAACCATAATTTTTTTTTATAATGTACGAAAGTGTGAAGACGAATGAAATGTTTATAATTCGTGCTTTAGAAAAAATTCTGAATGATCGGGACATAAAACGAGCTAACCACCAATCGCTTCGGAGGGCATGTGAAATTGCATTAAGTTAGTATAAAACTATATACTGTAATTATTAAATAAATAATTTGATATATTATGTGGTGCATCTCTAAGACTAGTAGTTGTTTGGCAAGTATCTAGAGAGATGCACCGCTTTTAAATGCATTAGTCCACAAGAAGTATCGTACGGTTGATAAAACCGTATGAAGTTATTTTTTAATAAAAAAAAGTTCTTGTGTTTTGTTACTGTAGTTTAATTAACATCGGTAGTTCTGTTTTATCTGTTATGAATCACGCGGTATGATGTGGTTCCAGGCGTCAGCATTTTCTATATCTTGTAGGATCTATCAACGTGTCTGAAATTTATATAATTATTTATAAATAAAACATCGCCGGTGATTTATCGCTTACTATTAAAATTAGTATACTTTTAAGACAGTTTTCAGTATATTATTATATTGTTATTAATTCTAAGTTTAACTGTAATCATGTATCATGTGCATTATTTTTTCTAAGTTAAGAAACAATGATTTTCATTCGGCCTGAAATTCATCCTTTATATTTATATTGGCTACAAAGTATAAAATGAAAGAGATTATCTAGATGCAATAATAAAGCTCTCTGAAAAATGATTAGATTTGTCTGCATTTGCAAAATATGAAATTTTTCGAATTCCAAAGTATGAAAACAATTGTGAGGTTCTTATCTTACAAGAGATTATTTACTTAATTTTATGCAACAAAGTAAATAATATTTTACTTAGTTAGCAAGAGGTTATTTACTTAGTTGTTTGCAACAAGTATCTCCAGTGATATCCTAAGATCATCTGAGATGCCTAGTGAAAATTGTTTTTTTTTTAAGACTAAGTCTAAATCAGATGTATCCAGTATGCTACAATATAACATTTAAACATTTTGGTAAAACTGAATTGTATGGTCCCACATTCTTCCCAAAATCTGGCCAAGCCTTTTTTTTGCACCAAAGGCGTGGTGCATTGCTGGGTTTGACAGAATGGGAATTTTAAGCACTGCTATTTTTCCTTACATGTTTCTTCAATTTGTTTTGCAGAAAAGCCAACTATTGCAGGTACGTATTAGAAGTTCAAATGCAAGTGCAATACTAAGCAGTAGTTAAACGGACTTATTGCTGGCTATATAAATCTCGTAGCCTGAGTTGGCAAACTCAGCTATACCTTGCTGTAGCTGAGCCTCCACTATGTTACAACAATTCTGCTACCTCAAATGGATCTGGCTATTCTGTAAATCTGCTGGCAATATAATCAGTAAAACAAAACACATTATACATTTGCTTTAGTTATAAAAATTTCATTGTCATATTTGCCAATAAATCACGTGGGAGTGTTATTCAGGGTTAACTAACTGAGCATTTTTAACAGTCTGCCAATTCTTATTCTTATAAAACCATGTGTACATCATTTGCAAAATAATTCTCATACTTAATTTAAAGAGCACAAATAATAATTACAAGATAAAAAGAACTTTTTATATACCATGTTTTTAAATTTTCTGTTGAATCATATAAACTTGACAATTCTATGTATTAATAAATACTTTTTAAATTTATTTGATGAATTATCCCATCAACTTGAAAGAAAATGAAGTTAACTGAAAGTTAACTTGTGTTTAACTTTTCATTCCAGTCCTGGCTGATAGATGGCTGCACCAGTCTACAAAACAAAATTCACTGAAAAAGAATTCAAATCTGCTTAAAGATGGCTAAAAGTATTAAAATAATGTATTGTCATCGTGTTCTGAGCTATTCTAAAAGTTTCAAATGTCTAGCTAGTTGGGAAGTTAGTTAAGTAGAGATCGTCCTTAAACAGAATTTGCGAAAAGATAACATTTCCCATAACGTCTGAGGGGCCGGGACTGGGAAATATCGTCTTTAAATAGAGATCGTCGTTAAGTAGAGTGTCGTTAAACAGAGAGCCAACTGTATATAGATAATACATAGATATTTTGAAGAACTAGGATTTGATACCTATTAAATCAGATTGTGTATGAATGCAATTTTAAAAATATTGTGTTCAAAGAATATTTTATATTTACTGACTGCAAGTAAAAGTTTCTGCTTGTTATCAATACAGTAGATTTAATCATTCAGATATTTGAAGGGGAATGTTAACAAATAATTTTCATATTCAGGGGGCATATCTCAAATTTTTTGTGAGTTGTTTATCAGTTGAATTTTTTCCATAGTGAGGTTAACTTAAATATGCTTTTTCCTAGATTTTACTGAGATTATTTTGTTTCTAGGATACAGAATTTAATTTTTTAGATGTATAATCCTTTAGTATCTTTATTTTCCCTTAAAAAGGATTTCTTTTATTGTTGCTCTTATTGTGGTATAAGATGATTACACCGTTTTATAAGAACTATGGCAGGGTTTGTATGCTTCCAGAAAATTGAAAATTATCAAGGTAAATGAATCAGGTATTAAATTCAATAAGTAATTTCTGAAAAACTCAATTTTTCATCTAAATCCAGATTTATCAGAGTTTTTCCATTTGGTTTCTTACAGCTGCATGTCAGAGTTGGGTTTACTTTTAAATTCTAATTTTAATACTGATTAATGGTATATAACCAGTATGGAAACAAATTATTCTATACTGATACTTAGAAATATTCAATCACTGAAAATTTTATTTTTGTAATTTTTAATCCTTTACATTGAAGTAAAGAAGGTTAAAAACTATTAAATGATATTTTGTTCCTCTAAAAATGTACCGTCACACTTTTTATTTAAAAATTACTTTGGAAAAAGTGTGATCATATTTTACTTATTATAAATGAGATCTTAAATAGACTTTTAATGAACATTTTTATATTTAGGTAAATTGTAGAAGAAAAATTTAATAAATTTGAATAACTTAAAAGTAACAAAAAAAAAAAAAAAAAAAAAAAAAACTTACAACATGCAAAAATTTATAGTGATTGTTTTGCAGTTTTTCTAAATCTGAAATTTTGATGAAAGTTTTCCTAAATCTGATTCTATCCGTGATGTTCAGATATAAATAAAAATAACAATTTATTTCTCTGTGAGACATATTCAAGACTTTTCCAAAGGGTTACAGTGTCTTGTGAGAAGAAACTTGAAGAAATTAATTGGTATTCTCGAACTGATAGCAAAACTGTGAGAGAGTTTTTCTAGAACTTAGATTTGTCATGTCTAAAATCCAGGAGGGCAAAAATCTCTGTGTGAAATTGGATTTTCCAAAGAATTCTAAACTTTTATAGAGAAAATACATATATCTGCTGAACAGCAAGCATTTAAGCAAGTTTCTGAAAACATTCAGTGAAATAGGCCTGATTAAGAAGTTCAAAATGAAGAAATTCATATTCAGAGTATGCCCTCTTTATTAGTTAAAATCACTGATATTTAGGAAAGTAATGCCTCTTAATGGAGCAATTTTAAAACAATCATTTTCATACAATAGTTAATCCTAAAATATAAATGATTTTAAATTGAGGATGATGGTCAAAAATGTGAGAGATTTCTAATAAGCTGAAAGAAGTTTGTGAAGCATTTAGTGATTCTCAAAAAGTGGTTATTGGTGAAATTAACAACATTTAAAGTGATGTTTATTTTCATATAACTTCTTAGGGAAGAGGAAGATTTGCAAAATATAATACCAAAATTCTCCCTGTCTTTTTTTTTAAATCTCTTGTTATCCATGGACTAATATTAACAAATCCTATGGTATTCATGAATTTGGCTGTTTTCATATATTTTGGCACTGTTGAGTATAAATTATACAGATTTTTATTACTTTACTTATTCATTTTCATTCATACTACCTTCTGGAAAAAAAATTGAAAGTGTATTTTTTGATGATAATCTCTTTGAAAACAAATCGTAAATTTTAAATATTCAAAGTAAATTAGGATTTTATTTTGATGCATATTAAAAAATTCTATTTTTTTTCATTGCTATATTTTCTATCAATATAAAAAAAATATTTTTACATTTGGATGGTTTCTTTTTCTTTTAATAATTACCCTGAAAACTTTCCTAGGTTTAAAATATAGACTTGAGTAAAAACTTTTACTATAACAAATGTTTTTTTTTTTTTTTTAATTTTTTTAAATGGTGGGTTACAAGACTATATATAAATAAAAACAAAAACAAACAAACAAAAGAAAACTAAAACGTTCATGAACCCATAAGTTCCCTAGCTATCCAGTCTCTCTCCCACACTGGAGCTGGAGGTATAACAAATGCTATGATTAAACAAATAAGATTAGTTTCCCTTTCACATTTGTAGTTTTGAAACAGCTCTGTATGTCAGGAGACTGAAAGAAAAAAAATATTGCCTGCAGGATGACTCCCACAGTCTGTTGGAACCAGTTAGTGTCACTTGTCAATGACCATCCTTTGAAGAAAGGAAAGAATTTAGCAGAACTTTTATTTTGTAAAGGACATTTTACAGTAATGTAAAGGTTCAAAGAATTTCATTAAAATTTCATGCAAACAACAAACCTATTATTTATATTTGTTGAATTTTTATAAATTCAGGAAAAATATATTAATACTTTAAAACATGGGATCTTTTTGGTAATTTACTGTGAATAGCAGACATGTGTAGAAGTATGATCTAACATCATCTTATTCTTAAAAATTTAAAAGAGTAAGACCTAAAAAAATGTATAATGTTTTAACGTACTTCCTTCTCTTTTGTTTGTTTTATTCTGTTAACAAATATATATATATATATATATATTATATATATATTTATATATATATATTATATATATATATATATATATATATATATATATATATATATATATATATATATATATATATATATATATATATATATATATATATATATATATATATATATATATATGTGTGTGTGTGTGTGTGTGTATGTGCAAGCAAGTGTAAATGCTATGTTAAACTTGTTATGTTTGTGATTATTTATTGTGATAAAAGCATGCTTAACTTTACAATTTTTTTTGATAACCTGTAAAGGGATTTTTCATGATTGTAAAATTTTGTAATTATCCATGTTCTGACTGGATTATTTTGCAATCCTTGAGTCAGTCAGGACATGGATAGACCATGTTCTGTCCATGTTCTGACTGACTCAAGGATTGCAAAATTATTCAACTCTCATATAATTTATTTTTAGTTCATTGATAGTTGACTTCATCTTCACATGCTTATGTTCTTGTTGTAACTCACTGTTGTATGTATGATACTTATTTTTCTTTCTTTCTTTTTTTTTTTTCAGAGGAAATAAAAAATGAAACAAAGGATGGAAAGTATGTTTGTTTTCTTTGTTTTTATTTCTAACATTTTAATTAAAAATTTATTTTTCAAATTTGTAGAAAAGAAAATGAAATTAGAAAAATAGTCAACTAAAAAAACTTTGAGAGAAATCATGTTTCTGATCAGTTATTATTAAAGTGTTTTATTTCAATAGCTTGTCATAAAGAACTTTTTAAATTGCTGAATCTATATTAATTTTTTTTTTCATGGTATTAGTATCTTTTGGTTTAATTCTGGTGTTTTATTTTCCCTTTTAGCAAATATGGACTTCTTTTTTAAATATTACATCTTATTTTTGCAAAGAGAGTAGCTACATATAAAATATAGTTAATAGGACTTTGAAACTAAGTATTTTGCAAACTTCTCAGTTTTAACTTTGTGCATGCATCATCATACAAATATGCAATATATCAAAACATTATTTTTTCTTTCTTGTCAGGGGGAATATATACATATTATATAAAAACAGTTTATTTGAGTTCTATACTTAAACTATGCTAATTTATAGAAGTCAAAAACAGATCACAAAGGCAGACAGAGTTTTTCATATGTCTACTTATCTTATTTCCTGTCTTCTTATCTTACTTTAGGAATGAACTCTAAATCTTTTTTTTTTTTTTCTTGGTGGGTGTATAAATTTTGTTTATGATGCGTAAGTTGATTCTATATCTTTAGGTGGTTCTTTTAAAGATATTTTCATTCTTTTATAGTTTGATACAATTTATTGTTGATTTCTAATTTAAACTCCCCACCTCTTGCACATTTATTCTAAAATTCTTTCTAATATTATCCTTTTAATTCTGTCTCAATTATTGTTTTTAAGAGATGAAACGAATACGTCTTCATGTTTACCACTGCCAAAATCAAAAGCTGGAAATTTGGAAGCTGAGAAATACTTTTTGCCTTTTGAACTAGCTACACAGTCAAAATCACCACGCATTGTAATAACTGCTATTGATTGCATACAGGTAAAAAAATTTTAATTTATTCCAACTTTATTAGTGAGCAAAGACGTAGTTATATAATGTGAAGGAAATTTGATATATTTGTTGCTCAGTTTTAGACATCATTCTTGTTTTTGCTTTGTAGAAGCTTATTGCTTATGGCCATCTAACTGGCAGTATCAGTGATCCTTCTAATCCTCAAAAATGTCTTGTTGATCGAATTGTTGAAGCAATATGTCTGTCCTTTCATGGGCCCAACACAGATGATGGAGTCGAATTACAAATTATTAAGGTAATATATGAAAAAGGTTTTTATTTAAAAATTTATTTTAGCTGATTTTCCATAACTAAATGTATGGATTTATGTATTATTATTATTATTTTTTCTATTTATGTGTTGCTGGAGTTTGTATGGTCCTTTAAAGCCCTTAAAAACTCCTTATCTTTGGTTCCAGAAAAAGGTTTTAGTAATAAGTTATTTTTGCATTCAAGGCCCTTATCTCTTTTCCATTTACTTTCGAATCCTTAAAAACCAGTTAATTTTTTTAGTTAAAAACAGGAATTTATTATTATCAATAATTGACTTTGGAATTCAGATAATATATATGTATTTTTTTGTGTGTCTCAATTATTTGTCATATTGTTATTCAGGATGAGAATGATTTTGTGATATTACCCCTCTCACCCCCACTCCAGAAATAGTGAAATTTCCTGTTTGCTGTAAGAGCTCACTATGACACTGTAGGAACACAAATTTATTGAATTAAATGTGGGGGGAAAAAAACAAATTGCATATTGTTAAAGTAAATTTAAAATATGGTTAATAATACTCTTGAGTTCATAACATTGATATTATATGAAAAATAATCACTTGGTTGTGTGTGTGATCCTAACAATAAAATTTTTAAAGTCTAAACTTCAGAAATAAAATGCATTTATATCATTTTTGATTTAAATGGATTTTAGTTTTAACTTTCCTAAAAACACTTCTACTGGTCCCTTAAGAGTCCTCCAGAATTCCTCATTTTTGAAAAAATGAGTACAAACCTTACTTATGATTATATTTTAGATATAGAAAGCAGAGGTAAAACTCATATAATCTGGTATTTCCTTCATAAAAGTGAGAAAAAAAAAAGTGTTGAATAAGCTCAAATTTTGTCTTTGTTTATAGGCTCTCTTGACTGTTATTACCTCTGAGGCATGTGAGGTTCATGAAGGATCTGTTTTGCTTGCTGTAAGAACCTGCTATAATATATACCTAGCAAGCAAAAATTTAGTCAATCAAACCACTGCAAGAGCAACTCTTACACAAATGCTGAATGTCATATTTAAGAGAATGGAGACTCATGCTTCCGTATGTATTAATAGTTATAGAATTGTTGTTTAAAATCATGTTACTCATAGATTTTGTTTGATTGTTAATGTTACTTCTAAAAATATGCTTAGAGTAGTGAGTATTATTAATTGTAAACATGTATTCATGCTCTCATTTATTTAATTACATCATAATTTCAATTGAATAAAAATTGGTAATATCTACTGTAGAGTGGTTGAAAAGCTGCATTACTCAACAGTAAACTATAGTAGTTTTAGATTCATAAATAGGTGTATGAAAAGTGTTATACTTACAAATAATGGTTATGATTAAACTCATCCTACACAAGGTCCATGCTTTTGTGTATTTCACAACTTTTTGTATTTTTTTTTTTTTAAACTTCATTTCTCATTTTCTGTTTTTACCTGCTTTTTAGAATTTTTTTTTTTTTTGTCGTCCTTAACAAGATATCACACCTCTGCTAGAAGAGTGCTACATCTCAAAATAGCCATATTTTCAGAAAGAGCTAAAGAGAAAATGAAATGGCTCTTCCTGTAAATATGGCTATTTTGAGATGTAACACTCTTCTAGCAGAGGTGCGAATATGGGTCAATATATAGCCTATATATGGGTTGCAATCTAGGCAGTGGTGACCTATTGATCTTTACCATAAAACCATACACTGACCTGTTTATTTTTGTTGATGTAATTGTCAATCTCATTTCAGTCTCATCTTAGCATAAAATTCTACTTAAAAAAAATTCATTCTCTTTCTCTAATTATTTTTTTAAATTGCAATTTTCTCCCACTAAAATCTCTCTCTCCTTTTTTCCCCCCTATTTTTCTAAGAAAATTCTTACTTTTTACTAATTTTCCATAAAAAAACTTTTTTCATTTATTTGGGGGAAATTTCATGTATGGTGTACAATAAAAGGGGAGTTGATACAGCATTATTACTTGTTAAAAAGGACCATTTATATTTTGAATGCTAACATGTGTTCTTTCCACAGCGTTCAGTAGAACTTTTGAAGTGCAGAAGCATAAGTTTTAATAATTTCAGTCAATATAGTAAGCATAAACCTAACTAGTATGTGAGGTTTATTATGATTTTGCAACTTTTTGGTGCTATATGAAATTCAAAACTGCCTTCTAGTTTTTTTCTTCTATTTCATTTGAAAAGAAAGATTCGGAGCAAGATATGAGCAACAAAAGCATTGTTTCAGTACTTTTTGCTGTACTTATCTCATCCAATGTATTGTCGATCAGTACAGAGCTTATATTTTAAAGTTTAGATATCATTTTGATTGTGTTGATTTCTAATGCATATATACATATGTGTATGTGTGTACAGTGAAACTTCTCTATGGCGGCCAGTAATGGTTTCGAGAAAAAGTAGCCATTTTGAGGGGTGGCTGTTGAAAAGAGGTTTCTTGTATAACATTGACTCTCTGGAGTCTTTAATCAGTTCTGAACAAAATATGGTTGGCTAGAGAAGTTTCATTGTATTTATATATATGTATATGTAAGCAGCAAAAGTACTGCTGCAGTACTTTTTGCTGTTTTTATATCACCTAGTTTTATTATCTGTGCAAAGAGAGGACATATTAAAGTTGCAGGAAATTTAGTTCCCTGAAATTATTCTAATATGAAAACCACTTAGGCCCTGTTTATTTATAAATACAGCAACCATAAAAAAAAAGGCTGTATATATGGTACTAAAACTGATGATTGTAACAATTTTAGGTACTTTAATTTTGGGCTATATGCTGACCACATTGTGTAGTCATTAGTAATTGAGGCTGGCATAGTCCAGGGTTAGTTACCTGGTCAAGGAATGGATGTTTTGTTCTGTTTCCTCATAGGAATTGGCTTGCCTACTTGGGGCTTCATAGGAAGTAGTGAACAAGTCTCAAAGCAGGTATGGGAGAATGCCCTCAGGTTAACTGCCTCTATATTTAAAGAAAAAATTGTGTGATTATGGGAATTTTCAATCATCTGTAACTATGTAGTTGATTAAAATTTAGAGAATTTAATAAGATTTTTATTCATTTCTAGATGGTTTCTGAAGATTCGTTTAATAAAAATGAAGAAAATGAGAAAGAAATTACAGAATCACTTTCAACTGATGATAGTATTAATCTTGATGTAGCCTCGCTGATTGAAGACTTAATTGATAGAGTTGTTGCAGGTAACTTGAATGATTATATATATAATGTGTTTTTTTGTATTTATAAATTAATAATTATCAAGTATAAGTAACCTGAAATATTTTAGTTTCAGTACTGTTGGGTGCAATAGTTCTTGATGTATTTTTAAAATTCTTATATATAGATGAAATGTACACTACACCCCAAGCAAATGAAAAGGTCAGCCTGGAGAGTCATTCTTCTGTTGATGCATCTTCAGGCGAAAATTCTATTTCACATGGAGAAAAAGAGAATTCTCTTCCTCGTATTCCATCTGAGGAAAGTTTAGAGCCTTATGAAAAAGCCTTGTGTGAGAAGCCCTATGGTTTTTCGCATATTTTGCAAAAGGATGCATTTTTGGTCTTCCGGTCACTATGCAAATTAAGTATGAAACCTCTGCCGGAAGGCCAGCCTGATCCAAAGTATGTGTTTTTCTTGCCATTTTCATACATGTTTAACAGTATTCAGATTATCATAATTTCATAGTATGATGTTTTTGAATCATTTAAGCTTGAATGTACACACACATATATATATATATATGTGTGTGTACATTCACATATATATATATTATTTCAGAAACTGGTAAGCCTACCTAATAACCCTTTCTGGAGAAATTATGACATAAATAGAACCAGAAATTTGAAAACTCAGTATGGCTTTATCCAGTCGGCTCTGAAAGTTGCTCGTTCTTTGGAACTTTGTCATGAGACTTTTGCCTTTGCCTATGTGTCCATTGGATTACACTCACCTTGATATTAACCTTGAACTTAGTGCAAAAGTGCTGAAGAGGGATATGATTCCCGAACATTTAAAAGCTATAGTTCTGGAAACCATCGACACCAAATTCCCAAAAAGTGAGTGGTTACATGTCTTTACAGATGGCTCCATGCTGGACAGACACCATGGTGCTAGAGCTGGCGTGTTTTGCGAGCTTTTTAATTTTTATCTCCCCGTTGGTCCATTTTCTACCGCCTTTGATGGCGAGATTGAGGCCATTGCTGTAGCGGTACAACAACTAGCTTTAAGAAGGGCTAATTTCGTTAGAGCCGTCATTTTTTCTGACTCTAAGTCAGCTTTACAGGCCTTATCGCAAAATAGCCAGTGCCAGTCTCAACGAATTCTGGATTGCAGATCAATTTTAAAAGATCTTTCTCATAAAATCTCTTTCCAGTGGGTACCAGCACATTGTGACATCACTGGAAATGAACATGCAGACTTTCTAGCTAAAAAAGGAGCCATGGTGACCCAGAGTTATAAAAGAGCCTCATCTTTCCATTCCCTGAGGCTAATTACAAATTTGACTTTCAGGAGTAATTTTAAATTTGAGGCTGTGGGGACATCTAAGAACAAGAGTTGGGCGATTCTTGTCAAGAATCCCAATTATGTTCCCGACGCCCCAAGAAAAACTGCCGTAGCGCATTTTAGATTATTAACTGGACATGACTGTTTAAAGTCCCATCTTTTCCGTATCGGCATTGCCGATTCGGCTGTCTGTACCCTCTGTGACTCTGGCCGGACTATGACGGCGGAACATTTAGACGAGTGCTCTGTACTAAAACGTTTTACTGATCTTGTTGAGAAGTATTGGAGAGCACGTGCACTGATGGTATAGGTGCTATTGTTTTGTAGTGTGTGGCATTTGTAAAATAAAATATATATATATATATATATAGTTGTGTGTGTGCGCATGTGTATTGATATACGAGTATACCGCTGTTAACACTGTCATTAGGTTTCTGAAAAATGCCATATTATATAAATTTGTGTTATATGAAGCAAAGAACTAGTACAAAATTCAGGGTTAGGCTCCAAAAATTAACAAAATTTTACTATTTTCTTTTTATAACTTGAAATATGTTTATAAAAACAATTCGTAATTGATCAAAAGTATTTCATATAAATATTTCATAATGTTTTCTTCTTCATGACTAAACACCATTAATTCTTCAAAAGGAAATAACTAACATTTTTTATCTTTGTATGTATATAGTAAAGAGAACAAGAAAGTGAAAGCCATATAGTTTAATACTCCATGAACAAAATGAGCTTAATATTCTACATGCAAATATGCTATAACCCATATACTTACAGAAATGAAAAATATTGTATGATGGTACTAGCAATTAAAAATTCTTATCACAGGCCATGTTTTATGGAGATTTCCCAAATTCTCGAACCATGTTAGAGCACAACTTTGTTATAGGGAGTATGTGTCATATAGTGGTTATGTGTTTATACATTTATATATTGTATGCATATATAATATATATATATATATATAAATGTTCATATAAATTTATTTATGTAATTAATTTCATTTGATATTTTAAAAATCTACTTAACTGCACATATAATATATGTTTATTTTATTGAAATCTTTAATTTAGGATTAGTTACCTGAAATCGCAGTAATTCTGTACTTTAGTACCATGATTTTTATATATGCTGAAACTTTTACATTTCTAACTTGTTCCAGACTGATGTACTAATATACTTTTATTGATATGTGTTCTCTTTATTTAGATCCCATGAGTTACGTTCAAAAATTTTGTCCCTGCAGCTACTTTTTTCCATTCTGCAAAATGCTGGGCCGGTTTTCAAATCCAACCCAATCTTCATCAATGCCATCAAACAGTATTTATGTGTAGCACTGTCAAAGAACGGAGTGTCTCCTATACCTCAAGTCTTTGAACTGTCACTGTGTTTATTTTTAGCACTCCTGCAGAATTTTAAGACACATCTAAAAATGCAGATAGAAGTAATTTTGCTTTCTATTTTCTTATTTTTATTATGAATTCACAAACCTCATTTATTCAATTAAAATTTTTTAAAGATATAGTTGAATCTGGTTAATCGGACCAGCTGCTTATTTGGACCGAATCCTAAAGAACCAAAACAAAACCTATGGCATAAGCCTAATAGGTCATGTTCGTATAATCGTACCAACCGGTTATTAGGACCAAATGATCGCATTCCGATGTGGTCTGATTAACCGGAATTGACTGTATTTATAAAAATTTTTTGCTGACATTATTTGCAGGGCCCATATTCTCCATTTCACTTATATTTTTACTTTTTAATGTACTATTCAGTGGCTATTGATATAAAGTCAAGTATTTGATCCATCATTCATATACCATTACTCAATCTCCCAATTTAAATGATTTTTGTATTAAAATTATACATGGACCAACAATATGCTCTTTCAAAGCTTTTAATCTATTCATATAACCCAATTTCATTCTCATCATAATATAGGATTCAATCTTTTTTAATAAAACTTTTCTCCCTTTCTTTTTTTTAAAAAAGTTTTTTTCTTTTACTTTAAAAAAAAGTAATTTCTTACTTTTTTTTCTTATTTTTCAAAAAAATTTTCTTTTTCCGAAAGAAATTTTTCTTATTTATAGTTCTTTTTTATTATATGATTCCTATCTTCCCATACTTTTTCCTGCTTATCCTGTTCTTTTTTTGCAAAATAATTCCTGCTTTATTTCCCTTTTTTCAAGTGATGTTTAATTACTCTTTTTTTTTCTTTCTTCTTTTGATGTGGTTAATTTCACTTATTTTTACTGAAAATCAAGATATATGATCTAGTATATATTTCAAACATAATCCATAAGAGCAGATGTTTTTTAGAATTATAATGCTTCCCTGTGGGAACTCTAAAAAAATAAAAATGAAATAATTTAGGAAGGTATTTCTTAAAAGTTGTGTGATATTTAGCTAAATTGACATAATATATTGGAAAATTCCCAAGAATATATTGCTTGCATATTGTTCTAACATTTTAATTAATATTTAATTATTTGGTAGAGCAGGATGGTTATTGTTTTGTAAACCCTGCATTATTTTGCAGTTTATAAAGAATTCGTTGTGACTTTCAAAAAGTGTGTATTGCTGTTTAGTGTATTTAATATAAATACTTTTTTTCTGTACTATGATGAATTATTTTTAAAAAATATTTCTCTATTTTTTTCTTCTTCTTTTTTTAGGTTTTTTTCAAAGAAATATTTCTTAACATTCTTGAAACTAGCAATAGTTCATTTGATCATAAATGGATGGTGATCCAGGCTCTGACTCGCATTTGTGCTGAAAAGCAGACAATAATAGACCTGTATGTAAATTATGACTGTGATTTCTCTGCTGCTAATATTTTCAAACGGCTTGTTCATGATTTATCAAAAATAGCCCAGGTATGATTTCATATATATTTAAATAGAAATGGATTTATTTTCCTTTCTTTTCTCCTGGTTTTTCATTTCCACTTCTTTTTCAGGGCAGGGAAGCTTTAGAACTTGGGGCCACTGCAGCTCAGCAAAAGTCAATGCGAATCAAAGGTCTGGAGTGCCTGGTGTGTGTGCTGAAGTGTATGGTGGAATGGAGTGAAGACCTTTACGTTAATCCCGGTGAAAAAATATTTCTTGATGGTATAGAGTACTGTTCATCATGTTTTATACTCATTGATATGTTTAAATTGGTGGTTCCCAACCCGTAGAAGTCTGCGGACTACTAAGCCAGAAATTGAACCATGTGTGGACATCCCACACTGATTTGAGGGAGGGAGCCTTATGGGGGCATAGAATATCCCTCAGGCAAAAGGGATACAGGATTAATGTTCTTGCATTCTAACGTATCATATTCTAATAATAAACTAATTGTTAAACTTTCAGAAATTTTATTTAATTCAACAACTGATAATCATTGGATATATTCGGCCCATCTAGTTCAATGAACATTGTTTTCAAAGTCCCCATTTATTTGGTAACTTTTTTATATGTGGTGCTGGACCACTCCTGAGTCTCTCGTGGACCATCTGTGGTCTGCGGACCATCGGTTGGGAACCACTGGTTTAAATTATAATGTCTTTTCAGAGATATAAATATTCTAATGTTTGCAGCATTATTGAATCATTGAATAGTCTTATCGCTGATTTCACTTTTCTTGAAGAAATTAGTGAACATGAAATACCCAAAATTCCTTGTTTTAACTAATTTTTATTTATTTCTCAAAGTAATTTACTTAACTTTATTTGAATTGATTAAATACAAGTACATGGGAGGGAACAAATTATTTAAAATTTCATTTAACTATGTTTATTCATTTATATGTATATACAGGGTGTGGCAGAACATTTTGATTTGGAACGTCAATAACAAAAATTCAAAGCAAGATAGAGAAAGAAATTTTTTATACCTGAAAAGTACACAGTATGCCATTGTCATCCATTAAGTTTAAACGATCAGTTAAATGGCGACCATCATTTTTGATGCAGTTTTGAAGTCTCTTTCGGAAATTTTGCATGGATCTGCGGATCATGTGCCACGGAATCGCAGTGATTTCTTGCATAATTGCTGCCTTGAATGCTTGCAAAATTTTTTTCTGTGGGGCTATCTCAAATCAAAAGTGTACCAACACCGACCAACAAATTTGCAAGTACTCAAGGCAGCGATTACGCGAGAAATCACTGCGATTCCGTGGGACATGATCCACAGATCCATGCAAATTTTCCGAAAGAGACTTCAATACTGCATCGAAAATGACAGTTGCCATTTAACTGATGTAATCTTTAAAACTTAATGGATGCCAATGGCATACTATGCACTTCTCTGGTATAAAAGATTTCTTTCTCTATCTTGCTTTGAATTTTTGTTATTGACATTCCAAATTGGAACATTCTTTTTGCCGCACCCTGTATATATATTTATATATAGTAAAGACAGGATGTGTTAAAAAATGCTGCAAGTTTGTTGCATAAATTTGCTATCAAAACATAACACGCTTGGAAAATTCTGAACACTAATGGTTCCCCTGGACATTTGGGTATTAAAAGTAAAATATTGTTATGTGAGTATGTACATGTATATCTGTATCGCTCTCTCTTTAAACATAAATATTTATATCTCTGTATAAATATATCTTTATATATAAATATATATTGAATCATTTGCCATTAGGCTTAACAATGTTGATGAGTAACATTTAAAATCATGTCTCATTTACTCATATATCCTCTTCAGTAGACACAATATGAGTAAATGAGTCAAAAGTGCAGTGTTTCTAAAGTGATATTACTAGTAATAGTTCTGTGGCTAGACAATGGGGTAATTTAAATTAATAAAATAAATATTGAAGAAAATAAACTTAAAAGAATTATCTTTATCTACAATATTAATTTTTAAAAAATCCACCTATAAAGGCATCAAAGTTTTCATTCAATTCTTTATAAGAAACACATTTTTGACTATAAAGATTTACACCAGTGGTTCTTAACTGGTAGTCTAGAAGAACCCAATAAGTGGTTCTCAAAGTTAGTTGTGATAAAAAGATAAAAAATTAAAAAAATTCCGTTGTTTCAAAATAATCACAAATTTAACAGTTTTATAAAAATCTGAGCAAAAATTTTTTTATTGTTTGGAATTTTTTGTTCAAATTCTAAAAATTCCTGTATTTCTTCCATTTTCTGACATTTCGAGTCTGAAAAAATCCCTGTTTTGCTTAAAAATCCCTAATTTATTTTCTGTGACATAGAGTTATTAATTTAAAGCAAAATGTTATTAAGTTTATTGGTGGCATTTTATTAAAGTTTATCACAAATAATTTCTTCATTCAGAAAAGGAAACCCATTTTTGCCTCTCAAAGAGTTAATTTGGAAAGGGTCTCCATTAAAGTTTTATTTGGAAAGGGATCCCAGATCAACAAAAGGTTAAGAACCACTGGTTTAAACAAATCTTGTTGCAAGAATACCTAAATTATTTGTATAAATTGTTTTTCTTATTTCTAAATTGCTAACATATAAAAGCTTATCAGTATACATAAATTTCACATAAATAATATGGAAATTTCGCAAAAAAAAAAAAAAAATTTACAATATATAAAATTTCGCATTTATTCACAAAAAAATATAAATTCAAAAATTTCTTTTATATATATATATATATATATATATATATATATATATATATATATATATATATATATATATATATATAAATAAATTATGATAAGAAATCACAATTTTACTTACTTGGTTAGGTACGTACCAAAATTCTTAGTTAAAATCGTTGTAGTAGTCTCCACATTCTCTTCCTTAAGTCTGTAGCAATAAGTAATAAGCAAATTTTGAGAGTGAGATCTCAGTTAAGGACCGTGGATGGTCTTAGATACGCAATTATGTTAATAAATTATTACAATTATTACCTAATTTTGCTCAAAAAGCCATTTATCAATGAGTTTTCACCAAAATGTAGTTAAAAAAATAATTTTTGCATTTATTCACTCATATCGGCAAATTTTGCATTTATTCACATCTATTTCATAAATATGAAAATTATGTAACCCTACTTATCAGTAAATCCCCTTTATAATAGAACCTCATTCTGATGAGTTGAAATGACGATTAATATAGAGAAAGAAATAAGGCTTTAAGAAACTGATAAATTCAATTTCTTTAAATCAACATTCAGTTCACAAAGTAAGATCGGAATTTTTTTTTAATTACCACCAAGATTGTTAACATCCAGTCCTACTAAAAAATTGGTTAGTTTATAGGATGAATTGGAAAGTCTGTATTCGGAGAAATAGTTAGTCCCCTCCCCTTATACTGCATAAGGGGGAGGCTGTTAACTTAGACAACTAACAAAAGCTCTGGATACCATAGGCGTAGCGTGCTTCTAAATTTTGTGGGGGCACGAACTGAATTCACTTAGGACCCTCCTCAGTGCACTGACTGCCGGACGGTCCTTAAAATATGAAATATGATTTTTAAAAAAATTTGATTAACAATAGAATTGATGTTTGAGTAGCATTCAAAATTTATACAATGATAAAAATAAATATAATATAAATAAAATGAGAACAAAATATAGCATCGAATTTTTGTTATCTATCATATTGTTAAAAACTGTTAAGGCTAAAGACATAATCGAAATTTTCAGTTTCACAGTTTGAAAAAGTAGAAAAAAACTAACTTTCTTAAAAGTTTTCTACAATTTTCCGATTTTAACTGAACTTCTATTAATGTTTTAGTATATTTCAAGTTAAGTTGGGAGGGCACATGCCCTCCTGTGCCCCCCCCCCCCAACACTATGCCTATGCTGAACACCCATTTGTGTTAACAGTTTGAAATAACAAAGGAGTGCTATACCTCTCAACAACTATAACTGTTCCCTCTTTGATTGGATTTTTTTCTGTCAATCATATCTACATGATTCATCGGAAAAACAGACAAATGGTTTCTAGGAAACTTGGCAAGAAAAAAAAAATGCTCTAGTTCCCCTTTAAGATGATCTGTCTATGGTCACAGCAAATATGACCATTTTAAAATTTTTTTTATATGATTTTCCAGGACCAGCCGCCTTAGAAAAGCAAAAAGATCCTCCACCACTTACTCACTTACAGAGGGAAGAAGTGGATGTGTGTTTAAAAGGAACCCTAAACAGTTACGAGAGCATCAATTCCCTTACTTCATCCTCAAGCTATACTGTTCAGCCTTCGGACAATCCCGAGGAAATAGAAGTTGTAAAGCAGCGCAAAGAGATTCGAGAAAATGGAAATGACTTGTAGGTGCTATAATTTTATTTCATATCATAATAGTAAAGAAAACTGGATATTATAATTTATGGCAAATTGAAATTTTTTTGAATGAAAATATTAGATTCAACCGGAAACCAGAAAAGGGAATAGCGTATCTCCAAAAGCATGGAATTATTGGATTAACACCATACGACATTGCAGAATATCTACATACTGAAGAGCGATTAGACAAAACTATTATTGGAGACTTTCTGGGTGAAAATGCTACGTAAGTGTGTAAATTGAATAATTTTTATAACCTGTAATCACAATTTTTAGTTGTATTTAATACACATTTGTAATGCACCAAAGTTTATTCAAGCATAAAACTTATTTTATATTTTTCTGCCTTTTAAATATGTTTTCATTAATATGCTAAAAATAATTTCTTTACATATAGACTCAACCGGGAAGTCATGTACAGCTATGTTGATCAAATGGATTATGCTGCGAAAGACTTTGTATCTGCACTGAGGTACTTTCTGGAGGGTTTTAGGCTCCCTGGAGAAGCACAAAAGATCGACAGACTAATGGAAAAATTTGCGGCACGTTACTGTGAAACAAATCCAAAGTATGTTGTTGTTCTAATTTTTTTAAATACAGACATATATAACTTTATATTCATACATATAATACATATGTATTTAATGCATGATTTATGTATAATTATGCTGAGCTGGTCTCACAGGTGAGGCCGTTGCAGCAACTGCCTCAGTGCTGTATTGAAATAGGTGCCAAAATGAGACCTAGTAAAAATACGAAATATTTAACGAATAACGAAAAAATATTAATACTTTAATATATGAAGAAATTCATAAAATTATGCAAATATAAGTGAATATTTAGAATATTTTTTTAATAAACTTCTGAATTTGAGATCATGAAAATTAAATTTAAATGCATATTTCCAATTGTTGTTGTAGCTCTAAGAATTCTACTAACTCTTCCTGTTATGGCCTATTCACTTAGGAGTCTGGTAGTGGAAGCGTTAAAGTTTTGAAATATATTTAACCAATGACAAACCTCCAAACGATTTGCAACAAAATTTTTAATGCCTGTGATTGGTTTATTTCCGTCTCAGCATTATCTTTCTTTTTATGCTTCCACTACGGGACTCCTATGTGAACAGGCCCTTGCTGTAGCAGCAGCTGAGCACAGTTTTTCTAAACTGAAAATTTTCAAGAACTATCTATGATCAACAACAAATCAAGTGACTGAAAGATCTAACAATAATTTTTGCAGAAAAGAAGGTATTTCAAACAATAAATTATAGTGATGCAATCAAAAACAATTTGCAGCAGTAAAGGCTCAAAGAATGATTTTGAAATTTTTCTGATATATAACAAATTATATTCAAATTTATTTACTTTTTTTGCTTTTTTTAAAGTTCTGTAATTTTTAAAATTTTTATGTTTTTAAAAATAAATACTTTTTTTCTCAAAATGTCCATTATTCTATTATGTAGACTATTTCTAATAGAGATACTTTCATTACTTAAGAGTCTCCAAAGATTTGAAAAGGCACCGTTTTTCAAACTTGCCTCAGATGCCAAAGTTGATCGGCCAGTCTTTGTATATTTATATCATATCTTATATGTATATGTATATAAATATATGTATAATTAGCCGAGATATTTAATTATGAAATGTACGTAACTTTTATATAAATAAAGTGCCTGCCATATTAGAAAAGGGACATTATCCATACATAGATGCATCTAATACATTGTATATTTTACTATATAAGGTGTATTGTATTGTGTCTTTTTTATATATATGATGTAAACAATATATACTGAAGAGCCAAAAAAACTGGTACACCTGTCTAATATCGTGTAGGGCCCACACGAGCACTCAGTGCCGCAGCATGACTAGGCATGGACTCTACTAATGTTTGAAGGTATCCTGGAGGCAATTCACACCATGAATCCTGCAGGGCAGTCCCTAAATTCATAGGAGTGTTGCGAGGGGGTGGAGATCTCTTCTGGACAGCTCATTCCAAGGCATCCCAGATATGTTCAATAACGTTCATGTCTGAGGATTTAGGTGGCCGATGGAAGTGTCTAAAGTCAGAAGAGTGATCCTGGAGCCACTCAATAGCAATTCTCAAAGTAGGGTGGGTGGGTCACATTGTCCTGCTGGAATTGTCCAAGTCCTTCGGAATGCACAATGGACATGAATGGGTGTAGATGATCGGACAGGATGCTTATGTATCCTTCACCTGTCAGAGTCGTCTCTAGACTTATCAGGGGTTCCATATCATACCAACTGCATATGCACCATACCATCACAGAGGCTCCACCAGCTTGAACACTCCCCTGTTGACATGTACAGTCCATGTATTCATGAGGTTGTCTCCATACCTGTACATATCCATCTGCCCAATACAATTGGTAACGAGACTCGTCAGACCAGGCAACGTGTTTCCAGTCATCGACAGTCCAGTGAAGGTGTTGGAGGTCCGAGGCAAGATGTAAAGCTTTGTGTCATGCAGTCAACAACGGTACACAAATGGACCTGAAGCTCCAAAAGTCCATATCAATGATGGTCCATTGAACAGTTCATACACTGACACTTGATGTCCCAGCATTGAAATCTGCAGCAATTTGAGGAAGTGGTGCATGTCTATCTTGTTTAAGGATTCTTGTCAGTTGTTCATCCCGTTCTTTCAAGGTCTTTTTCCGGCCACACCGCTGTTGGAGATTTGATGTTTTACCGGCTACCTGATATAAACGGTATACTCATGAAATGGTTGTGCAAGAAAATCCAAATTGCATCGTTACCTCAGAGTTGCTATGTCCCATCTATCTTGTGCCGACTATAACACCACATTCAAATTCACATATATCATGATAACCTGTCATTGTAGCAGCAGGAACCAATCTAACAGCTTAGTCAGACACCTGTTGTCTTATATAGGTGCTTCTGACTGTATCACATCATGCTGATTGATTGCATATCTCTGTTATTTGCATACACACGCTTGTGTCAGTTTTTTTGCTCTTCATTGTATATATACAATGCATAATGATGATATGCATAGCGCATATGTATATGATTTTACTTTATTATAAAACATGTATGAGTTTTGATTAGTTTATAACCCATTAATCAAACTGTGGGAGGATTAATAGCCTCACCTCATAATTAAATATCAATTCATAAGGGTTTGAACACTAAGCAATGTTAACAAATGTTCTATTAAATAATGTTCAACAAGTTTATCGAATTATATGCAAGGAAAACCAAACATTTTGATTTGTTTAAAGTAATTTAGAACCATGAGTATGTATATAAAGAATTTATAAAAGTGACATTTTAGGAGAAATTGTTGTAAGGTTATGGTTGCATATCTAGATGTGGTTGCAATAAGTTTTAAATGTTTAAACTTTCAAAATAAAATGTATTTTAAAGAGTTTTGGAGTCCTTAAAAATGCTACTACAGGTCCTAAGGATTCCATAAGAACTCCTTATTTTTGTTTTCCAAGAATGAGTATATGTATGTTTATCTGTCTATTATGATACTTTGTATTATCTGAATAAATTAATAGGGGAATGCATTAACTGGTACTTAAAAATCTTTCTTGTATATTTTTTTACTCATGAATTAATAACATCAATGGCTATGAATTTGTTGTTTTAACATTACAAAATAGAGGGAATATTTTAGTGACTGTTGCAAAAACAAAATTTTTGTTGCTTAGTGACCCACATATTCTTAATTCTAGATCTCTCTCCATGATGTAATGACATATAAGAAGCAGATTTAAGAATAAAGGCTTTTGTTTCAAATTTTCTTGTTTTACTTATTTGGAATATTTTCTTATTGGAAGTTAATGCCATTCTTTTTTCCCCCTTTCAGTAATGGGCTATTTGCTAGTGCAGATACAGCTTATGTTTTAGCTTATTCAATAATAATGCTAACAACTGATCTACACAGTCCACAAGTAAGTGCAATCCATGATGTACTGTTTTCAGCTTGTATACTTTGAATTTATTTTTATCTTTGTTTTTATGATGTTTCTTCATTTATTTTGTGATCCACATTCTAGAACTGCCTGTTGTTGTCATGCTTATTAGTATATGTCGTAAGCTTATTATATTATAATTAACAGATCACCTTTAATGAATATCAGGGTCGTGTATTCAACCTCTATTCAACCTTGAATGTAGGTTTCCTTGTTATCATAAACTCTTCCACTTGAAAAAGTTGATTTGCAAATTGAAGATCATGAAGCACAACACCAATATACAAGGTGTTTTGGTAAAAGAGTAACCTGCAATATAGCAATATAGAAACAAAAAGAACAAAAAACACTTTTGACAGTTTTGTCTCAACAACTACTGTAAAAAAGAGTAATAACTTTTGATGCCTTAATAAATTAAATTGAATATCCCTGAATATCACCAAATCTCCATTAGTAGCAGCATTTGCATTTGCAGGCAACACATTTTCATTTGTAGTACATCTACTTCGCTAGTGGTTTTGGCTTGGTCCGTGAATTGGTTATTTAGATGGTGCACCACAATTTTATTCTGTACATCATGTTCAATAGTAGTGTGCACAGAAACCACAAGCATCATTGTATGTCCTGGTAATAGAAACGTCAATTGTATCTCCTCTAGATTAGAAACTGTTTGTGAAACATTGAATAGCATGACCATCACCTGTCTGTTCTTGTTCTGTTCAGGACAAGAGTCGCAGTGTAGAACTAAAGTTTTAACATCCTTCTCTAGCATTGACTGACTTCATATGCTTACACAATAAAGCAATAAAGCTCACAGAAAGCAATAAGAATTTTGTGTTTTTCTATCATAAATGGTGTAGTTGAGGTATGAATAATTTCTACTATAATAAAGCTGTATATTATTTCTGATATGTCGAGTGTTTAGTACTTATTGTAAATCAAAAGTTGTACAAATCTGCCCATTAGAATTTGAATACAATTAATCATATTTATAGTCTGTTTTAATTCTTTATTTTCTTTGAAATGCTCTTCCATTTTATTTTTAAATTTTTCAGTCCTTTCTTCTTGGGGGATGTTGTGTTTATCGCAAGTATGAAATTTTATCTTTTTTCGGTTGGTGGAAACCAACATTGAACTAGTTTCTAAAACTATCCTGTATATTCCATGAGATGGCACCCTTGTTATGCAAGGGTTATTTTTTTTATTTTGTTTCATGTGTATTAGAAGACATTGAAGAGTAGGATGTCATTGTATCATCTGTTAATAAAGACTTGTGTTATTGGTTGAAAATTGAGGGGAGGTGCAGACTATTGCCAGGGGAGGTGGCAAAACTTTTTAATAAAAAATCAATGTTCATACCATAATATCTATAAATAAACGAGTAAACCGTAATATCTATAAATAGACAAATTTGGATTGATAACCATCAAAAAAGAAAAATTGATAGAATTGTTATGTGATAGCTCACTAAAACAAAAGTTTCAAAATGAAATCATAATTCAATTTTGGATGAATCTTAGTGGGGAGTATGAATCTTTGTACTGCAAAGCAATGCAAGTGCTTCTACCGTTTGTAATGTCTTATTTATGCAAAACTACATATCCTTTAATACTTTTTCATCCCTGTTTTTTCTTTATTAATTTTTCAGTATTTCAAATATATTTTGTACAGCTTCATAGGAGTACCAAAATCTGTGGATAGGTACTTTTTACTAGAGCTCTGCTACTAGAACTCTGTAATAGTAGGAAGACACAGCTGGCAAATTACTGATAAATTCAACTGTGTGGTCTACAATGTTTTCCTTAGTTTTGTTTCAAAGCTATCTTTTCCTCTTTTGTCCTCACTGGCAGTTCCAGTGTCTGTTTTATTGTTAAGGGCAACTATTCTTTTTTTTCTTCTGAAAAATTTTAAATTGCCAAAAGGCTGTTAGCTACCCACAGTGAGGGATTCATTCTTTTGCCTAATTGTATTTATACTAAATGTAAAATAACCAATGAGTCCATGTGGCATACAGCCTTTTGGTTTCTTAACTGTAGTTGATTGCACCAATATTTATTTTCCAATTTTTAAATAACTTCCTAGCCAGTGTGAGTTACATCCTTTTGTTATCTGATATTTTATGTACCCAAGATTGCTATGTAACAGTAATGTCAAATAGTGAAAATTTGAGGGTTACATCCTTTTTCCAAAACATCATCAATAATATTTTCTCATATATTTCCTTAGAGACTATTCCCTTAACAGTTTTGTAATATTACACTGAAAATATCTTTCTTTCTTACAGGTAAAAAATAAAATGACCAAAGAGCAGTACATAGCCATGAATAGGGGTATCAATGATTCCAAAGATTTACCAGAAGAGTACTTATCGAACATCTATGAAGAAATAGCTGGAAATGAGATTAAAATGAAATCTCCCCACTCCCATACGGCATCAAAAATGAGTGGGAAACAAAGTAATTTTTCATGATTTTCTTACAGTATATGAAAGTTATAAAATCTTTACTTTTCTAAATATTGTGATATTTCATTTTTTAAAAATGATTTGAATTAGTACTTTGTTACTGGCAGAAAGTAAACAAATTTCTAATACCCCCTCCCACTTCTCTGAAAAAAATAAAATAACCGTACTTTTTGCCTGTTTTCTCTGAAATTTTATATACAGTCTTTGGTGGATACAGTCCTGTGTACCCAAATGATTTTTACTTATAAAAATTATATTTCCAGTAATGTTTATTTTATTTTTAAATCTGATTGAAAATTTGGAATGCAACTGTCTTAGATGAGTACAAGTTGCTAGGAAAGATTCAATTTTAAATTTTATAGTTTAGTTCCGAGGTGGGGAGGCGGCAAAACTTTTTAATAAAAAATCAATGTTCATACCATAATATCTATAAATAAACGAATAAACCATAATACCTATAAATAGACGAATTTGGATTGATAACTGTCGAAAAAGAAAAATTGATAGAATTGTCATGCGATAGCTTACTAAAACAAAAGTTTCAAAATGAAATCATAATTCAATTTTGGATGAATCTTAGTGGAGAGTATGAATCTTCGTATTGCAAAGCAATGCAAGTGCTATCGAACCAGGGTAATAGTTGAAAAAGAGTTACGAGTGGCCCTCTCCAAATAGCCCCCAAGATTTGATAAACTTTGTGCCAATAAACAACAACACTTGCATTTAATTTTGATGCGTTAGATGTAGTTTAATTAGTAATTTAATACAAAAATAAATATGCATGTTTGCATTTTTATAGCAAAATCTTGTTATTATTCTGTTAATTGAAGTTTTCAATTTTTTGTAATAAAGTTATTATTTAAGGTGTCTATATTATTATATCTATTAAAAGATAGGGAGGCTCAGAAACAATTTTTTTTTAGGGAGGTGCGGAAAAAAAATTTTTTTTTAGGGAGGTGTAGTAACATGAAGGTTTGAAACCGTTGGTCTAGTTTGTATTGAGAAATTAGAATCCTAAAATTGTATTTTTTAAAATTTGTTTCATGTGTTGCTTGTAATTTTTTTTATGAAAGTATAATGACACATAGATTAAAGTTAATTACTCTAATTTTTCTGTAATATTCTCGCTCTAGCTCATGGAAATGAAAAGAAGCGACGCTTGTTGTATAATGTTGAAATGGAACAAATGGCTCAAACAGCAAAAGCTCTGATGGAGAGTGTGAGTCACGTGCAAGCCTCTTTTACCTGTGCAAAGCATTTGGAGCATGTGAGACCCATGTTTAAGGTAAATGCACCGGTTAAAAAATTCTATCATAATGAAGAGGAAAATGACTGATATGTAACTGTAAAATAACTGTAAAAAATCTATCATAATGATGAAGAGAATGATAGGAAATTGAGTTTGATTGTGGGAAATAAGTATGTTGGATTTTCCTATTGTTGGGATTTGTATAATTTGTCACTCAGGCTTGGGGACTTCGTAACTGTTTTTTGTTGGAAATTTAAAACCACTTCTTAAGTTAAAAATTTTGATCTAGGGCCTTCATTCATTGAAACACACAAATGAAATGAAATTATCTTCCTTCTGTTATCTTCATTCTGCCTAATCAAGAAGAAGACACTATTTAGCAGCCTTGCCAAATATATATGCCTGCCAAACTGAGTTTAAGGGACACTTAGACACCATAGTCAATAAAATGCTCAAAAGATACTAAATGAGGTTTTTTACTTAAATACATTTTAAGACACATTACTAGGCATTACAATCTCACTAAAACACCAATTGTTTTACACTCTTCTATTTATAAACCAATTGTCATTTTCAGCTTTTTTTACTTAAAAGAGTTATGTGGCTATACATTG
Organism: Dolomedes plantarius; assembly: GCA_907164885.2. Lineage (NCBI taxonomy): Eukaryota > Metazoa > Arthropoda > Arachnida > Araneae > Dolomedidae > Dolomedes > Dolomedes plantarius. The sequence goes on along the minus strand of OU015496.1, from coordinate 155,500,410 downwards.
ACTTTGCTCACTGTACTATGCTATGTGCAAAAAATGTGTTTATGAGGCTAAATCTACTCTGCTTTGGAGAATAATGGGGAAAAATTAATATGATGTAAATTAAGATCAAATTCTAGGTAACTTAAAAAGTTTCTATAAATAATAAATATGGATGGTATACTTGATTATGCTGTACAGCAAACATGGCTGTTGGGAACAGAGGAGAATAATGACACTTATGTCTGGTACTTTAGAAAACTGTTTTTTAATTTTGGTCACTCATAACTTTTAAGGTAAAAAAGGCAACCTTTTCTTTAGTTTTATTGCAATGAAAAAAATAATTTTCATGGGTATATTGATCTAAAGCATTCAAACATGACTTTTTGTTGCTATTAAAACCCTTTTAATAGCAACAACAAAAAAATATATATATATATATATATTTATATTAATATATTTATCTTGTCTCCGGAATTAATGCATGTTTGAGAAAAGGCAATGGCTGTTACCAAACTGTGGTGAAAGGTAACTATTAACAAATTAATTAATGAAATCATTTGACAGTTTTTTTTACCTCCTAAAGATAGTGCAAGATTATACAAGAGATGTAAACTTAAAAGAAGGGAAAATGCCAAAAAATAAATTAAATTACTGATTTTTTAATTATGCTGTTATGATAATTTACTTAAAATTTAAAAAAGAAGTAATATTACATTGAGTTCAACATATTCATCTACCTTTCAAATAAATTAAAAAATTAAAACAAAATGTTTTATTTTAGAAATTTATCATCATAATTACTGTTTTAGATTGCTTGGACTCCGTTTCTAGCAGCATTTAGTATTAACCTTCAAGACAGCGATGATGCAGAAATTGCTTCATTGTGTTTGGATGGAATCAGATGTGCCATCAGAATCACATGTATTTTTCATATGACTGTAAGTAAAAATATTACATAAATTATTTAGAAAAAAATTTTATTAAAACCATTTTTGAAGCATAGTGATGCTGCATGGAAAATTGAGTTATTTACTTCCTTGTTTCACGCAGAATGCAATATAAGGAAATAGCTGATAATTTTTTTTTAGAGGAATTTAAATGTGTCTGTATATCTTCTATAATGCATAGAAAGAAAATAAGGAATGGTGCCAACCATATAAAAAAATTGTAAGAAGAAAAAGTAAATTTCCATCTCTGTATTTAAGAGAAAAAAAAGGTATCTTTAGAAGTTTAATTATATGTATTTATATAATATATTGGCCTAGTATTATTTTTGTTAAGAGTTATATTTGGTAATTTATAATTTTGGTTTCTTGATATTTTTTTTGCTCATGATGTATAATTTTGGTTTGTTAATAGAGTTTTGTGAATTATAATTTTAGATAGTTAATAGAGTTTTTATGTCATTTATGATTGTGGTATTCAAGTAATTATTTCTTCTTGAGATACCTTCGTTTAAAATATCAATTATTTAAATTTAAATGCAATATAAATTTCTTTTAAAACAGTTTACTGTTACAATTAATTTGCTAACATCTCATGGGATCTTGGTTTTGTATTACAGTGGAATCTCGATCGATCGTTCTCCGAATCATCGTTTTCCCATCTGTGTTGTATATTTTCCCCAGTCCCGACAATCATATTGCTTTGTTATGTTCCTGCATCTATCATTTTCCCGCATTTATCATTCAGTTCAGTTGGTCCCTTGAAAAACAATAGATCGAGATTTCACTGTATTAAATAATGCTTGTGTCAATATTTAAGAAAATTTTTTATCCCAGGCTTTTATTGATACAAATATATGTCATTGTGAGTATAATGACATATCATTTGATTTTTTAATTTTTATTTTCATTTTACAGTTGGAGCGTGATGCATATGTTCAAGCTCTTGCACGTTTTACACTCCTAACTGCCAATTCTCCCATCACTGAAATGAAGGCAAAAAATATTGATACTATCAAAACTCTGATAACTGTTGCTCTGACTGATGGTAATTACCTCGGGAAGTCCTGGCTGGAGGTTGGTTCTTATTTGTGATTTTGAAAGTACAGTAGAGTCCCGATAATCTGAAATGATTGGGACTAGACCCTTTTCGAGTTAACAAATTTTTCGGATTAAGCAAAATCATTCTTAAAAATAAATTTAAATTACATAACAGACCTGCCAACTTTCCATATTTACCTCGGCAATGCCGGATTTTTAAAGCATCTTCTGGGTTTCCGGAATGGACACTATTATTACCAGATTTTTAGCTACATAACAAAATTATCTACTCAGTTCAGGTCATCTATGTCAAGGGAAACCTTAGAAAATTTGCTAATATGCAAATGAACCCATAAGGACACTGTTATGAAGAACAATTTGACAATGAATTTTTAAAATGAGCAAAATCAGCTACAGTAAATGCTAAAAAAATTCCAAGATTTTCTGCAATTGATTAAAAGGAACATTATAAAGATATAGAAATACTCAAAATATAGACTGCTGGGGTCCCTGCTAGTGTAAATATGATGTACATTAAAATGTATAATTACAAATTCCAAATATATAACTTTTGTTTAATATTATAATTTCAAAATGTGCTGAACAGTAAGGAAATATTTTGAACTATATAATATTATTAAAGAGATCCTATAAACTATAAGTAAGTATACATTATAATTCTTTTATGATTTTTTATTATACTGTTTTGTGGTATGTCGATTATCTTATGCATGGTAGAATATTGCAGGATTTTACTCTTACTGAGGTTGGCAGGTCTGCATAATAACGTGTGATTACCTAAATATTGCATATTACGTACGATTGCACAGTTTATTTTATAAGGTCTGTCTAAGCATAATCGGGGCAAAATGGGTGATAAGAGAGCAAAACGCTGCCTAGTATGGTACAGTAGAGTGTAAGTTGCTCTAACAATACATCACAGTGCTGGGCAGTTAGAGAGGTGTGGCCGGGTGGAAGATGGGGGTTCAGGTGACACATCCTTTCTCAGAGACAGCCACAGCGTCGTTACTGTTAGTTTCAGTTTAGCATTAGCATAAACACGTGTTGTATATTCTACAGTGTCTTTATTATATTGTTTTTGAATTTTCTTGTAAGTTTCAGAAATATACTTTATATTACGTAGTATCAAAGTAGTTTTATTGTAACCTTAGTTCTTTTGACTTTTGGTTTCGGATTAAGTGGACTTTCGGATTATCGAAGTTTGGATTATCGGGACTCGACTGTATAACAATACGGAAAACAGAAAAACCTAACTTGAGGTGTTTAGGTTTATAACTTGTGCCTGCCTTTCACAGTAGTAGAATGGTATCTGTCCCTAGGTGCCATTTTTCTTCCTTGACTTACTGTCATGACATCCTAAATAAAAAAGCTGTTTTTGCTTTTGGAAATTCAAATTGAGCCTTATTTTACTTTTAATTATAGTGAAGTTTTTCTAGTTCCCGGATTGGTATCACTAGTTAAGGTGCATATTTTTTTATGGTGTAATAGTTTTTATATGGATCATATTAAATGCTCTTCTTTTAATTTAGATTTTAAGGTGTATATCTCAACTGGAGCTGGCCCAAATGATAGGCACTGGCATGAAGCCACAGTTTTTAACTAGTTCTTCACCACATCCAGAGAGACACATAATGTTTGATGCAGTTGATCGTAGGTTTTTTTTTCTTGTGTTATTATTATTGTGATGTTTATACTTCTGATTAAAAATATTCTGGGTGATTAAAATTTGTGAATATTTTGTAGTGGCTCGTGGTGGAATTTCTGATTCCAAAAAAATAGCTGTGCTAGCAGAATCATTTTCGGAAACAAGCTCTCAGTCTGTGGTTGTTGCAGTTGATAGAATATTTACTGGATCGACAAGACTGGATGGCAATGCAATTGTGGAGTTTGTGAAAGCTTTATGTCAAGTTTCACTTGAAGAATTGGCCAGTCCTACTCATCCAAGGATGTTCAGCTTAGTCAAAATTGTAGAAATTAGTTATTACAATATGAACAGGATAAGATTCTCCTGGTCTAGGATATGGGAAGTTTTAGGAGAACACTTTAATAAAGTAAGCCATTAGCTATATGTTTTTTTAAAAATCTTTTTACTGATGTAGGGTATTCATTGATATTACTACACATTGAATTTATATATTTTTTACCTTACAGAAAAAAAATAAGTAAATCAATGAGTGATAAATTTTTGCTTGTAGTGTGTCCACTGATATATTGACTATACACTATTTTATTATTTCAACAACAACAAAATAACATGATTTAGCAACCCATTTGCTGATCTAGAATAATCATTGAAATTTTGTTTTTGCATTTTTCACACTATCAAAATAAATAAATAAGCTATTGGTAATAAACTTGCTTGTGTAGTATATGCAAATCTATTGAAATCTTCATTTTATTTTATTTATTTTTTTGCCACTCTAAAACAAGAAAGCAATTAGGGATAAATTTGCTTGTAAAGTATATTCATTACTAGCTATCGAATCAGTTGACACTCGAATCGCAGTTCACTTGAATTAAAATTTTTTTTTCATTTTTAATTGCCAAAAAATCCCCCAAAAGTCAGTACATTTTCAAATGATCTATTTATGATTAAAAAGTTTGAATTAAAAGTATGAAAAATAGAAAACTAATTAAAAATTAGACACACGATGAAACATTTCTTTTCAGTGATTCATTTGTTAGTGAGAATCACGCTGTGAATGAATCACGCTGTGTTTACATCATAAAACAGGGCAGTTACATTTTGTTCAGTTGAGTTTGCATTTAGAATTGTAATACCTCTAAATCTGTTAAAGTAACAAATAAATATACACAGAAAAAATTATCAACTTTTAAAGCTCTTTCTAAATATGTAAAATTTATGTACTTTCTAAAAAAAAAAACATTGATTTTAACTTTTAAAACATGGCGGTTACGTTTTGTATCGGTGGAGTATACATATAGAATTGAAATATCTCTAAAACTATTGAAGTAACAGATTAAGTGTACACATAAAATATTATCAGTTTTTAAAGCTCTTTCCAAATATGTAACATTTATGTACTTTTATGAAAAAAAAATACATTGATTTCGACATGTTCAAACATGGCCAAATTTCATGACGGATGCCGTACCGGAAACGGTCTACCCGGAATTGTTCCCGACCATCAAAGTTTTCCTTTTATTTATATAGAAAATCTTGAGTGAATATTGTTATAGTACAAGCATAAATTAGTGGGACACAAGACTATATAAAATCAACGTAGAAGGGGGAAAAATATACAGGTGGTAGAATAAAATTAACACAGTTTGTTTAATGGAATACAGTATAGGTAAAACATTAAAACATACTGATTGAGAATCAAAATTAAAACAGCTTATGTGTACATTTTACAATAAAAATTCAAACTCTAAGTTGAACATTGCTTTTGCTGGTTTGACTTTTATATATATTTGATTATTCATGATTTTATCATTAGTAATTAAGTAGTTTTTATTTTTATTATTTTTGTGCATAGCTTTATTAGAACAAAATAATAATAATATACCAAATAGAAAAATTCATAATTTGGGTTTTACTGAGGCATTTTTTATGTATGTCTACATTATGTGTACATTTTTTCTGTATGTATACCATTTTTCAGGTAGGATGCAGCCCTATTGAAGATGTGGCATTTTTTGCTATTGATTCTCTGAGACAGCTTTCTGTTAAGTTCCTTGAAAAAGGGGAATTTCCTAATTTCCGATTTCAAAAAGATTTCCTCCGACCTTTTGAATATGTGATGAAGAACAATAGGTGAGTTTTGTTTCTTGAACATTGTGCATTTTGTTGGGTTACATGTTGAAGGAAACTGTGATGTTGAATTATGAGGTGCATTTTAGCAGACAGTTGGAGCTGAGATCGAGCTATTCAATAGTTTTGTAGAGCGGTCAGTTACACATGTTTAGGGCTGAGAAGCACTTGTGTTAAATGCTTTTTTTTTTTTTTTTGGTGTGTGTGTTTGTTTGTATATATATATATATATATATATATATATATATCTTCTTATATATAAAAGGCAAAGTCTGTGTGTGTGTGACCGAGTTTTTATCTGCTCGCGGCACGGCGCAAAGACGGCAGGTCGGACAGTCTTGAGATTCGACACGAAGATGCCCCCCGAGGTCTCATTATGCACCTCGAAGCCCTTTTTTCGATTTTTTAATTAGAATTTCCGTAATTAAATATTTAGTCGCGATTTGGAGCTCCCGGACGAGTAAAAGCTCCGTAAATCCTAACGTATCCGTCCAAGAATTTTTTTTTCGGACGAGCCTATACGGGAAAGATGACACTATACGGAAATCACAATTAAAATTGTCTGTCTTAATTTATCGATTAATTGTGATTTTTTTTCGATCGCCTGTACGCACCCGTTTTTCGAAAAAAACGCGATCTTGGCCGCGACCCTTTTTTCCAAATTGTCGAATCGATACGTAAATGTCGTTACATTTTTACGAAATTTTTATCTCAGAGACCCTAGACATCACAGTTTCGAAATCCAGAACCAAAATTAATTTACAAATTGTAGTTATTTTTTAATAATTTATTTTATGATTCGGAAACTCTTGCGAGAAATCTCATTTTGGAGATTTCGTTCTTCATTTCCGGACGAAGGTAAAACGGGGGAAAACAGGTTTTCGACGTCAAGCACTTTATGTGTTGGGGCGTTTGTTTTCTATGAGGGATTGGGTCGTTAAAGGAAATCGATTACTATTGCAGTGATAATCGATTAAAAAATCGCATTTAGTAATGCCGTAATTTTTTTGTCCAACACTTAGTTAATATCATATAATTTGTGGTGTGTTTGTGGAAAACGTTTTTCGTCTCGCTGACTGTTGTGGAATGTTTTAAGTAATCCTATGTCAAAAATTTTGCCAAAATGTGCCAGAAAGGATTAAATTTATATGGGTAAAATAATGTACGTGGTGAGGAAAAGGATGACAGCGACGCCCATTAACAAAGGGTTAAGGCTACTAAAAAATTGGTAATTACATTACCCGAGCAACGCCGGGACGGGTACAGCTAGTATATATATATATATATATATATATATATATATATATACACATAAGAAAAGTAAGGTCTGTGGTCCAAAGAGAACAGTTTCAAAGCTTTGAGACAGCTAAGTGACACATTGCTAAAACAGCAAACTAGGTTTGAAATAATTAGTTTTAATTAAAATCATGAACATCAATTTGGTCCAATTACAGTTTACATCCTAAAATTATGTATAACCTGAGAGCTAAACTAACATGACATCAAGACATCAGGAGGTAAAAATCACACCTTGTATATTGATAGTACAACAGGTGTGTTAGCATAGAAAAGCAAAGTAATTCAAATATTTAAAATACAGTTAAACAGAGTTACATCAAGTAACATCCAATGGAGTAATAGTGTTTGTCATATGTATATTGTGCAGTTGGATGGCACAAACACTTGACAAGTAGCTCTAATTTAAAAGTAAATTGATGCTATAACCTTATAAACTTGTCAATAGTCAAACATTGTTTCATATTGGTAGTAACATTTGTAAAGCACTTTTCCCTTTCTGAAAGTTGAAGATAGATGCCAATATCAATTTTACATTCTTTTTTTTTACAGTTCTGTAGCATTTTATGATATGGTAATTCAATGTATTGCCTAAATTATCAACTTATTTACCTCTTTTATATTTATTTGGTTTAGCTTATTAGTTATTGCCAGAGATAAATTGATAGATCTGATGTTAAAGTAAATATACTTCAGTACATGTGTAATTAACTTTTTTTTTTCCCTTTTTACTTCTATTAATTTTACATTTGTTCTACAGATCTGTAGTAATTCACGATATGGTGGTTCGATGCATTGCTCAAATTGTTAACTCGCAAGCATCCAGAATCAAAAGTGGATGGAACAACATATTCAGTGTCTTTCACTTAGCAGCTGCTGATGATAATGAAAGCATCGTAGAGTTGGCTTTCCAGACCACTGGCAAAATAATAAGTGAGTCTTTTTCTTTATTTTTATTTTTAAACTAGCTGAATACCCATGCTTCGCTACGGAGTACGTTCAAATTAAATACAACAATCAATGTAAGCAATTAATACCGAAAAAAAAAGTAAATATTTATTAAAAAATCGTAATGGATATTTTTATAGACAAAATAATGTAGAAGGAAATATTCAAATTAAATACAACGGTCAATGTATGCAATTAGCTTGTATGTTTAATATCCATAAAACATACTAATTTGAATTAAATTCTTAAACTTCCATCTCAATTAGTCTAGTGGTTAAATTTAATCTTTTCCCGTATTTAAATATTTTTTTGTCAATTTATTTTGTTGTTATGCATGTGATGTAAAATTAATTTAAAATATCACAAAAAGAAAGGAAACCATGTGATCAGCATTTAATAAGTTAAATTCTAAAAATTAATCTTAAAAAATTCACCAAAAATCAGAAAATAGAGGTAAGGATTTAAAAAAGATTTCATTTTAAAGGAATTTTTATTATATTACTCGTGATATACATTTTATAACCCTCGTATTATTCATTTTAAAAGCAAACTTAAAAAAAGTTACTAAAACAGCTTAAAATTTTAATTTATAAACATCTAAGAAGAATTTTTCGAAAATCTTTCGTAGTGCACTCCTACACTAAAGGAAGAATCGCTATGCAAAATTTCAGCCCTTTAGGTCCAGTGGTTTGGTCTGTGCATTATCTGTCAGTCAGTCAGTCACAGAACTGTTTTATATATATAGATGAGGAAAGTAAACTTCTTGAAAGAGTCTCAAAACTGTGTCCTTTTTTCATTTTCAGCTGAAATCTATGATCTCTATTTTGAGTCTGTTATTGATTCATTTCAAGATTCCATCAAATGCCTGTCTGAGTTTGCATGCAATGCCAGCTTCCCTGACACGAGTATGGAGGCAATACGACTCATACGGCACTGTGCCAAGTATGCTGCTGAAAGACCTGAAATTTTTCGTGATCACAATATTGAGGATCAAAGTATTCCTGCTGACGATCGAGTATGGGTTCGGGGATGGTTTCCTGTGCTTTTTGAGCTGTCATACATTGTTAGCCGATGCAAGTTGGACGTTCGGACCAGAGCTCTGACTGTCATGTTTGAAATTGTAAAAACCTATGGACATTGTTTTAAAGCCCACTGTTTTCAGGACCTTTTTAACATTATTTTCAGAATTTTTGATAACATGAAGTTACCTGAGCAGCTGACAGAGGTAAGTTGACTTTGTAATAACTGCTTACTATTAAAAAAAAAAAACTTTTTCTTTTATAACCTCTTTTTTTCTTTTGCATATATTTAGAAGGCTGAATGGATGACTACCACTTGTAACCATGCATTATATTCCCTCATTGATGTCTTTACGCAATTTTATGATGTTATTGGAAAAATTTTACTAGAAAGTCTATATATGCAATTGCAGTGGTGTGTACAACAAGGTATGGAGTATATAATTAGCATTTATATTGTCTCTCAGCTAGTATATCGACTAGATACTTCTACAAATTCTCCTGTTGAATGGAACTAATACATTAAAATTTCTTTTATGTGTATAATATGTAGTTGTACTTGTCTGCTTTTTAGATGGTTTAATTGATATGTATCATAAGCAAGTCAGTAGTAAATATTTTCGAAAATTTTGTTTTAGATAATGAACAGCTGGCTAGATCTGGAACAAACTGCTTAGAAAATTTGGTGATCTCTAATGGCATGAAATTTACTGAACAAGAATGGGATAGAACTTGTGACTGTATTTTAGAAATATTTCACACTACTTTGCCTACACGGTAAATGTATTTTCTGAAAAATCCTGTTTGTTAAGATTACCAGTTGATAGCATTTAACATGTATAACTTCAAACTAATAGCTGGGTTTCTTTTTGTCTGGTTAGCAAGTTTTAGAAGAGTCTTTATAAAGTTTGTTTTTTATTTATAATACTTTCCTCTTTAGCCTTCTAACCTGGAAACCCTGTGATAATCAACAACTTGATATTCGTGTTGCCTCTCCTGCCAAGATATCTGTATTGGAAGAAACTGTGAGTAGTACAGATTTTCTCATGACATAATATTTAGTGCCTGCCAATAAATAACTTTCATAAGTTTTTATGTGATCAGTATTAGATGCACATTTGACTTAATTTTTCATAATACTCTTCCCATGCAACATAATGTACCATTTGCATTTTTTTTCTGGGACGATGTTATTTATTGCAAAGATTCTCCTTCCTGGTTGTGGGAAAATTTCAGTTTAAGTAATACAGTACAACCTCCGAAATCCGGAATCATTCAGGACATGACTATTATGGATTTGGAAATTTTCCAGATTTGAGAGGTTTTTAAATAACACTACAAAATTTTAGGAAAAAAAATAAACACACTTAAAAAAATGTAAAATGGTTTAATTATTAAATAAACCTGAATACAGAACATATAATTACATTATAATTTAAACATTTCAGTCAATAATATCTGTTGCTTAGTTTCGGCTTATTAGAAATTATTTTTTCTCGAATCCTTGTATACTGCCATAATTTCATGTTTCGAGATAAAATTCCGCTGTTCTAAGCCTAATATTGTTTTATCTAATGATTTTATGAGCTCTTCTGTTGACATTCTTACATTTTCGGGGCATTCTGAATCACTTTCACGATTGCTGTCATCATAACCTTTGTTATTTACCACACTATCAATAATTTCAGAATCGCTTGGAGAACCGATGATCGACACACTTTCGTTGATGTCTAAAACTTCCTGTATGTCTGATTTATCCAAGTTAATGTTGCCCTTATTTGCACATTATTCTAATTCTGCTATTTTAGCTTTCTTTCCAGACACTTGAAGGCCTTCAAAATTTCTCCTGTCACTTCCTTGAAAGAAAAGAGGTTTTTTTAACAAATCATTTTGGTAGCAACATCTATCGGTAAAATGGAAAAGTATTGGTACATTCCAGATTTGGGGGGGGGGGGGTGTTCCAGATTTGAGAGGTTGTACTGTATTTTGCTCACATCTCTGTATTTTTCCATTGCCTTTTCAAAATGCTGTGACTCCGTCTGCAATGGGCCTGGGCCTGGTCACTGAGATACATTTCATATTAGGCTGCCAGCATGGCTATTAGTTTTACTGTGCTGTCATTTCTATTAATCTTGTAATTGATGGAAATATTTTGAATAATGATTTCAGGGTATTGTTTTGAATTTTTGGTAATTGGTTAGTGCAGGCTATTTATAGTGGTATCATATTTATCTAAGCATCTGTATGAATGGAAATGTGCAGTTTTTAGTGAGAAAAGAGCTACCTGTGAGAAATGCAGTGCTTTGAACCTTCATTGAAATAGCTTAATCCATTGGGAAAAAAGGACCACTCAATAACCACAATGTAAATAAAAGGATGGCTGCATATTGTCGTGGTGGTAAATCGTGATGCAAATATTGTGATATAACATTAAGATTTAAAGTTTGAGAGATCAGGCCGCAATAACCCCAGAGACTCTACTCCGTGGTTTCACTGCAATGCTGTAAGGTAAAATCCAAGACAATACTCCAATAAGCATGACAAAACACAAGATTTGGCCCCCAAAGAAATTAAGTTTAATTTAGTCATATTATAAAGGAACAAGAAAACAAAAAAAGAGAACATTAAACACAACTCAAGTAGACGTCATATAAATCGGTATTCGCTAGATACAGAAAAGAAAACAATTTAACTGCTACATGAGCATAATAATAAGAGAAGGATAAAAGGGAATGTCAAAGAAAAAAAAAGGGTATAAAACAAAGTAGATATTTAAACTATATTCTTATCTGGCTGGACATCTTGGCCTCTAGCAGCTTTCGGTGGACTGCACAATGATGAGTTCAACATCGTGAGGAGATTTTTGGCAGGGTGCGACGACCCATAGCTATTAGATCTCAAGATGTTGTAGCACGGCACTCGGCGGACAGCTCGGAAGAAACATCAATGGTGCAGCACAATGGAGAAATTATACGTGGTGTTGAGACTTTTGGCTCACTCCTGGATTATCACGATGTTGAAGCACGGCACTCGGCGGACAGCTCGCTGCTCACTACCGGATCATCAAGATGTGGAGACACGGCACTCGGCGGACAGCTCGCTACCTTCTTCCGTTACTGCTGAGAAGCCTCCAAAACAACGTCTTACTTCCACCACAGCTAACCCGCGACTGACCATCTCCTCTCTCTCGCACTGAAGAAAACCTGCCCCACAAGCGACCGGTGGCAGCGTCTGACGTCACCAGAACTCTTTTCATTGGCCCTGACCACGCACGCGACCTCACGTGATCAGCTGAAGCTCCGCCTTTCTTCACGAACGGCCCGATTTCGGATGCCGGGAAAATTTAAACAAAATGGCTAAAGCGTATATTTTGCGAAACAACAACTGACCACGTGGGAGAAATAAATTTTAAAAAAACTTTAGCGGCTAGAAACCAGATGTCCGAGGTGCATAAGATGGAAATACATTACTTATTTCTAATATTTCGTCAGGAGGGCATAGATTTAATCACAGATAGTAACTTCACACCACATAAGCAAAAATTAACTCAATACCATTACCACAATATGTTTGGATCTAATTAAATAGATTAATGTCAGGCCAAGGAGCGATGGTGTGAATGTCAGTTGAACAATTTTTAAATGTAAGGATCATTAAAATCTTATCTACAAAATCTTTCAATGATTTTTGTATTTGCGAATTGTTTATAGCAGGGGTGGACAAATAATGGCCTGCGGGTCTCATGCAGCCCGCTACAGATTTTTTTTTGGCCCACCAAGGCACTCAGAAAAAGCCAGACAGTCAAGAAAAACTGCCAATATTTTATTTAATTTATATTTATTGATTTTTATGACATAATTTATACCTCTTCTGAAATGCAAATGCAATAATTTTAAAAGGTGCAGCCTTCCGTTAACCTCTGCTTACATAAAGTGGCCCCCGGGCCAAAACAATTGCCCTCCCCTGGTTTATAGTGACAATCACAGAAATGTTCCACAGACTGATGATGATCTATTAATTAGATCAAAACATATTTAGCCACCTATTAATTAAATTTTGGTTATTTAAAAGTCCTTTTTTTCCAGTTTGTTGCCCTTAGTTTCCTGTAAGTCAGCTTAGTCCCTATTTTATGTGCTAGTCTTTGGGCCCAGAGTTTGTGGGCTTGAATCCTGTATAGGTGTTTGTAAATCTGTTTAAAGCTTTAGGTCCAGCTTAGTTTAGCCAAGATGTTGCAAGAGATAACTGTAGCCCTCCAAACTAACTGAACTCTATTTTGTGACGATTAATCTCTTTAATTTTAAATATTATTTCTCTCCCTCATTCTCTCTCTGGAGTGTGCTGGAAAAAGTTGCTAGTTATTCGTCCCAAAATATTTAGGGTTGATTGTGTCTATAAGTAATAGGCAATAGGTATTTGCTGATTTAAAATTTATTCAATAGAAAAATTCTGAAAACCCTGCTGTAGAAGATACCGTGAATGGGATCAAAGGAAAGAAAAAAGATGAAAAGAATTCTGTTCCTCACAAAATGCCTGAGAAAAAGGAGGAAAGCAGTCATGGAAAGGAAAAGATTGAAATCACTCCCCCAAACTCCAATGCAAAAGGCCCCTTGTACGTTGGTCCACAAAAACTTCCGTCCAATAGTAAGTTTGATTTGTTTGTATTGCTTTTGAATTTGTCATATACTTGCATTCAGGTTGTGCATTTGTGCTTGGGATTTTCATTATGTATTATGGTTTCCTACTTGAAGTACAGAAACAGTATTTCTGAAAAACATAGCTACATGAACTCAAAAGAATTATTTGAAAAATTTTCCTACTTGCAAAGGAATTTATTATTTACTAATTATTAAATTTAGCAGAAAGTTGGGGAAAACTATATTTTAGATTTTAGTAAAAGTATGTTTGCATAAGCCAATGCAATATTAGTATTATTTAATAATTTATTTCTCTTTATAGAGTTTTAATCTGTTTTTATTTGATAGATCCAGTTACTTGGCTTATTAGTTGTATGTCTCTTTTGTCAGATCTCAAAAACCTTTTTCAGGTTTTTATGAGATCTCGAGTCTTTCAAATAATTTTGACAGCTTTATTTCAGGGTCTTTTTTTTTTTATATATAACTGAAATGTTATCTCCTTAAAAATTGTTATAATAATCATTACTGTTTCCTTCTGTGACAGAAAACGAAAACAGTGACAGTAAATTATTTAATAGTCTGAAGATCAAAAGCATTGTACAGCTGGAATTGATCGAAACTATTGACAGTGTCATATTCTTCCCGGCAATGAGTCGAAAAGAAGATGAAAAAAATCTAGCCGCTGCCAAATCTGAAAATTATGAAAACAGTGATATTCACCAAAATACTCATGAAGAGCATGGAATGTATGGATTCCTAACATCTTGTCAGTTGTTGAAACTTGTTCATTGCCTTATGGAAGCCTATCACTTTTCCAAGCAATTTAATATGGATAGTGATCAAAGAAACATTTTGTGGAAGGCAAGTAAGTATTATTTTTTGTTTGTTTTTGAGTTAAATTTTTCTTAGTAAGCTTTTGTTACTTTTTTTCTTTCTTCATTTGAAGCAAATTATAATATTTTGCTATTGTTTTACCTTAATGTACCATGTAGATAAATATTCCTGTTGTAACACATGTAAAACTCTCTTAATGAATGATCATGAGCTAGAGAGATGTAGTGTTGTAATCTCCATTTCTTATTCTAATGGTGTGTTTTGATATCCGAGATAGTAAGGTTTTTTTTTCTTACTGAACTTTGTTTACTCTTTTCTTTCTTTATTTGAAGCAGATTTTAATGATTTGCTCATTGTTTTACCTTAATGTACCATGTAGATAGATATTCCTGTTGTAACACATGTGTAAAACACGTAATGAATGATCATGAGCTAGAGAGATGTAGTGTAGTCTCCATCTCTTATTCTTATGGTGTGTTTTGATATCTGAGATTGTAAGGTTTTTTTATTTTTTACAAAGTTAAGATTTATACTTCGTATTTTAAACTTATGTTTGTGACCAGAGAAGGCTGTATTAGTTTGTAGGGTTTAAGTGTCTGGAATTATTGTAATTTTTAATTTTTTCTCATTAGAATTTCTTTTCAAACCAGAGATCTTGGAAAAGCACTTAAAGAATGCTTAGGTTTGATATCACTTTTTTAAGTGGTGCTTTCTTTTCTATGGGTTTGTGTTACTTTTTCAGCTAAGTGTTAAAAATGGCTTTATGCATTCTGAGCTGGGAGGAAAAAAAAAACTGTTTTGTTGTCTAAGTTTATGTCATAAAATGTTATGTCTGAGATAAAATACAATACAATAAATAGCACGTCTTTGAGCTGTAGCTGACTCATAACCAGATAAAAAATATTCTTGGGGGAAAAGATGTCCACTTTTTATAATGAAAATATTTATCGAGGGCCCAGATTTTGGAGTATAATTCACTGGTTACTTGCATAACTGGGTCATCAGTGGATATTTTTTTGATTTTCTGTCATTTTCTGTTCTATTTGTGAATAATTATTTTTTCATTTATGGCACTTTATTATGAGTAAACAAAATAGATGCTTATTTTACATAAAATATTTAAAAATTTTATATAAAGAAAATTTTAGTTTACTAATCATTTTTGCAAAATTTTTAAATTCAATATTAATTTGTAATAAAATCCATATTTTTAAAAAATTGATTAATATAAAAATTAAACTGGCTCCTTTGGCCTCTAGTATTGGTTAGTGTCAGTGTAAATGCAAAAAAAATATTGGTATGTTACTAATAATATTTTAACTGTTTTGTATTTGTGATAAATAAAATAATATCCATAGTGAAATATAAATAAAAATTTTGATTTATTGATTTGTTTAAAAATATGGTGCTTTGGTGTGTTTTATAAGAATAATTTTCAACTCTGAAGATTATTTATTATGGTTGCCATTATGCCTTTTTTGTAATGCCGGTTTTTAAAATTCTTCTCAAGACATAAAGGATTAATCCTCTGTCTTGATGAATAGAATTCATACATTTAGTTATTTGATACTATATAACATACAGATGTTTGTTTCATGATAAAGTTGTGTGTTGCTTTGATTTTTTTTAATTTAAAGTTATGAGTAAAAACCCTGTTTACTCCAAAATATCCCAGATTTATATGTAATTTTGATTTAATAAAAAAATAAATACTTTAAAAGAACTTTTGAAGGTCCTTAAAAACAGAAACAGAAAATAAGTTCTTATGGACTTACTAGCTGAATACCCGTGCTTCGCTACGGAGTACATTCAAATTAAATACAACGGTCAATGTGTGCAGTTAATGCAAAAGAAAAAAAAATATAATAAACACAACAGTCAAAGTATGCAGTTAACGCCAACCCCCCCCCCCCCCCCCAACAAAAAAAAAAAGAAGAAAATTTATAATAAATACAGCTGTCAATGTATGGAATTAATGCCAAAAAAACAAAAATATATTCATAAAAAATTCGTAATGATATTTTTATAGATAAAATAATGTAGAAGAAAATATTAAAATTAAATCTAATAGAACATACTAAAGAATATAGTACAATTTGAGGAACATTTCTTTTACTGTATTTTAATATTTTTTTGGATAATGTCCAATCGTCTGCCGCATTGGAAAGGGAAAAAAAAAAATTTTTTTGTCAATTTATTTCATTGTTATGACACAATTGTTGACACAATTGTTATGACACAATTGTATGACACAATTGTTTCATTGTTGACACAAAATTAATTTAAAGTATCACAAAGAAAATAAGAAACCACGTGATCAGCAATTAATAAATTAAATTCTAAATATTAATCTTTAAAAATTCACCAAAAATCAGAAAATGGAGGCAAAGGTTCAAAAAAGATTTCATTTTAGAGGACTTTTTATGATCTCTCTCATAATATAAATTTTTTAACCCTCAGATTATTATTTAAATGCAAACTTTAAGGAGTGTTACAAAAACAGCTTAAAAATTGTAATTAAAAGAAAAATCTAAGAAGAATTTTTCAAAAATCTTTCATAGTGCACCCTTATACTATAAGAAGAATCGCCATGCAAAATTTCAACCCTTTAGGTCCAGCGGTTTGGTCTGTGTGTTATCTGTCAGTTAGTTAGTTAATCACAGAACTGTTTTATATATATAGACTAGCTGAAAACCCACACTTCGCTACGGAGTACGTTCATATTAAATACAACAGTCAATGTATGCAATTAATGCCAAAAAAAATAAATATATATATATTTATAATAAATACGACGATCAATATATACAATTGATGTAGAAAAAAATATATATATTTTTAAAAAAAATCGTGAGGGATATTTTTATAGACAAAATAATGTCCAATCATCTGCCGCATTAGCAAGAAAAAAATATTTTTTGTCTATTTAGTTGTTATGCACGTGACGATAAATTTATTTAAAGTACCACAAAAAGAAATCACGTGATCAGCATTTAATAAATTAAATTCTAAAAATTAATCTTTAAAAATTCACCAAAAATCAGAAAATAGAGGTAAAGATTTGAAAAAGATTTCATTTTAAAGGAATTATTTTTATGATCTTTCTCGTGATATAAATTTTATAACCTTCAAATTATTATTTTAAATGCAAACTTAAAAAAAGTTACTAAAACAGCTTAAAAATTTAATTTTAAAAACTCTAAGAAGAATTTTTGAAAAATCTTTCTTAGTGCACCCCTACACTATAAGAAGAATCTCCATGCAAACTTTCAGCCCTTTAGGTCCAGCAGTTCAGTCTGTGCGTTGTATGTCAGTCAGTCAGTCAGTTACGGAACTGTTTTATATATATAGATAAGGATTGTGACCATATGATCTGGGGTATTTGTGTGAATTGCTCTCAGAGTGTCACTAATCTTTTGCTGTTAAAGTTCTCTTTGAAGATGCTAAAGAGTGTGATGTCTATTGCATTTATTAAATGAGATACTGTACATAAAAAGATAAAATTTCATTTCCATAGATATATATTTTTTATTTTTAGGATTTCAGGGAAATGTCAAACCTCATCTTTTGAAACACGAGTCACACAGCTTGGCATGTTCTTTACGTATCCTCTTTAGAATGTGTGTTGATGAGAAAAGGCAAGATTCTGCTGCTTTAGTGGAAGAAAAACTTATTTCGTAAGTTTATTTTATGAAGTGTTTACTTATTTACATTTATGTTATTTTGGTTGTTATAATATTTTCAGAAATGTGTTAGGAAATGGTGTGAAACATTAAAATATAATCTGTCTGCCATTCAAAGAATGGCAGACAGATTATATTTTAATGTTTTGTTACTCATGTATTTTGGCAACTTTGATGTTTTTTTGGCTGGAGGGTTATTCTCTCACTATGTGTATGTACTAATAAAAAATAGTAGTATGGAAAGTACAAAGCTTTAAGAACTCTCTTTCAGTATTTATTAGAGAAAACTCATTTTGAAACTTCTGTACTATTATGTTCACATGCTCTCTTGCAGTGTGTGAGATGTGTGTGTAATTATTCTCTGATGTTCCCAACCTTTTTTGTTGTTTTCTTTACTCCATTACTAAATATATAATCTGTCGATGATTCTTCGAATATTGACTGATGTATTTTGGCACCTGTGATGTTTGTGTGACTGGACGGCTACTCTCTTATTATGTGTATGTTCTTTACTCCATTACTAAAAATATAATCTGTCAATGATTCTTCGAATATTGACTGATGTATTTTGGCACCTGTGATGTTTGTGTGACTAGATGGCTACTCTCTTACTATGTGTCTGTTCTGATTAAGGTGAGGAGTATGGAAAGTACAAAGCTTAAAGAACTACAATTCAACATCTATTAAAGAAATCTCATTTTGAAATTTGTATAAAGTTGAATTCACATACTCTCTTGCAGTGTGTGAGACATGTATATAATTATTCTCCCATGTTCCCAACATACATTTTTGTCATTTTATTAAACCATTCATGTTGATTATTTATTGAATATGTTTAAGTCACTCAGGATTTGATCTCAGCTGACAATTTTTGTTAAATATTCCCCTTTGCGCAGGAGCAGAGCAAGAGAATTCCCACATGATGGTTTTTTGTGTTCATTCTCTTGCTCTTCTCCTGATGAGGAAGAAGCTGAATTTCCTTTACAGATTTGAATTGAGCCTTTTAACTGCTAATTTTTTGTGAATTAAATAGTTTTTCTGTTCCTGGATTTAAAAAAAAAATTTTGGGGCAAAATTTTGTGTAATTACATAAACTAAAACTAAACTCATGGCGCAACAGTCTGCTGTGGACCAAGGTCAGCAGTGCCCATTTCCACTTTCTTGACTGCGGGCTTGGTGTGCCATACAGCATATGTCTTAGTCAGGTGGTCAACCTGACGTAGGACCCACAGAGTTTAGTCCCCAAGCATGCTTGGTCCTTATTTTATTGACCCACTCAAGAGATAAAAGGATGAGTCGACCTTGCCCAGTCGCAGGATCGAACCCTGGATCTATGGTGTGGCAGATTGACGTGCTTAACCACTACACCACCGGGCGTCATATAATTACATATCATAGTTATTTCTTCTGCATATTTATATACTTCTGTCATTGTATGGAGGTTAGCATAGCAAGCTATCACTTAGAAAGCCCATGTCTAAATTCCAGTGAAGGTACTTGTACCATCCCTACATTGAGAGTTATGTTAGCTCATTGATTAGGGATCCCTTAATAAAATAATTTAAGTAGTCTACAAAATTTGATGCATGTATGGCCAAATATCCTAATACTTCTGTTCTTTTGTGCATAGAATTTGTCTGGAGACTATCGAGTATTACCTGAGTTTTTCAACCGAAAAACATAAAGATTCCTTTACAAACGTGATCCTGTTGTTACTCTCAAGAGTAAATGATTTGGATGATAAAAGAGTAAGTTTCTTTTCCTTTTTAAGTGCTCCGTATTTTACCGTGTAGATAAATTTTGGATAGACTTATGCTGAATTTCCACAAATTAATCTTATTTGGTACAAAATGTATGTGTAATCTAAAGTTAAACTGTGCATTTTTTGATATAAGAGTACTATACTTTGTAATTTCATTGAATATTTGTTATATTTTTTAGTCTTACTGATATAATATAAATATCTGATTCAAGTATTTTCTTAACGTCGTCTTATAGTAAAATTACAATTTTTTTCCCTTGTATATTTTTAAAACAGACAGTAAAAAAAATCTTAATTTTTTAATATTTTAATTAATTTTTTCATATATTAATTTATATACAGTTGATTCCGGTTATATCAGACCACATCAGGATGTGATCATTTTGGTCCTAATAACCAGCTGGCGAATAATATTAGGCTTATGCAATAGGATTTGTTTCGGTTCTTTAGGATTCGGTCCGAATAAGCGGCTAGTACGATTAACTGGTGGTCCAATTTACAAGATTCGACTGTATATATGTAACATGATGGGCCCCCAAATAAGAGAGTATTGATGATATTAAGGACCCACCATGTCACAAGGAAGATTTAAAACATTAGAAGAATGCATCCAAATGATCGGGAGCCAGACTACGATCAACAGATAAAAACAATTATTTATTTAGACTGGAATTAGCACAACCTCTCAGGGCAACAGAAAATCAGTGAGAGCCAACTTGTACATGGTGTAGGGCCTTAAATAGACTTTTGAAACTATCTCTTCATGTGATCTTGATAGGAGAGGTTAATTGATTAAAATTTAGAAGTGATGTGATATAAGCGCGGAAGTAGTTAATTTAGGTACCCACGCTACGCATGTTTGATTTTTAAGCAATTGAGCCGCCATTTAAAAGTTTTCGCCCAAGGGATTTTAGAACTTAGAAATTAGGTTAATTAAGAGTTTTAATTTAAGTTCTCTTTAGCTTTAAATGTTATAACATTTTTTTAAATGTTTTATATATATATATAATTTATTTTTATATTTTGATTTATATATATATATTTTTATATTTTAATATACATTTTATATATATATTTTTTTTACAATATAGATATTACCCAGTGCATTTTTCAATGTAAGAGTAATATATTTGGTATATTCATGGAATTTTTTCTTTGTTTTCCATCTTATTGAAATAACTTATATAAACTTTGATTTGACTCATTTTGTTTAACTTTGACTGTAGTGAAATTAATGATTTTTCACTTCTTTTCTTCTCTCTTTCAGTTTCGTGCCCATGCGAGTGCTTACTATGAGCCTCTTTGTCAGATGATTTCTCTTGAAACTAAATTTGAACTAAGGTCTTTGTTGAAGAGGTTCTTCTTGAGATGCTCTAGAGCTTTCCAAATCTGTAACAGCTCTCCACACTGACAGTGACTTTAAGAGTCACACGGCGTTGTGCAGCAATGTTACATTGTAATGTTTGTAGATAATGAAAAAGAACTTGCTACTATGTAAACATTTTTTTTCATTTCATTTTGTCTTCGAGCCACAATATAATTAAAACAGAAAATGTGACTAGTCAAATTTAGGGCAACAACTACTTTGTATATATTTTAATATTAGCAGTTGTTGTGTTCTTTATGATATAATAAATCACAAGTTTATTACTGTATAAGGGAAGGGCAAGGGGATTGCCAAATTTTAAGTCCCTTTCATTTTGTACGAAATAAATAAGGGATATATATTGATTAAAGTTGTGTTTGATGCACTTAGCAATTTTTGGCTGTAAATTTTGCCAATAGTTTTAGTTATAAAATGTAGTATAGTTTTTTTTTTTAGGGGGAGGGGGGTTCCTTTTTCTTCCATTTTTGTAGGTATGATTTTATATGCGATTTCTTTTACCTTCAGTATTAAAAATTGCATAATCTAGAATTACTATAATTTAATGATACTTAAAGTGATGAATAAGTTTACTCTTTGTCATTTGACAATTGTACGTCATTTTTATTAATGTTACCAGGTCATGTTTAACTTTTATTTTATATTGCAAAACACTGGTCTAAGATTCTTCGAATGTTCTAAATTTTTATTAGTTTCGTGTTTTGATTTACCTTATTTCCAGAGAATATAGACATATCAGTTGCAATTTAATACATGCTCACACCCATGTATCTTGAAATATGATTATGTAAGTGGAAAGTGGAGTTTGTAGATTTGTTTTTGTGCAAATCGATGTTTTCCCCCCTGAAAGATCTTTACATTTTATTATTCCCCCCTTTTCTTAGACACCTGTCATGTGTGTGCACATATATATATATATAAAGCATCCACAGACACATTTTTCATGTCTTAATTTATTGTAGAACTTTGAAAATATAAGTGCTCTAATTTAAATGCTGAGTTTGCAGTATCATTAAAAGTGTGATATTTTCTGTTTGTCGGATTGCAAAAATGAATTTTGCATTGCAAGTTCTAGGGTGGTTCTCCAGTTTATTTATACTTTGGTCCTTTTGCACGTATTTTTATTGACCATAATCACATAAGTAGAGGCATATAATTTTGTTAAGATTTCAGTCTAATTTTTCTTCCCCATATTGTGAATATGTTATTTTTATTTTGTTGTAAAAACATTCCAATCAGTCTGTTCAGTGTTTTCAATATTTGAAAATTGTTTTTTTTATTTGATTATATTTTAAGTGTTTTTAAAATTTAAATCTGTCAAAATTTTATTTCATTGAAAGAAGTATTTATAAAATAAGAGTATCTAATAAAATGTTGAATTTTTTGCTACTTGTTTGTATTATTGTAACTTTGCAGCAGCTTATGAGCACTGGAAAAAATGGTTTACCTTTCTTGGATTTAAAGATTTATAGATATGCTAGTGTAATCATCAACAACAAAAACTGTTGTATTGTTTGACCTCTTGAAGCAGGCAAATTGAAATGCAGTTAGCCTGTGGCCAGAACATTCCAGATCTTTCTAAAAAAAGATGCTTAGAACATGGGGGAAAAATTTTGGTTTCTCATTACTTGCTCAAATAATGAAAAAAGAAAGAGGGTGTATTTTAAAAACTGACTTAAATTTTTTATACAGTTGAGGTTAAAGTGTACTGCATAATTTTGCATGAATGCTAAGGTAAAAAATAATTCATTGCTTAAATTAGTATTGAATTTATGTACTTTAATGAAAAAAAAATACATTGATTTTAACTTTTAAAACATGGTGGATTACGTTTCATACAGACAATTGTGATCGGTGGAATATGCATTTAGAATTGAAATATCTCTAAAACTATTAAAGGAACAGAAAAAAAACATTGATTTTGACATTTTCAAACATGGCTGAATTTCATAACGGATGCTGTACCGGCGACCAACAAAGTTTTTCTTTTATTTATATAGATGACGGCATGTAATATTGTATTTATTGGATTTTCCTATACCAGGACAGTTTAGCATATTTTGTTGTCCCTACACAACTACTAAGTGTAGCAGCTTTGAAAATTTTGAGGTTATCATAAAAATAAAACAACTGTATCTCTTAAAGATACTGGTAATTCTAAATCTTCCTTGAACTATCACTTATTTGAAGACAGCAGATGTTGCAAGAATATTTGTTTGTTTGAATGTTTGATAAATTCTACAATGGAATTCCCTAAAAAAAAAATAAGTAAAACAGAACAAACCTTGGTGATGATTTTCTTAACCATCATTGAAGATCTGATGCATCATACAAATTCTCACCTATTGTTTAAGAACATAAAATCTGGAATACAGTCATACCTCAGTATTCAACATAAAAAAAATGTTTCGGCACTCAATGCTCCTCAGCACACTTGCTAAACCTGCATACGGCAATCCCATCTTTCACGACAAAAGAAAGACTGACACATCAGTCTCATGATCAGAGTAACAACCCCACATATTTCACTATGTACCTTTTTCCCCCATTGTTCGCATAAGTCATGAGTTTGAAGAAGGTTAGTGATACTACAGAACAGAAATTAGTGAGAACCACTATGAGACAATAGCTTAGTATGAGCATGGTAGCTGCGTGTGGGGAAAGTCCATGGGCCTGAAATTCAGGGAGGAAGACATTAAAGAGTTAGTGGAAGAACACAGAGAAGAGCTGCAAGAACTTCAAAGAGAGCAGAACAGATAGTAGCTAGGGAATTTTCTTCAAGTGAAGAGGCCTCTACTGTACTGCTACAAGGAATGTATTCTAAATATGTTGAATTACAAATTTTTGTTGAAAAGTGTTCTCCTGACAGATCTAGAAAACTCAAATGTGGACTTTTGAAACAGACAGATCAAAGTTTATTGGGATAGGTTTGATTCCTTAAATCTAAGTCTACAGCAGGGTTCAATGGTAGACAGAAAAGACAAATAACCCATCTTTGAATGTCTTGTTGGAAGGGGACTCCTCTTCCAAGCAAAAACCTTGCCACCATCCCATTGGGTCATGAACACCCCTCTGTGCAGGTTAAGTGGAGTTAAATGTTACTTTATTGTATCAAATTTTTAAAAATTAATGTCTAGTTTTGAGGTTTTGTATAAAAATACATCCCTGTGAATTTATAAATTGCGTAGTAAAATGTGAAATTATTGGGATTCAGAAATGGATTATTTCAGTTTACATCACTCTTTATGGGGAAAAATTCGTTCGGTACTCATCATTTTTGATAAATTAATTTTAGTTTTTTAGTTGTATAAAAACTAAAATGCGAACAGTGTTTTTGTAGTTCTATGACAGTTAAAATCCCCACAACCTTCCCTTGTGGATTTTATTTTATAAGTAATCAAAAGTAAGATAATTTGGCTGAATCTTGTGCTAATAATAACCACCCTCTTATATTGTTGATAAATTTTTAATGTTTTCTTCAAGTTGTCATTCTTCCACAAAACAATGACAAAGAAGCTTTCCTGTGTTGGGGAAATACGTTTTTGAACAATTTTTTCTCTCCAAAACTAAGGATTAAAATGAGCTCAAGAAATTTAGCTCATTAAGGTGAATAAATAAAAAAACCACGGAAAGATGAACTACTCATAATTTGGATCACCACAGTGCCAGGTTAATAGTGGCAAATATTAACTATTTTTTTTTATAGTAAAAAATTATTATTTAGCTATTCCTACCCCTCTCTCCCCCTTTTATTTATGCATTAGCTTTGTTTCTTCTCAAGCTGCCACACCACAGGTCCAGGGTTCGACCCAGCAACTGGGCATGGTCGACTAAGCCTTCCATCCCTTGAGTGGGTCAATAAAATGAGAACCAAGCTTGCTTGGGAACTAAACTCTAGGGGTCCCGCATCAGGTTGACCTCCTGACTGAGACATATGCTGTATGGCACCCCAAGCCCATGCTCAAGAAATGGGCACCGCCGGCCTTGGTCCACAGCAGACTGTTGCACTATGAGTTTAGTTTTTTGTTTGTTTTGTTTCTTCTAGAAAGGGTCCAGAGAGATTTTCGTAACTACTGATGGTTTAGTAAATATCACTTGTTACTGAAAGCAGACAAATTCTTTTTTGAATAAAACATCAGTTACATAATTGATGAACATTTTGGCGCATGTTTATCATCAAAGCAATGAGGTCATAAATCATGACCCTTAAAATAATGAAAGATTTGGTTTCATTATTGAAATTCATCATATGAAAGGTGAGAGTCAGTACTCTGTCCAATGAACAAAAGGGTCCAAATGGGTTTATTAAATGAAGAATATATAAATATATATATATATAATGAGTGTGCAAATATATAAGTAAAACTCCTGTTTAGGAAAGATAAATTTTACTGGAAAAAACAAATGGCATCATAAAATACCAAAGTGAAAGATCAAATGTCCAGTTTTGATCATGAACGACACTTTTGAGGCAGGTCAATGTTATGGGTAATATGTACACATAATCTGTCCTTCACAGTGTCCTTAATTCACAGTTACAAAGCAAATACATCAGTGCATCTCTGCCCCGAGCTGGTACAGCTATGAAAAAAAAAGGAATTGTTTGTTATAATTCTGTAGAAATAAATTGGTTGCATGAAAATAGAAAAAAAAAAAATAGAAGTATTTTTATCTAATGTTTGACCCTATTAAAATAAAGAAAAACAATGTCAATACTTACTTGTTTTAAAAATTCATCTGCATTCACTAGGTCTGTACAGCCATAGATGACTTTTTTCTGCAACGGATTTGTTTTGCCCTAAAATTTAAGAAAGTGTTTGAACATACAAGTTTAAATAGTAAAATAAAAGAAATATTACACGTTTCCAGGCACACAGAAATTTATATTTGTTACTAAAGATAAAAAAATAAAATTCCAATAAAAAAGTGAATATGAAATGAAAAAGGACATCAAGTCTTGAAAGCAATTATCAGTAACCATGCACTGATCAGGAATGTCTCTATAATGAACTCCAAAACCTTTACTGTAAGACTCTTGCAGATATAATGCTTCACTGTATGCTTCAGTGCATATATAATGCTTCACTGTATTAAGGTGATGCATCTGTTGACCTGCAAATCGTCCATTCCCATGTTCATATATGGGGAATTTTCCTCAGTAATTTTCTCATCACAGATCAACCAATGCCTATTATAGTTCTGTTTTCTTGAAAGTAGATTTAAATGATCATGCACCCCCCTTTTTTTTCTTTCAAAATCTTTATTTAAATTTAATATTTTCAACACACTTTTAATTTTGTAGCAATAGATGTATAATTTAATGCCCAATAACAAATGGACAGCTGAAAACTAAAATTTTAAAAACTATGCATGTATACTTTCTTCAACTGCATAAAGCCAAATTAAAAAATAGGCATTTACTATTCTATGATTAGAAAATAATAGAGAGGAAAATTCTAAAGCTTATCATGGGGACTGAAGACAGCAATATAAATTGCTGATGTGACCAAATGCTCCATAAGTTTGCAGTAATCAGATTTTGTGGATGTGATATCATTAGTGAAATGAAACTATTATATAGAAAAACTGATGGAGTCTTCTCAACCAATATTATATGGTGAATCAAAAATCTGACGGTTGATAATAAGGTGAGTTTACTGTATCGATTTTAGAGAGGAATTGAGTTAGAAGAAATTAGTGAATAATATATTTCGTTTGAGAACAAAATTTCTTTTCCAAATGAAATTACCAATATATTTTAGGTGAATTATAAGCATTCAATCCTTGTTTACCTATTGAAAATCAACCTCTAAATGAATCGGTACAGATACTAAAATCAGCATAACTTGTCCTCTTGATAGGTATGTAACAGCATGGTGGTTAACTAAATATACTTGAATGGATTTTACAAAATGTCTGTATGAATGTCAGTCAAATTTGTAAACAGATTTTGAAGATTTGTTGATAGTAGACTACCTGCCTGTTGCAACTTTTGTGAGAACTTCCCTTACAAATACTTAGACATATGAAGCATATTCCTTGAATAATATGTGAAGGCTATGACATGTTCTATTAGATGTACCATATCCATGTGTAAAGATAACCACTAAGACGGGCAGAATTGACTGGAGAGTGACATTTATGCAATTTTCAAGCTGTTTTAAGTTATTTAATAAGAAGGTCAAGGTTTTCATGCACTCCCTCATCTTTTCAGATTTGTAAAAAGCAAGGTGACCCATTCCCAAGAATCCACCCTTCTTGATCTTATCTGCCACACACAGCATTGGATTTTGGGCAGGTTTCTTGAGACCCAACTATGTAGTGTGCACTATGTACTAGGAGAGGCCATAACACTTTGCTGATGACTGGTCACATGTTCAAATTTATACACTTCTACCACTAAATTACACAAAAAATATTTACATCTTGGAATAATGATCAACAGAGCACAGCGTTTCTGACCAAAGGCTTTGGCAAGGATATAAGAATTTGTTCCTAGAGGGGGAGTGTTGACAATACTTAAGAGATATTTTCTTCCTACAAGCAGATCATTAGTAACCACTGGAAACAAAAAAGCAAGGACAAAAACTAAGACAGTGACAAGCTTCACATAATTCTACAATAAGTAGAAACTATTGACTTTAAAACATATTATATATCCTAGTTACAGAATCTATTGGTACCAGACTAATATTCAATTGATATGTTCAGTTTGTGCTTATGTATATATATAAAACAGCTCCATAACTGACTGACAGACATATAATGCACAGACGAAACTGCTGGACCTAAAGAGCTGAAATTTTGCATGGCAATTTTTCTTATAGTGTAGGGTGCACTAAGAAAGGTTTTTGAAAAATTCTTAGATTCTTTTAAATTAAATTTTTAAGTTGTTTTCGTAACATTTTTTTAAGTTTGCATTTAAAATAATAATTTACGGTTATAAAATTTATATCACAAGAAAAATCATAAAAATTCCTTTAAAATGAAATCTTTTTCAAATCTTTACCTCAATTTTCTGATTTTTGGTGAATTTTTAAAGATTCATTTTTAGAATTTAATTTGTTAAATGCTGATCACATGGTTTCTTTTCTTTTTGTGATACTTTAAATTAATTTGTGTCACGTTCATAACAATGAAATAAATTGACAAAAAAATATTAAAATACAGTAAAAGATAAAATTTAAGCACTAGACTAATTGAGATGGAAGTTTTTCAAGAATTTAATTCAAATTAGTATGTTTTATGGATATTAAACTTACAAATTAATTGCATACATAGACTGTTGTATTTAATTTGAATATTTTCTTTAATATTATTTTGTCTTTAAAAATATCCGTTATGATTTTTTTATGAATATATATATATTTTTGGCATTAATTGCATACATTGACCGTTGTATTTAATTTGAATGTATTCCGTAGCGAAGCACATGTATTCAGCTAGTATTTTATATACATACACACAGTCACTATGCATTGCATATATGATGTCATATATCCCTAATAGCCCATCGAAATTTGACTTATGTTGCTGATTGGATGGTGAAGGTGATTTGGTCATGAGATAAATACCCAATGAGCAGCAGACCAGGAGAAAGGATGACTTTTCTTTATTAGCTTCAGGCTGAATTGACTCCATCACTCCTGGATCTTGGTTTATCTCCCTTGAATGTTTCACAGGTAAAGTTATTTTGCTGGCCTACTGATGATCCTTGTGCGGTTAAAGTCAAATGAAATGCATCATTTATCCATTATTTAAGATAAAATAATCTTAGTTTGTTTCAGCACACAAATTTTACTCCAGCAATATCCGTGACACTGCTACTTAAAAAAGAAAAAGAAAATACTTGATGGTTATTTGATCATACTATGATCATTTAAACCCTCAAGTTCAATGAACTTGTTTAGCAAAGGATGCATACCCCTTCAGGACCACAGTATCATATATGCAGCTGTACTATTTTTCCATCAGAGCCTCAGAAATCAAATCTGATACCATGTTAGGAACATTCTATTCAAATTTTTATATTTTTTTATACAAAAGTTTATATTTTCAATATTTAAATATTCCCTTTAAAGTTTAATATATTTTAGATATAAATATACTCAGATCAGTCTTGAAAAAAATATAGAATTAAACTTCTTTGATGTGATGGTTAATTTTATACGAAATTTTTTATCCATAAAAAATGCTAGGGCTAGTGGTGCTGCTTGATTGCATACAGTTTAACCTTCAGAATGTGCTTTATTCTCTATGGTTCAGTCCTGGAGGGTTAAGAGTTTTTAGATTATGGAAGTCAATTAACCAGTTTAAGCACATACACCAAAGTTCAAAAGAAAACTAAAGAATCTGATATACATTCTCCCTCCCTAATATCTTCAAAATGAAGAATTTTTATAGCTTCAGCTTCCCAAATATTGCATTATAGAATACTGAATCTTCAAACTTTTTTCTAAAAAACTGATATATGAGGAATTATAAATTCAAGTAACCATAATTAAATAATTTCTGTAAATAAAAGTACAACTGTGTAGAGTCTGGAGAGACAGACATATCAGGAAACAGACCATAATTACCTTAGTATAATCAATCAGATTCTGATACTCAATATAATTTCCACCTCCAACAACAAACACAACAGCCTATAATTATAAAATAAGAAAATTTAAACATGATCAATTATTAAGATACAGAGAGATTTAATAAGTTAGTATTCAAAAATTTCAAAAACTTTAAGATATAAACAAAATAAGTTTTAGGATAAATTACTCATCACTGAAACTCAAAAGTAAATGGAAAATGAAATTTAAATAAAATACTTACATCTTGGAATGGTGAACGGTTTCTAGGAATTGAAGCGCTAGAAAAACAAAGGAAAATTTCATAAGAACAAACACTTTGTAAAATAAATTTCTTTATGTGCCACTAGTTTATGATTACAAATTTAAATGTAAAGCATGCAGTTACCTGTTAGGCAATTTATAATTTAATTATAAAAGAAAACATTTCACTAAACAAAGCATTTATTTTTATATATCCTGAATACAAAGTCACAAATTTGTCATGAAATAATTCAAGGATTCCTAGGAATCTTTCACTGGATATATGCATGCAATAGCTGAAATTATAAATTCTAATTTTGAATACATAAAAATAAATGCTCATTAAGATTGGATTGATTTAACCTTAAAATAAAAAAATAAATAAATAAAGTTGCAAAATTACTGATATTTGCAACACTTTAGTTTTTTACATTTCTTAGGCGGTAACACCACTGGCATTTATGCCAATAAATCATGACAGGTTATCACAAGTTGGTAATCTCCTGAAACACATGCTTTCTGCAGCTGATGATTCACATTTATAGTCTCTTTAATAATCATTAAAAACCTAGGTACATAATTACATATACATGCATATATATATATATACATGCGAATGAGCAATAAAAATATGTAAAATTCAAGAATCTTGAAGGAAGAATTGTTGGACATCCATGGATCAATATTAAACTATACTTTTAAAGCCAACTAAAAAGAACATTTATTATCACAGCAAATCAAGAACA
Source organism: Dolomedes plantarius (assembly GCA_907164885.2). NCBI lineage: Eukaryota > Metazoa > Arthropoda > Arachnida > Araneae > Dolomedidae > Dolomedes > Dolomedes plantarius. The sequence goes on along the minus strand of OU015496.1, from coordinate 155,469,519 downwards.
TACTGGATGAGTTGAACTATTATCATCATTCCACCTACTAACATAACTACAAGGAATTGATGAACATGAAATTGCAGCTTCACACATATGTAAGTCACTAAGAATATGTACAACTTAATGTATATTTATAGAAAAGAAAAATAAAACTGCAGTTATTCCACCAAATAACATAAAAACTGCCAGAAATACTTCTATAATAAGCTCCTTTCTATGAAAGATGTACATAAAAAAAAAAAAATTATACTGATAACCAAGACATGAAGGATCCGTCTGGTATGTAAAATAAGAAATAAAATTTTTTCAGGGTAAATGAAATAGATTGTTTTTATCTTTTTGGTGCGTTACTTTTAAACACTCCAGCCCGGAAATATCATGGGCATGAGAAATAGAAGGTGAAACCTCACCCCATAATTTTGACAAGAGTAAGATGGAAGGGGTTAATGAGAAAAAATACATGCACTGATCCACAATTTCATATGGTAGAATCTTTAGTTATTTACCAATCAACAATATACTACAAAATTAATTACACCTAGAGAAAGAATGCCATTATAAAGTATTGCAAAAAATATAATTAAAGAATTTACCTGTCAGTTTGTCGTAGTAGTTTTGGATCAAAATATCTATAGTCATCAGTCTCTGGCAATGATTTCATGTCCATCAGAGAATCCACAATTCTAGTAATGGGCAAATTCTGGAGAAGAAAAAAAAAGTCTTATTATAGTAGAAAGTCAGTAATGAGTAGTAATCTTACTGTGGGAAAAAGATTCATCCTGCCCAGTTAAAATAAGAACTTAATAACTGATTGTGACAGGAAATTGAAGCATAATCTATCTTCAGTACTTCATACCAAGACACTTTTCTTATTTTATAGGGTAGAGGACATATTTCTAAAGAAGTAAATTTTATTTTCTTTGCTTAAAACATATAACAGAGCTTTTAGAATCAAATAATGCAAATGGCATTATTCTAGAACAAATGCAAATCTAGATTTAACAATTTTAACTATCTATGCGTCTGTACTTTAAAAGTCTATCTCGAAGAGGAATATTTCACATTCTGTGATGTTCAAAAGTATAGATCTAAATTTTGTAGGGCAAATTTTGTTTCATATCTCTTCTTTTTATTTTCATAAAACTGACATCAGGATTTTTAAATTATAGTAAATATTTGGTAAAAATAATTTTTTTTGGCCTTTCAAAATTTTGGCTATAAAGTTTTGGTAAATCCTAAGGACATTATTTTGAAACCTTTCCTATACACTAAAGTAAAAAAGTGATGTTAGGAATTGGTTTGGCAGATACATTGAAACCTAAAATTTGTTACATCATGATTTTTTACCCTACATTAATGTTCCAAAAGAACAAAATTTCTTACTGTTTATGTTTTACATACATAATGATTTTTGTGATAAGATACATTTGGTGAAAACAATTGTTAAAAAAATTTGGATCCCTAGGAAATTTTTAAAAAAAACCCAGTTTTAACCCAGCTCCCTCTAAGGCCAGTGGGTAGTAGCTGGATTGTAAGAATGCAAAACTCAGTGTTCTAATACATGATAAGAAAACAACTACAGTTGAATGCATAAACATTTGTCTTTTCCAGAAAATGGAACCTTCAATGCACAGTATCAGACAGACAACTTCTATTCAACTGGTGGTCACAAAACAAATTTTAAAGCTTCATGAATATATTCAAAATGCTACTCACATGTTTCTTTACAACCAGGTTTTTGACGCCTTCCATCACAAACTGAGAGCCATGGGACATCAACTTGGAGAACATGCTGTATTTAGAAATATAATAAAAAATTTCAAAAGAACAAGATTTTTTAAAAATAAACAAATTTAACTAAGAACAACTTTAAATTTACTGTACCTCACTGTTTTGGTGCCACCACTGTACTGGCTTGCAGAATAAGAAGACAACTTGCTATATGTCCTGAAATTGGCATTTTGCAAAATGAAATAAAGATGGCAGGGAGATCCTTACAATAATAAAACAGAATATTTTCATATATTCCTACTGGTATTCCTTCACATGAATTAGTTTTATTATTATTACAAGGTATCTCTTGAGTTTCTCAAAGCCAGTTTAATGACTTTCTCTTGACTTTATGGGGACTCTAAAGAAATTTCCTAACATAATTATAAAAAGATTTTTAGTGTTGTCTGTTCAAGAAAACAACAACAAAAAAAACTTTTTTAAATATATGACTATCAAATTTCAGTTTACTGTAAAATGAAAGTACACAATTAAAAATAAATAAGGTAAAAAATACTTCAGTATTGATTAATGCTATGCTAAAAATAATTGGCAAGATATCATTAAAAACTTTATTAATACTTCATAAAAAATATTAATATATATTTACAGGTTTTATTGACTTTTATTGTTTAACATTTTAAGGAGCGTATGCTGTTGTAATAAATTTGTTTTACAGACATTAACACAAATTATTATTTTACAGAAAATTTTTTTCTTTCTATTAAACTCTGAAATGATTAAAAAAATAAGGAATTATTTTGCTTACTGGTATTCTGATAATAATAATAAAGTACATGAAATGAAAAATTAGCTATTCCCAAACATAATGCAAAAAGATAGAAAATTACAAAAATTGTTGCTGAGGATCAAGAGCCCTAATTTTCCCGAAATCTGATCTTTTTTTCACAGAATTTTTTTTATGAAATGCTTGCTATCAATGAACAAAAAAATTCCCACTTATTGTCAGAGATGAAAATATCTAATATGTGAAACACAGCGCAATGGATTTCATTTGGTTTTAAGAATAATCACAAGGAGAATTTTATGCAAATCAGCTGGCTTTAAACACATATTAAACAGAAATTTTTGCATTCTATGCAAAGAGAAAAAAGAAGAAACTTTTGATTACATTAGAATGAAATATGTAAAATACTCTAAATGTTACAGTGAATACTGTAAAGCTTTATGGTATCTGCCTGGAGAAATTACTAGTAAATTAGATTTTCTTTGAAGAAGAATAAAATTATTTCAAATACTGATATTTCAATTATTTCTGGTATAAATATCTCATCCAGATACATTTTCAGCATTAAACTTGAAAGTTTCAGTAGTAAAACTTGATTTAAGAATAAATTTGAATTTTTCATTAATATTGGAAAATCTGTTAACCCTTAGACTGCCAGGATGTATGCAGTGTACGTCCTCTCATTTCATTAATCAGCGACCAGGATGTACACCCCGTACATCGTTCACTACACAGTAGTGAGTGCATATTTGAACAAAATTGGTTGATGAAATGCAACTGGTATAACATGGTACTGGTCAGAGGTGAGTAGTAATGACCTTGATTCTACTACAAGATTGTTCAGACCCCAAGCACAGATCAAAAGAAACATCCCCGAAAGCGATGCCGTATTTGTACAACTAAACATGTTAGGAAAGATACTCAGCTAATGTGTTCTGGTTGTGAAGACTTTCCAGGGCTGTGCAGTAGAAGTCATTTCAGAGGAGTAGCGAAGGGGGAGCAAGGGGGTCTATCATGCCCTAGGTGCTACTCACAGAGGGGCGCCAAACGGTCCTCAACGAATTCTATATATTATATTACTATATGTTTTTCGGAGGGAGGGGGGGGGGGGGCGGCGCCAGTTATGCTCGCTACACCACTGAGTCATTTTGATGAATATCATAAATCTTTAAAATAAATTACTGAGTTTTATGTATATAATGTATGTATGTATATCAGTGTATGTATATAATGTGTAAGTTTATGACACAAGTATATAATGTATGTATATAATGTGTAAGGTTATGACACAAACATTTTACATCACATAGCCTGGTATTAGCCCTTTACCAGCAAAATTAACCCTGGCAGTCAAGTGGTTAATAATCTTTAAATTGTAATTTTTTCCTGTTTTTAGTGCGTCATTATTTGTATGTTAAAATTTTTTTCAAAGATTTTTGTGTGGTTAACACCATGTGATCTGAACAACACATAACAATAAAGTTGCCAAAAAGGAGTGGGGGGAAAAAGAAAAAAATCTTCACTGATTATTGTTAAAAATCATTTACAACAACATAACTTTCAGGATTTTGAAGGTCCAATGGAATTGAATTGTAATCTGAGGTATACGATAAGTTTAAGGGAGCTCATTTTATCCATTTGCAATACCAAAAAAAAAAAATCCTACAATTTATCACTTAATTTACCATGAGCTTATCCCAGAAATAACATGCCCAAAAGTAGAAGGGAAAAAAAAAAGGATTTTTTTCTTTTTGTGTGTGAATAATCTTTGAACTTCATGATATTTTCAGGATCCATTTCGCGATTTTGTAACTTTTTTGGAACAAGTACGTATAATTTGTACTATGAGCTCAAGAATATAATTTTAGTGTTCTTGCAATGGTTCAAAATAAGAATAAAGGATTATATAAAAGGGTACTTACTTCCATCTTCTCATATACTGTACAGTCTCAATATCACATCCAGCATCTTGTAGAGCAGTAACATACTGGTCGACTTCAGCCTAAATTAGACAAAATGCTACATCTCAGTTCAGTAAAATTAAACTTCATATGTTTAAAAAATATACATAGGGTGAGTAGCAACAAAGTATTAAAAAAAAAGCACTTTTTATGAATACTGAAGAAAAATTAAGTAAGGTGAAGTGGGGTAAGTGAGAACACAGGCTTAAAACCTTAAAAAAATTAACTTTTTAAAAAAAATTACAAGTGTACTTTGTTGAAAAATTCTTGCTCTACTGTTATGTATAGTTTTTATTTACAGAAAAAAATTGTAAAATGGAAAATTTTTATACCTACCAAACCCTTACATTTTAACTAAGGTACCCAAAATAGAGTACTAGCAAAAAAACTAATTAACCACAACACATAGAGTTATTTTGAAAATACCCACTTATTCATTAAGGAACTAAGTATACAGATAAAATTTATACAAACCCTTTTTTTTTGCAATATTACTTCAGGACTGCAGGGATTTCACTTGCGCCATAAAAATTTTGTGTCAGGGCAAGTGAGAACTGGTCCCATACACTGAAAAAACCTACCTTTGTGTTATAACATATAGTATGCAGATAAAATATATAAAAACCATTTTTTTTTTTTGCAATATTACTTCACTAGTGTAGGGTTTTCACTTGCCCCATAAAAATTATGTGTCGGCGCAAGTGAGAACATGAAGGTTGGGACAAGTGAGAACTGGCCCCATATATTGAAAAAAAATCTACCTTTGTGTTATAACAGGCCTATAGATAGTTTTTCTTCCCAACATATTTTTCTAGCTGGAGAAACTTCATAACCAACCACCTTTTCACATATTTCTTTAACAGCTGATGATTGTTTTTAATTTCTTAACATTAAAAAAAAAATTAAAATTACGCAACTGAAACTTTTTTTGTTGTAGGTTTGAAGAAGTGAATTGTAATAAACTAACTTGCTTAGACTAACTGTTAGTGAATGTGAGTGGAGTGGACATAACAAACTGTGTGTGAATATATTGAATTTCTAATTTTGTTGTCACTATTTCTGAGTTGCCTTTTGTACCAGATCATGACTTATTAGTGTGTCTGGAAGAGCTGAGGCCTGGAAGGCACTATGAACTAATTTTTTCTGTGTCTGTTCAGTGCTACAATATTCAGTAGGGCCTAGGCAAAGGAAAAAAAAAAATCTTTTTTTGAACTTTTAACAGACATTTATTACTCTAAAACAAATAATACAAATATACTTATTTTGTTAATATTCAGACATTACTGACACTACTAACTTGAACAACAAATACCACCATAAATGACAGAACTTTTTTTTTTTAAAAGAGCCTTTTGTTCAGCATGAAATATCTATTCTTTCCTTTGCCCTACTTATTTTGCTATAAGCAACTTTGATTTGTTGGGACCCACATTCTCACTTGCCCAAAGTGAGGGAGCAAGTGAGAATGCAGAACACAAAAACTAAATATTTATGGCAAAAAAAGTTGTGAATAGATTTAAAAAAAAATAAAACTATAAATGTAGAACATAAACAAAAGTATGCATGCAAATTTTCATACAAATACAACTTGTTAAAAACTGATTTAGATTTAAAGTGCAACTACATGATTTTGCATTCTCACTTACCCCACTTCACCCTACTTAAATTTAAACATACACACATATGTACACACAAATATTTTCTTCAGTATTTTCTATAAAAAAGCAATAAACTTTAAAAAGGGATAAAAACCTGAACGTTAAGTAGTAACAAAAATTTGAATGTGAAATTTCTGTGTATCAACCTCTATGTGATCAATTAATATGATTTTGAATAAGATTTAGGACACCTGCTTAACAGTAAAAGAATGAAAGCAGCTAACTTTTAAGTACAAAATCTTAATACTATACAAAGCAAAACTGCATGTATATATATAAAAAAAATAAAAATTATTCATATTTTATGGATCAGCTTATCAGGAATACCCAGAACAAAATAAAATTTTCAAGGAAACCCTTATAAATTTAAATTTTTACAATGATTTTTATAGTAACCATTTTAAAAAGAGGAATACCATATAAGCTAATAAAACACTAAGAATATTTTTTTTCTCTACAGAAACCACAGAATGAAGAAATACAATTTGAAATGTTCAGATTCAAATTCAATATTCAGAAAATTTACTTTATCTAGTATATAAGATAAAAAAGATGCCTATTCCTTAGTTCCTTTGTTGGTCACATTTTCATAAATATTCTTTGTTCTATTCCTTGCACTATGATTATTTTTCTTACATTATATTTAAATTATGCTTATACCAGGAAATAAATATTTTTTTGCTACTTTTGAACTTACAAGGGAAAAAAACCCAGATTTTGACATATTTTCAGGCAAAAAAACAAACAAACATACACCAATATGGTCATCGAAAAATCCAGGTCTGGAATCCCTTTTCATGGCTACACTAACCTGTCATGTTTACTACTACTAATTTCTAATTTTGATAGTTGAAATATGGTCCATATGGTCACCCTTATGGTCATTGAAAAACCCAGGTCTGGAAGCCTTTTTATGGCTACACTAACCTGTCATGTTGAGCCAAATGAAGTCATTTGAAAAGCAGGAAAAAGGGGGCATCTGTTTTACAGCTAAACAACCAGGATTTGGCCTACCATTCCATCAAGACAATAGTCAAAAAGACCCCAGGTGTTCCTTCTCACAGGCTGTTGCTGCTAGAAGCTGTCACAAGCCCTGGTATGTCCATGTATATGATATTCCTGAGTGGCCTGGAGGTAAATCTGTGGCAATGCTACGGCTTTTTTCTTGCCATGATTGTCTTCGCAAGCACCTCCACAGAACTAACTTGGCTTCTGACCCTCTTTGTCTCCTGTGTGATAACCAGGAAGAAATGGACATGCTTTACCTTGCTTCTCGCCATGCTCTACCTCCCGTTTCTTTATGGGAGCGCTATTGGATTGCCAAACATAAGTTGATGGATTAACTGATGTCATTTTTCTATCTTGTTCTTGTATTTTTGTCTTTTTGATATCTGTTGTCCTGTAATTCTTGCCATTGGGAAAAACAAAAACAAAAAAACTCATGTTTACTGCTACTAATTCTTAATTTTGATGGTCAACTAACCCAAGAAAGAACCTCAAGATCATCTCAGGCCCCACTCTTCACAGGAGCACTCTACATACATCAATAATCTCATTGTTAAAATTTTAGGAGTTCTTTTTAAAAGCAAAACTAACATAATAGTAAGAGGTCTCAAAACTTTAAAAGTTACTTACTTCTGTCATTGACGCACCACAAATGAAACTTATTAAGAAAAGACGTAACTTATCCGTTGGCAATCCAGCTGGAAAAGTTGAATAATGCATATGGTACAGTGAAGTAAATTAAAAACAATTTGATTAAATAATAATAACAATAATAATAATAAAAATAATAATTACCCTCAGGATCTGTAATCATATCCATTAATGACTTCTCCTAAAATAAATAATTTAAAAACATGTAACAAAATAAAATTGCAAACTAGGGACATGTTAGTTAAACGTGGAATGATTCCTTTTTAGCATTAGACCATAAAAATTCAGATAAATTAAAAATTTTCATGATACATTCCTGGTTATTCAAACTAGCTTTTATCTTTATTTTTTTCTATTATGTTTGTGCAGTGCAAACTATGTGTAAAAAAAACTGTTTGTTTTTGCAACTATTGGCTAAACTGACTGGAAAATGTCAGTCACCAGTAAAAGTTTATTAACCCATTGGACTCCTATGTCGAGTGTGACTCGAGAACAATTTTATTCACAGCAACTCCTATGTCGAGTCCCACTCGACATTTTAAAATTTGCAACCATATATATTTACTATATAACTGAAAAAAAAATTTGTCCAAAGGGTTAAAACCAATCATTCTGAGCTGTTTTGCCTTGTCATCATCAGCTAAGACACTCTGAGTAGTCCATAATGCTACTGCCAAAAAAAAATTTCATGGCTGGGCTGATAAAGCAGTCCCCTCTTTTTTTTATATATAATGTGCTTTTTAAGATGCAGAACAAGCTTTTCATGCAATTTTACTTACTGTATAGGTTAAAATACTATTTCAGTATATATATTTCGAAATTGTAACATAGGATTACGTTCCTCCATAATGGTCCTGCAAAAAGGAAAATTTCAGACGCTAAAACCGTTCGTCCATCCATCCTTGCGAGTTATAATTTTAGCAGAGCACCAAACCCAGTCTATCACTTGGACAAGTTAAACAGAAAAGCACCAAAATGCGTCAAAATTTTGACATATATGTATATATATACATACATACATATATATAAATACATATATACATACAAAAGAGGTACGCAACGATCAGTAATCCTACGTTAATAACCTGTGGTAGTTTCATTAGAAGACTACCTGAAATTATATTTTTTCAATGCATATTTTGGAGAATTTTTAATGGAGACATTAGGATGACATAAAATAAATCTAAAAATTAAGTAGTAAGATTGAAAAGGGGGAGGAGATAAAATAACTTTTAATGTGTTTTTGTTCTTTAACTTATCAGAGATGGTTCCATTTCCTCATTAGAATTTTTTTTGGCTCATATATGCATTATTCTAACAATCTGAGATGATTCTAAAAATAACTTTCCCTGATTACATGATAAAATTACAAAATCGTTAAGCAAGAATTTCAGAGAGGGATAGTTTAGCAGTTGCAAAATTTTTTAGAAAATATATAAATATGCAAAGCAAATTATTTTCTCAACATCAAAATAAATCCCAAGACTGCCCATATTTGAAAGCAGGGACTGTATGCAAAATTTGTTGAAAATAGGAAAAAAGAGGAAAATTTGAAAAAAAATTGAAATTTTAATAAAGAGAAAACGATTAGATTTTTTTAAAAGAAAAAAGTGGAATTTTACAGAACTATAAGAATGAAATCAGATTAATTCAATTAAAACACTACAAAAAATCATACTGAAAAGTTAAATGTGGACTTCCTTAGCAAAATTTTAAATGATTATGTGTAAGATTCAAGCTGTCTTTAAAGCACATAAAATTTCCAAAGTAAAAGATCACAGCATCACACACAATGCAGAAACAATGCCCTAATTTAAATTGAAAGAATCATTAAAAAGCAATAAATCAATAAAAAAAATTATGGCCTACCAATGTGGCTTTGCCCATGATTTTTTCTTCTATTTCAAAGTATACATCTAATTTACGGCTCTAGGGGTGAGAGAAAACACTGTTAACAAGTAGTTTAATTAGAAGAAAATTCATACACTAAAATGTTTTAAATTTTTTACCTTGATATGATCTAATATTGCTGTTGCAATGGACATATGCATATCAATCAGTCTCTTTTTTTCTAAGAGTTCAGGCAATGAACTGTATAATAAAAAAGAATATCAAAATTTTAGAGCTAATACCATGATTGAAAATTTAGTTACAACTCTTAGAATATATCTCATTAAAACTATATATATTTCCCAAAACAAAACATTGAGGAATGAGAAACAACTGATGACTTTCAGGATACTGCCACATTTTCAGTAAGTGTTGGGATGGTTATTTCCAGCATTTACCTTGTCTTTCATGTGCATACATGAAAGATGCCATAACGAAGCATGGGTATTCAGCTAGTATATATGACAATACTAGCTGAATACCCATGCTTCGCTATGGAGCACATTCAGATTAAATACAACGGTCAATGTATGCAATTAATTCCAAAAAAATAAAAATAAATATAATAATATATATATATATAAAATAAATACAATGACCAATGTATGCAATTAATTTGTATGTTTAATATCATAAAACATACTAATATGAATTAAATTCTTAAAAAACTTCCATCTCAATTAGTCTAGTGGTTAAATTTTATCTTTTACCATATTTTAATATTTTTTTGGCAATTTATTTCGTTGTTATGCACGTGACGCAAAATTAATTTAAAGTATCACAAAAAAAAGAAAAAAAAAGAAACCACGTGATCAGCATTTAATAAATTAAATTCTAAAAATTAATCTTTAAAAATTCACCAAAAATCAGAAAATGAAGGTAAAGATTCGAAAAAGATTTCAATTGAAGGGAATTTTTATGTTCTTTCTCATGATATAAATTTTATAACCCTCAAATTATTATTTTAAATGAAACTTTAAAAAAATGTTACAAAAGAGCTTAAAAATTTAATTTTTAAAAAATCTAGGAAGAATTTTTTAAAAATCTTTCTTAGTGCACCCCTATACTATAAGAAGAATCACCATGAAAAATGTCTGCCCTTTAGGTTAAGCGGTTTGGTCTGTGCGTTATCTATATATCTGTCAGTCAATCAGTCAGTCATGGAACTGTTTTTTATATATATAGATTTTGAATCAGGCATAACATCTCAAAGTGACAGTTGATTTTAAAAATTTTTGATCAATGTGTTTTAAATCCAAGACAGAGATATGAAATTCAACCCTGGACTTTCATCTGAACATTTTTTGTCTCTAAAGAGAGAAAAAATTCTGTATTTTATATGCAGATTGAACAAATATTTTCTTTTTCAAAATGAAAAATATAGAGCTACTAGATTTTTTGAGAGGATAGTTAAAACTAATTTCACAGAGGAGCATACACAACATTGCAAAGCTTTGCATACATTTTAATTAATATTAAGAACTGGAAAATACTATGTAAGACATTTAAAGTGATAAAGTATAATAAATTATATTTTTAATAATAATTTTAAAATATGGAGGTTTTTATATACATAATAATGTTAAAATCCACAAAGTCTACACTTCTCTATGCACATTCACATAAAAGTTATACAATTTTGGGAAAGACAAGGTATACATTAGAATAATTTATTGAAAATTACAACAGTTCTCATTTAGCAGCCAGGTGATTAAAAATAGGAAGATGATTTATAAAATGGATCAATACCAGATTTTACAATAAACAGATGTTTTCATGCTCATTTTCAGATACCACAAATAAGAAGTTCTAGACCTAAGGTAGCATTTTTCATCTCAAAAATAATTAAAAATGTTTTATTTTCAAACTTTATACATTTAAAAATATTTTAGCAATAAATCCCACACATTACACTGATAGAATTTCTCCTGCAATAGCAACTTCATGAATTTATAATATTTATAATATCACATAGAAACTGCTTTTACTATTTGCAATGTTTGGTTTTCCCTACATTTTAACTAGATATATACCTGACAATGAGCAGTGCATGGGAAATTAAGAAAGCAAATCATTAAAAAAAAAAATATATATATATATATATATATATATATATATATATATATTCAGACAAGAAATGTGAAGGAGATAAAATTAAATCAGTGTTCTATAATTATAATTTTTACCCATGACCTTGAAATTTCACTCAATACCCTTACAAAGAATTTAGGTTTGGAGACATGCTTTTCAAAAATAGCCGATTTCAGTGGTAACTGGGGAGAGGTTTTTCTGGAGTAAAATAGGACTTACGTGGGGCTTCCAGAGCTAACCCAAATTTCCGGTAATGCTCTGGAAGTTCCACAGCAGTTGGCAGCTATGCAACTTAAGCACTGTTCAGGAGCATGATGGTTAAAGTTGACATGGGGATGGCTACACTTTAGTTCAGGTAGAATGGCAAGGTGAAGACCTAAAGAACAATCATCTACTAGGACATTTATATATGTTTATATAAATATATATAATATATATTCACACAACCACATATATATATAAATGTATATGCACGTCTGCATTTAAAAAAATTTTTTTTTTAAGAAACAACTTAAAACTAAACAAGGTTGAGAAAAAAATCCTTTCATCATTTACTCTCTCGCTCCCATAATGGCCAAAGAAACCAACAAGGGTGGAGAACCATAACTGCTGGAAGTGGATATCTTTTACCTTCTTCAGCAGTTTAAGGCATATTTATTGGTTTTCATTGTAGGGGAGTGAAAATGCAACAAGAAGGCAGAGAAATCATCAATGTATACTCAAGTCTATTATCATAATCTTTAGAAATTTCAGTGACTAGAAAACTGCATGTGTACAGATTAGTTTTTTATCAACATTACACTATATTATTCAGTACTTTGTAATGTGTTGTTAAGGGTTAAAAATTATAAAACTTGACATTGAGAGTCTCAGTGATTTTGAATACCTTTATTGCTTGTTTATGAATTTGGCTAAAAAAAATATATAAATATACTAAAAATATATTAAAAAATATACTCAAGCTACTCTATAACCCTAGTAATTTGAAGGGTATAATCTCAAGAAAGATGCCATAACGAAGCATGGGTATTCAGCTAGTATATATGACAATACTAGCAAAGGTGAACTACCACATCTCCCTATGAGTAGACAGCATAGGAATATCTATGTCTTGATCAGCATTCAAACCTCAGCCCACTGTGAGAAAGCTTGCTACACTAATTACTATATGATGAAAGCAATATGGATAAATACCAATAATTCTGTTTATTATAATTCATATTAATAAGATTTCAGAATATAAAATAATTTATTTTATATTCTCATTTTTGAATTAAAAATTGAGTACTTTTTAAGTACTAAAAAATGGTAAGGACCTTGAATGCAAAAATAAGGAATTTTTAAAGACTCAAGAAGCATACAAACCCTGTTATTTGAAAAGCAAATAGTACTGCATTCCATGAGATACCTCTTTGAATCCCTAGGCAACAGCAATAAAGTGAAACTAACTCAATGTCTTTTGTCTGAATTACAAAAAGAAATAAAAATTCCTATACTCATCCCATAGCCTAATTTTTATGAAATTTGATTTAATCTGTTTCTGTCCCACCAGGGGAACTACATACTTGGAAATACAATACTACTGAGCACTGTTTTTACTGCAGTGAGTTTACAAAGAAATATAATTATAGAAATGGATGACACTTTGCAAATACCAAACAAAATGAACCATAAGATGCAATTATTTTGCATACGGCAGTTTCAAAACTACAAAGGAGCTTCTTCATCAGTGCAATGAACTTAGTGGCAGCTCAAAAGGCCAAAGACTAAGCTTGGCTTAGTGCAAAATAATTGCATCTTATTGCTATTTGTGCTTTATTTATGTTGGTTTTCCTGTTTATTCCTCGAGCACAAAGGTTGTATCTTTTCTTTACCAATTGAACCATGCTGTGAAATAGGGGTGGGCATTAAGTTGATCGCAATCGACTGGTGGGCCACCAAGACATTTTGGGGTGACCGCCTTTATTAAGACCTAAAACGTGCATACTAAAAGAAACATTTATGGAACACTGATGCCATAGACACTGACAAAGAATAAGTTTTATTATTGTAGTTACGTGGTAAGTACATATTCCGTATTTTTTATAAAGTTATAATAAATATTGTAGACCTTTTTTAAGCTCACCACACCTACGCCACTGGGTGGACTGCAACACCTTGAAAAAATTAGAAGTAGCCCGTACCCTGGAAAAGTCTGCCCACCCCTGTTGTGAAAATTAACAAAAGCAACTTTAAGAGAAAAAACATTTCATATACCTGACGGCAGATGTTAACTTTGCAGTGGTGTCAGATACTGAACCAATAATTTCATCTGTGGCACTGTCAGACTGCAATCCCTATTAAAAGAAATAATTAATTTTACAAAATCATTTATAATTACACTATATTTTTGGGCATTTTCATTTCACCTCTTTCAAACTTACTAAGAAAAGCACATGCTGAATTCAGTCTAATAACTTTATGAAGGCCTATTTGCAATGTATCATAATGTACAGTATTTTATTACTACCTTTAAACTACCCAACTGTTATAAAATCTTGTGTGAACTTTTTAAACTATATTTATATGAGTCAGTTTGTCAGTTACCAGTAATACAAACTTGAATCTGTTTACCTTATTAAGGCATTAACATGCTAATACAAAGGCAGATTTTTAAAAATTTAAAATTTAAAAAACTCTTCATTAAAATGGTGATTATTTTATATCAATAAATCTTGTTGCCTGTTATGGTGATATGTTTTTCACACAGTCAACATATTCCTAATGACAAAACACTCAAAATGGAAGAATATCCTTTGAATTCTAAACATTGCAGCTTTAAAAGATTATTACTAACATCTAGCCCAGGGATTCCAAACAGGGTCCAAGTAAACCCCTTGGGAGTCAATGGAAGTTTAAAAAGGGTCTATAGTATTTCAGGGGTCTATGATAAATTTTTCTGTTTTAAAATTTAATTTTTTAGAAATGTTTTTATTTATTATTACTATTTATTTCCAATGGCTGGGGCCATGAAATCACGAATATGAAAAAGAAAAAAAATTGAACAAAGACAAAAACATCTAAAAGAAAATTAATTGACCCGGACGTGAAATGTAATTATTAGATAATATCCATTTTAATATGTATAAATACAGATTCTCATAGGGCGGAGTGATCCATGCATCTACAGTTGAATGTCATGACACTTTTGTATATGACTTGAATGCCACCGCCAGCTTTTATTTGTGTACCAACACTAGGCAGAACTGGGGAAATCCACTGGACCTTAAACAGCACATGTGTCCTCCAAATGCAACCAATCAGAAGCGGTTTTGCTTTTCTCTTGGCAAAGTTTGTGCTATTACAATCTGTGTTTCTGAAATCTTGTTTATAATTGGGAAATTAAAAATGAAAATAGTACAAAAATAATAAACAAGTCTAATGAACTTCTTTTTCTAATTTTTTGCTCATATTCTTAGTCAAATTGTCATCTTTAAGTGTTTTATGTGCAATTATTAGTATTATGTTTTATTCTGTATATTATAGAATGTGAGGGGATTGATGAAGAAAATCATTCTTTTAAATGGGGTCTTTGTAGGAAAAAGGTTAGGAACCCCTGATCTAGCCTAAAATGAAAATCTGAATTCTTGACAAAAGATAAAAATTAAAGAGTAAAATCTCCTTTTCTGTGAAGTAAAAATTTTAAAAGGAACACAAACCATAGCTGCTTTTAGCCTCTTTACTTCCTCTTCTGACGATCTGTAAGAATCTAATTCTTCTTGAACAGCCTCCGCAACAATAGGAAATGGACTAAAATTGGAAAAGAATCAATAACTATTGAATTCCTACTTCTGTATTACTTTATTAATCTATATATATAAAACAGTTCCATAGCTGACTGACTAACTGACAGATAATGCACAGACCAAACCGCTGAAATTTTGCATGGCGATTCTTCTTATAGTGTAGGGGTGCACTAAGAAAGATTTTTGAAAAATTCTTCTTAGATTTTTTTAAACTAAATTTTTAAGCTGTTTTTGTAACATTCTTTAAAGTTTGCATTTAAAATAATAACCTGAGGGTTATAAAATTTATATCATGCGAAAAATCATAAAAATTCCTTTAAAATGAAATCTTTTTCGAATTTTTATCTCCATTTTCTGATTTTTGGTGAATTTTTAAAAATTAATTTTTAGAATTTAATTTAATGCTGATCAAGTGGTTTCTTTTCTGTTTGAGATACTTCAAATTAATTTTGCATCACGTGCATAACAACGAAATGAATTGACAAAAAAAAAAAATTAAAATACAGTAAAGGATAAAATTTAACCACTATACTAATTGAGAAGGAAGTTTAAGAACTTAATTCAAATTAGTATGTTTTATGGATATTAAATATACAAATTAATTGCATACATTGACCATTGCATTTAATTTGAATATTTTCTTCTATATTATTTTGTCTATAAAAATATCTTACCATTTTTTTATAAATATATTTTTTTGGGTTCTTTTGGCATTAATTGCATACATTGACCATTGTATTTAATTTGAATGTACCGGGTGTTTCAAAACTCGCACACACCAACCTTTGTGGTTGAGTTTTAAAGACAGATGAATTATGTTAACAAACAGAATAAAGGACAAACAAAGGTTGAACGATTATCTTTATTGTCAGACACGGTCAAACATGGACTTAGGTGTCCGACATGGTCAAATCACAGTAAATGTTCAAAATGATGTCCATTTTCCTGGACACACAATCGAACTCTTTTTACCAGATTAGTCGACACTTTACGAAGTATGTGAGAAGTAATATCCGATATTGCATGAAGGATGTTACTCTTAAGTTCATCAAGTGTATGGGGATTATTGCTGTAGGTGACTTTTTTCAGATATCCCCAAAGGAAAAAATTTGGAATTTAAAAGTCCGGTGAACGTGGTTGGCCAAAGTCCTTTGGAAATGGCACAATCATCGAAAAATTCAGTTAAAACTTCCATACTGTCCCGTGATGTGTGACACGTTGTGCCCCTTTTGGTTTTTAAGCAACAAGGATTACCATGTGGATGTGCGCGAGTTTTGAAACACCCGGTACTCTGTAGTGAAGCACGGGTATTCAGCTAGTACTAACATATGAGGAAAATTTGGATACTACTATAAAAAAGGACATTTTGGATGAATATCAAGAGATTTATCTGAGCATCAACTGCTTTGTGAAGAGTGAGAAAGAACAGACACACAATTGCAACCAGGCTCATATTTTAGATGTACCAATAGACCTTAACACACTCAAAACTTTTATTTTCTTTGTAAGTATCCTTGCCAATGATTGTCTTTAAAAAATGAAGCTGCATGCACTAAAATATTTTAATCTGTCTGACAGTGGTACTCCAATATTAAAAAGCAAGCATTCAAAACTTTTACAAGAAAGTCTAATAATTCTAAAATAAAAAAAAAAGACAAAAACAATAAGCACCTTCCTTTATACTGCATCCAAAATTTGTCATTGCAACTTAGATCAAATGTTTTACAGCGTTTGCGAGGTTTGGCTCCCAAGTGGCTTGTTTTCTCATTACTTTCTTCCATAGTTACACGATTTAGCTGAAGGTCCTATGGAAGAAAAAGTCACAAGAACTATTTTATATAAATTTACTGTAAAATTTAATGTCAATAAGCGATCTTCTATACAAAATGGTATTATGAATTTTAAGAGAAAATATATTATTGTCTAATATAGCAAACTAATACATATTTAGTGAATAAAAAAGGAGAAATTTCAAATTTTTTAAATCAAAAAATATTAAAAAAATTAATGTAATGGCTTATACTGGCAATATTGCCATTAAAATATTTTGCAGTCTATCAGAATATAATAATACAACAGATGAGTACACACATGCAAAATTAGCTCTATACACATGATTCATACTCAATTTTCAGAAACCAAAAATAAGGAGTTTTTATGGACTTTTTGAGGATCAGAGGCAGTATTACAAGAATCTCAAAAATTATATCAATTCTTTCATTTCCAAAGTTAGACATTTAAAGGCTCGTGACCTTGCAAGATTTTTTACAAGGACACTTGCATTGCATTGGTGTTATTTCCCCTGAAGGCCATCTGTGTTCTTCAGGGAACATTAAGGATTTTAACCATCTTTTAGTTTGCCCTTGACTGGTTTATACATTTTCATACCGACAGCTATCATATAATAGAACTGATCTTTATTGGGCTGCTCATGGGAAACTGGACTAAAGGCCTTTCCTGACTTAAGATTTAAAAAAAAAAAAGAAAAAAAAAGGATAGTGGTTAGTGGCACAAGCTGCCACCATTCTGGTCAGAGTTCAAATCCTAGGCAAGGCATGGTCGTAGCTGTACTGTCCCCTCAAGAGAGCAATGCTGCTCATTCTCCTTATGCCCAACAATGAAGTACCCCCAAACCCTCTCCATGTCTTTGCTAAATGTTCACAAGATAAAGTGCCCAGCAATTAAGGAAAAAAAAAGAGATACAGTGGAATCTCGATCTATCGTTTTTCAAGGGACCGATTGAAATGAACGATAAATGCGGGAAAACGATAGATGCGGAAACACAACAAATATGATTTTTGGGACTGGATAAAATGAACGACACATACGGAAAAACGATGGATCCGAAAATGATCGATCGAGATTCCACTGTATAACATAATAAATGGGGGAGGAGTGGGTTCAAATAACAAATCAGAGATAGTTTTAATTGTTTTTTGCCATTATTACCAACATCACTTTATCATAAATATCACTGACATAGGGTTACATAAAAATGTTTTGGTTTGGTTTGGTTTGGTTTGGATTTGGAGTGCTATGGTCATTTTTTGCTACACGAGGGCTAATTAGACCGGGACCTACTGCTTAAAGCTGATTACGAATGGCTATCAACATCCATGCCAACTGTGGGACTCGAACCCACAGACTTTGGTACCTAAGGCCAGTGCCCTATGAGGAGCATCCTATAAGGATTCATGAATAAGGATTCATGGAATGCTGTAGCCACAGATGTTGTATACGATTACATAAAATGCTGTGGCCACAGAGTTTGAAGATACATTGTGAAGTTTGCAAATCTCACACCTCTGACTTCTTTAATCAGAAATGATGGATACCAACATTTGAGGTTAGTTTGCACAGCAATATAGGCAAGACTAATTCAGGAAAAACTGCTTTTTAGCTATTTATGCAGTAGCTATTAGCAACTGAATTTATAAAAACTTTATCTATTTGCATTTCATACCAAGTTTATCAAACTAATTAAGGAATTAAAAACCTAGTCACTTACCAAGACATCATGAGCAAGAGCTTGATAGGTCCACGTGTGATGCAATGGAGTTGCCATATCTTGGTTTCTATCCAATATTACCAATAATGGTCTTTGAAAGCTTAAAAGTAATAGCTTTTTAGATTGACATATCTTTACAAGATTTGTAAACATGCATAACAACTGATATCACAAGAAAGATCACTGAAAATCAATATCAATCAAATAAACTCAAAGTTGTAGAGTTAAATGCACACTTTTTGGATGTACCTAATTTGTATAAATATTAATTTTCCCTCACAGCAACAAACAAAATTTTTAGAAAAACACCTATGACAAAATCTAACAGATACAGCTCTTTAGTAGAATCTGTATCTATGAACAGTTATTATAGCCTTATTCCTGTATAAGATAATGTATAATAAAATACACTTATATATCAATTAGTATTATCAAAATTCAACCATCTCTTTTTTTTTTTCATTTGTTGCAAAATATTTAATTTTCTATCCCTCATCTAAAATTTTTTTTAATAAACCAAAATAAATTTTTTAATTATTTTCTATTTTATTTTATATATTTCTCTCAAACATGCATTTGATAATTCAGAGTACTATTTTTCCTTTTCTGTATTAATGAACATTGTTAATATAAAATCTTTTTATAAAAACCAATTTAGTTAATTTTCCATTCATTAAACTTGAAATGAAAAAAAGAAACATACGCAAAAGAGTTTGGCATTCCATCAGAAGTAAATAAACTGTTCCGAGTATCTCGCAAATTCTCTCGGATTTTCTTATCAAGTTTCTAGATGAGACCACAAAAAAAAAAAAAAAGGATACAATTTTTTTTATTGCATAAACAATAAATTTTTCAAATAAATCACTAAACACTTTTAAATGTAAGACCTTATTAAGAAATTTACCACAAAAATATTTAATCCAAAACAATATTTATAAAGTTTATTTTAGCAATTTATAAATTCATAAAAATTATTCTAAAATCCATTATTTAAAAAAATATAAAATAGAGACATAAAATGTAAAATTTGCCTCATTTTATTTAATCATTCATATACAAAGGAACAAACACACACGCTTGAGTATTCAAAGAATAAAGAAAAATTAAAAATGTATCATCAAGGTCAGTGAAAACAATAATTATATGTTAATAAAATATGAAGCTTTTCAATATCACTTGAAAATCAGAAAGGTATTTTTTAGATTTCATTCCCCACTGATGCTGTGTTTATGGCACTATTCCAATATTTTTTATTTCGAATGGCAAGGCAATACAAAAGAAAGAAGTACATAATAGTATAACAAAAAATGTTAAATAATAAGTGACAAAGTCATTGTCATAAGAGTTCTCTAGCTTGCTACTACCTCACTATCTCAGTGTCGCCATGAAGTGACAAGCAATGATGGAAGTGGGCTCAGTTCATTGGTTCTGCCATATTATAAAGAGGGCAGTGTGATTGGTCAAAAATCTCAATGCGATGGAGATGTTCTCCCAGGCAGTCATGGCCTGTCAAAAGACGGAACTGAACTATTCCAATTTAGAATGATTAAATGATAGTTTCTCACAATCAAGAAACAGGTCTTTCTTTCAATGTATTTAAATGATGCATGTTTACCCCCCCTCCATTCCTACCATAAAAAAAGGGAATAAAGTATACACATTAAAAAAAAAAAAAAGAAAAAAAAAGAGAGAAGAAATTCTTTGCTGGTTAGCAAAATTTGCAACGTTTTTAGGAATTTCGGTACTAACAGATGAAATTTAAGACCTGTCAATAACTGGAATAAATCTAAAAAGACCAAAAAGATCAGCATGAATAAACTAAAAAAATAAAATAAAATTACAGCTATGAATTAATTTTTAAATATTTCAATTTAAAAGCTATCTCATTCCTTTCATAATATAAAAGAAGAGATAATTCAGAAACATATACAAAGCAATAAACATTTGAATAGCTAAAAGATGGCATACCTCAGCTACCATTTCTGCGGCATTACCTCTTGGGCTACGTATAATAGGAACCACTCCTGAAATTAGGATATAAATTAAATATGAGGGCCAATTAATTTTTTTTAGTAAACCATATTATCACTTCAGATACCTTTTGTCATTAATTAGTATAGAAATATCTCAAGTATAACTAATATTTTTACCTTTTCTTAGCCAACAAGAAATTAAGATTGATGTAAATCAACTTAATATACATGTATAAATCCGTATATTTCTGTATATATATATATATATATATATATTATGTGTGTATGTGCATAAGTATATATGAGAATATGTATACATGCATAAATGCACATGAATATATGTATATATATAGAAATATGAGTATACGTTTATATGTAATGTATATATAAGTGCTCTTGTATAAGCGTATGTTAATGACATGTATGCACACGGACATGCATATACATATACATACAAAGGATATTTCACCTACAAGGATAATTTGATGAGTCCATGCAAAAATAATGAAAACCTTTTCTTTTTAAATGTTTTATTTTTCTCTTTTAAAGTTGATGCATTTGGTCTAACAATTTTCAAGCTTTTTTAATCTCCACCATAAATTAAAAATTGTCTAACTCTGCATTATTTCACTAATCACTTTGGAATTTGATGTTCATTTCTGATCAGCAAGAAATTTTTCTGTAATTGGGAAACAAGTAGAAGTCCGGGGGGGGGGGGGGGGAGGAATCTGGAGAATATGGAGGATGGAGAGAAATTTCTAACAGTTTTGCCACTGCATTTGTAGATGAATGAGCCAAAGCATCATCATATTGGAAAAGAACCTTTTTCATTAAATATGGCCTTTTGGCCTTGATTTCAATATTTAAAGAATCCAGTAAAGATGCACAATGCTATATGGTGATTGCTTTGCTCTTTTCCAAGTAGTCACTAAGACTATACCATAGGCTTTGCAAAAAAAAAATGGCTATAACCTTTACTGCTGATGGAACCTTTGTGGCCTTCTTTGATGAAGGTTCACCCACTTCAACGCAATGTTCTGACAGTTTTTCTGTATTCAGCTAATGGTGATCTATCCATGTTTCATCAAATGTTATGAAACAACATAAAAATTCCCCTGGATTTCTTTGAAACAGCTCCAAATTATGCACATAAGTGTTCTCTCATTCATATTTTTGATTGATTGTTAGCATACGTGGCATTCACTTTTCAGCTGATAACTTTCACATAATCAAATATTATTTACGTATTTTGATGAGATGCCAATAGCCTCAGAAATCTCCTTTTGTCTATTCTTTATCACCATATGATAGATTTTTTCCCAATAATCTCTGGTGTAATAACCTCAGCATCACTGGTGCTTATTCGGGTACAACAGAAATGAACAAACAACTTTTAAATCCTTCTAAGCAAAGGGGCAGACTCGAAATAAATATTTATGAAGCCTAGATTTGATTTCTGCCATCATTTTGCTACATTGTGCAATCTACAACACGAGTTGACAAACTAAATGACTGACAATTACAGATTAAGCATCAATTCTGTTTATAATTTAACATGCATGTCTTTGAAGCACATGAAATGTGAGAGCGCCAAAAATTTCAATGAAGTACTGCCATCACTTGGATTTTCACTGACTTATCAAACTACCCTTCCACACCAACAGCAATAGCCAAGATTTTTTACATACAGTTTATAACCAGCTCTGAATAGCTACACAGTCATACTTACATACTCAAGCCTGAATTTGTAGACTGAGAACTTGAAGGTTAGCATCCTAATCGATTGGCCATTATCTAATTTATGGATGGCCTGGTTATCTACTGTAAACTTTCATGCTTTAAATAAACTGTTACAGTTAATTTTTATGCTCTAAACCAGTGATTCCCAACTGGTGGTCCCTGGACCACAGGCCGTCTGTGAGAGCCTTGGGAGTGGACCCGCACCACATATAAAATAGTTGCCTAAATGGGGATTTTGAAAGCAATGTTCATTGAACTAGATTTCCATCCGATGACTATCAGGTGTTGAATTAAAATTTCTTAAAAGTTTAACATAATTATTTTATTATTAGAAAAGATACGTTAGAATGTGAGTATGTTAATCCTGTATCTCTTTTACTTGAGTGATATTCTATTAAAAAAAAGAAGAAAATTGTTATATCACATGCAATAAGTATGCAACATATATATTGGCTTATGTTGACCCATATATCTTGTTAACAAAACAACTTGACGTTTGGTTTGGTTTAGAGTGCTACGGTCATTTTTTGCTATACGAGGGCTAATTAGACTGGGATCTACTGCTTAAAGCCAATTCTGAATGGTTACAAATGTCCATGCCAAGAGTGGGATTCAAACCCACAGACTCTGGTACCAAAAGCCAGCACCCTAGCCATCTGGCCAACATCCGGTGGTTAAAAAAAAAGAAAAAAGGAGACAAAAACCATTTCTAAAAAGTAGAGAAAATAAAAAAATTACGTATGATGTTACAAAATGAAGTGAAATAAGGAATAGTATAAACCTTGTATAACCTTCAAATACCAAAAGTGTAGGTATTGTAAGGGAAAAAAAGGAATTTTTGGTTGTTTAATTTGTTTACAGTTTAATTCATTGGTGAAGATGCTTTTGTGAATGTTTTCTAAATTAAAAAGCTTCAGATGTTTAAGTACACAATCCTTTTATAAAAGTACGAGCAAAATGCTCGTATATGCAAAACACCTAGAGTTTAAACCATGAACAGAATATACAACAATATAAAATAATTGTTACACCTATAATATTCCTTCACATGAAAGAATGCTTAATAAATTTTTGTCTCAATTATAACTACAATGCTTAACTAACAATTAATTCTGAAAAAAAATGACAGTTACGTTAAAAAAATCTCTATGAGAATGATATATTTATCTATAAAATAAACAAAAACTTTCATAAATTCAGTACATAAGAAATAAACATACCCAAAGTCACAAATATAGCAAACAGGCTATCTACAATAGCGTCAATAATTGATTCCATTTCTGTGTCTTTCACATCCCCTCTATTTACAGCTAGCGAGAAGAGAAGAAATGTTTGTTTATATATTTTAATTATTACTTCAAACATTTTTACAGTAAAAAAATTAGGGGATACAACAGAAAACATGACACTGAAATCTAATATCAGTTAATGAAAAAATACAAGAATGTGCATGATTACATTCTTAATTTCTAGTTAAAATATGCATATAATGTATGGATATAAGAAGGTTTTTAATAACATGTATACTTACCAAAATAATTCAATAATCCTCTATCTTGATGCTTTAAAATATACATATTATCTTCAAGGGTAATGAAGTTTAGGTACTGGTCAAATACCTGAAAATTTTAGTGAAATATAGAAAAGTTTAAACTAAAAATTTCCATCAGTATAAATATTTTTCATGCTTAATCATTTGATGTAATAACTACAATAAAATAATATAAAACATACTCTTATCATGACTACCACTTTTCTTTATATATCTCACCTTAAACATAAATTAACTCTAAAGATCAAAGAAATTCAGGTAAATAATATTTTCAGTTTATAGTATTTGCCTTAAAATTCAGGATAAGAAAAATAAAAAATTTATACGACTCAGCACAACAAATGAAAAAAAACTTCAGGCCCAATTTTCAAAAAGTAATAGCTTCATGCACACTGAGCAAAGAAATGATTAATTTTTTCATGCAGCTTGTTTGAGTCACACATGTTTCATTTAAGTATCTTTCTGATTCATGGCTGGTATTACAGTTCAAATAAAATTTTATGAAGATTAGATGTAACTTGGTAATGAATTACAAAAAGCATCTTTGATATAATACTCAGATGCGAGGAAGCAACATAAAAGTCAAGAATATGAAGAACAACATACAGACTTAATTGAGGAGACACATCCAGCTTGTATGGAAGCACTGGCTAAATCTTCAATTCTATGCCGAGAAATTGGTGAAATGAAATTTAGATAATAGTAGTCATACAGTTGATTTTTAAAATCCTAAAAAATATAGTATAACATACAAAAATATTATTAGCAAATATGTATTAGTAAAATAATAAAAATACATTTTTTAAGGTGCTAAATCAAGTCTTAAGAAAGCTTTTTATAACCAAATAAAAGTACACTGACAGAAGGACATATCTTAAAACTAGAAAGATCACAACCTGAGATATTCTTGCGATATTCTCTTCATTTGGCATCACAAAATATACAACTGGGACATCAGGTATGGTTTCTCTATCGGAATGCAGAAGCCTGGAAAATATTACAAGGTTAATTTCAATGTTTCCTCAATGTGACATAAACTGTATCATACTTTAAAAGTTAATGAGTCAGATTTTACACAATGGCTTACCATGAAAATTAAACAACTAGATCTAATCAGCACATTAAGCCCTTAAACTGTAGGTCTAATTTCCATGTGCTGAATTAGAAGTTTTTAAAATGATTAAACAGTTAAACTTAAGCCATTATAAACAACTTTTCAAGACAGTAAACATCAAAATCTAATATTTTTAAAAATGCATTTTATATTATTTTTAAAATAGCAACTATAAGTGAATGTATAACATTTAATTCAATTTTATATTATACGGCAATGTACTGCTAAATCCTCATTATCAGAGAAAAGTGTTAAAAGCCTTTCAGAATTATGACTTGGATTTTCAGGTATCTCTGTAAAAAACTGTTGAAACTATTAAACCAATCAATCATCTGTCCATAATAGCTGAAATATTTTATTTCTGTAGATAGTCACCAGCAAAAGATAAATAAATAGGTCAACATTTTCATTTTCAAAATTTGTTTTAATTATAGCTCTATTGCATTAAAATAAGCAAAATATGAATAATTTCCATCATCAATTTTGGAAATTTTTCTGTTCATAGTATTTTGGATATTTATAAACTACATATAGATATTATGACAACTGGCATGTTAATGTTTGTATTTGTATCTCTTGGAAGACAACTGATGACTTTTCCATGACACTGAGCTTTACTGCAAAATTCTGCGTAATTTTAAGCTAATTATGATGCTTTCTCAGAAATCTTGATAGAAAAGTCTTTTTAAAGTAGCAACAAAAAATAATGAATTTGCAATGTTAGGGAAAAGGATTCTATAAAATATGCTAAAAAAATTACATAAAAATGACCACAAAAAGAAAACAAGCATGATAAGAAGAGAAAACTTTCTGATGCACTTAGCCTTTTCATTTTCAGTAACTTATCTCTATTTTGTACAACAGGTTAAATTTTCCATATCTATTAACTGAAAAGTTTTTCTAGCAATGGAAAATCTCATAACTTTTAAAAATTTACTGATAAAAAAAAGTTACTCTTGAAATTTATTGATTCTGAAATGATAAAAAAGTATATTACAAAAAGTATACATTAGTGTTTCATCAAATTTAGTAATAATGACATTTCTTTGATAAAACTGTCAAATAAAATTTGTACTTATATAATTTAATATTGCTTCAATATTCCATTGCAATATCCTGAGGCAATATTCATAAATATATTGAGTTAAAAATGAAAAATATTGTTTCGATCTAAAAACTAAGAATTTACAGTGAAAACAATCTCTTGCACGCATCAGTTTAAATTTTCATTAATTTATTAATATTTCTTCTTGACCATTGTACAAATGGTCATGAAAAGCAGTGTATAATTATTTGCATAAAAACTTAAAATGTTTTAATTGGAAATCAAATCTTTGAATAATCTTGAATTTATTTCTGGATGTTAAAAATTTAATTTACTCTAATACAGAAATAATATTATTTTCAGCGTATCTTGACCTTTTGAGCAAGTCTATTCACAAGGCGTGGGAGAGAAAGGCTCACAACGAGCTTGCATACAATATTCATTGAACCTCTTTAACAAATCATAGTAAAACTGGTCGATGAATGAATTATAATTTGATAATTATTATTATATATATTGCATAGGAATGCATAGGAATTTTGAAAAAAAAAAAAAGTTTTTTTTTTAGGTAAAGTATAAAACTGGATTTTACAAAATTATTTTATAAATAGGAAGACATTTGAATTATTTAAAAAGAGGGGGAAAAAAGGAATTTTCTAAAGACATGAGAAAATTTTACACTGATACAAATGAAATAGGAGTATATGAATGAAAGACTTAAAATTTTTAAAGATCAGCAAATATATTGGTTAAGATATAATTTTACTACCAAAATTGTTCAGTATGTGACATGTGCCTGGCATGTAACCCATATGTTGGCTATATATTGACTTATGTATCTTTAAAACAAAACATGTTTCTAAAAGTATAAAATAAGGAAAGTGAAGAATGGTGCTTTAAACAGAGGAATATGAAGAGAAATATGGTAAATTATGGACTCTGACTACTTTTATGAATACACCACAGGTAACAAAATGTAGATTTTCATCTTATGCAAGTTAAGCCTATTTGCCTGAAAGAACAGTAAATCTATTTTGTCAAAAACACAATAACAATAAAAAAATAAAATATAACCAGAAAAGATTTATTTAATACACAACAGATATAAAGAAACAGGGAAAAAATTACTTACAAATGTAGAGTAACTCCCATTTCTCTCAGTTCTTTTACAGACAATAAGGGAGAAATAATATCTTGACCATAACGATCATAGACTAGAATCTGAATAAATAAATAAATAAATAAAAAAAAAATCAGTATAAACTGACAAAAAAGTTGACACAAAAAGAAAGAAATCTGCTGGGTACTTTCAAGTATAAGATAATATAATTCAAAACAGTGCTATATAACATGAAAGTCCTATATTTATGAGAATATAAACTAAGAAAAAACAGTGAAGGGCATTATTATGCATGAATGGGACTTTCCATTCAATAATCTGGTCATGAAATAGGGACAGATGAAGCCTTGTATGTCAATGGCATCCACATTAAGGCATCAAGTTATCTCAACATTACAATTTACTAGCCTTTATTTAACCCCCCCAAAAAAAGTTTTAAATTAAGAAAGATAAAAGAATATTCTTGAACAATATTAACAGTCGTCTGATTTGAATTCATTACAATTTAACATCCAAATCAATAAATAGTTTAGAGACACAATTTTTATTCTTGTAACAAAAAGGCTTTGTGAATTTTTTTTTTCATATATCCTATGCCATCATTCAAGCATGTGGTTACTTGCATTTCCAATACAGTAGAAAAGTCCTTTCATGAACAAATAAAGCTGAAAATTCAATGGCATCAAATTTGAGGCAAACAACAATGAAGTCACTAGTCTTATTAAAATATCCACAGAATAAACAAGTCAGGGTGTCAGACAGTCCAATAAATTTTAAATGTGACTGGAGATAATCCCATACCATTATGCTTTTAAAACAGGTAAAGACAAAAGCTGTTTGGAGATCATGTGGAATTCTTTTGAACTTGCCCACCAGACAAGAACTCTCCTTTCCTGCAGAGATTCTCCTAGCTAAAATATTTTTCTTTAATTACTCCTAGCTAAAATATTTTTCTTTAATTACCATTTTGCATTACAAAGATGAAAGGAAACAACAGGCTGACTTGACTTAGATACAGCTTTGGTCAAATCACCTGCCATCTCTGCCAAAAATCCCAGTGACTAGGAATCCATTGCAGAACAATCCTTGTTTGTTAAGTCAATAATTGATAAATAGAGTGCTTGCAAGAAAATTCAGTGTAGAAAGAATGAAAACAGCAGCTAGCTAAGATTTCTATCAGACTGAGAGTCAATAAAGATTAAGATCTTTTCTTCCAGCCTTGCCTCAACACCTTGAAGAGCCACCAGGAACAGCATGGATTTCTCCGTCAAAATTATCCAACCAAGCACCCACAGGTTTGCTCAAATGGAAAAATCTTGAGTAGTCTTTTGCATCAGCATTTTTTATAGTTTTTATACCAGAACTATAAGTAAAAACATGGAGTCGATCAGGATATCTCTCTTATGCTAGTGTGCATGGTCCAATGCAATTGCCCCAAACCAACATTTGAGTAGAACTCTTCAATAAAGGGAGAATTTAGTCCTATCTAGCCACTGAAATGACGATGAAAAATATGAAAGAATAATATTAAACAGTCAACTTTCAAAAAATGTTCTTGGTGCCCTTTACCTCCATACAGATTTATAAAAGTTAAAAGGGTGTGCTTTGCCCTGTTCCTTAATTCAATAATAAATTCTGGTAAGGTATAATCTAGGCTAACACACCTGTCTCTTGATAACTTGTTAGTGGCATTTTGAAGCTCTTTAAAATTGAAAGGTGAATTAAAAAGTTTATCACAGTCTGATCCAAGCAAGGATATGTGACAAGTTCACAATTTTCAGTATAAGTTCTAGGATGATAATTACTAATCTTACATTAATACTTGCAAAAATTCCTAGCAAAATCCTCTTCAGTAGTTAAACTTTTGCTGCCTATAGTAATTGGCCAATTTAACTGCTCATTTTTTTCTATTCATCTTTGACAAGTGCTTTGAGCCATACAGACTAAAATCAAGCTTTTCTATGAAATTTTGATAGCCTTCCCCTTTTCAAAACTTGACTTTCCCCTCCAGGACAGCTTGATTCTATATTAAGTTTATATAGTCCATCTTAAACATGAAATCTTAGAGTAAAACTACAAAATTATCAAGATTTACTATTGATTAAGAGATAAATGCAAAAAGAGCAAACATTTTCACTATTTCCCTCTGCTTTTCCTTTTTGTCTTCCATACTGCCTTTTGAATTTTTATTTTCTGTTTTAACTTAAAATCGGATAATGAAGGATTCAGATATTCAGGAAGTAGACCACTCATGATCTGCAGAACATGGGTTAAAAACCCTTATTCTCCTGGGATATCCTATATTCACTTATTAATGTATGCTAATAACATGAGATATGAAATATATTGATAAGCTGTTGATGATTACATACATTCCTTGAAAAAAATTACATTTTCTAGTAAGAACAGCTTCTTTTTTTATTTAAACATAACTCTCTTATGTACTGGTCAGAAATGGTTTGATAAACATGGAGAGTCAAGATCAGTGGCACACCCAGAGGGGGGGGGGGGGGGGGGGGGGGGGGGGGGGGGGGGGGGGAAGGGGCCCTGCCCCCCCCCCCAAAGAAATAGAAATTGCATTATGAATATTGATTTTGCATTATAAATATTTTTACCCGTTCATCTTGGTTATCAGATTAAATATATTTGAATTCTTTTAAGTTTCCTTTTTTTGCAGTTCTATCAAACAAGGATTTCTATCTTTTTCTCTAATTTATTTTGACAAGAAGGACATGATGAATTAAACAGGATAAAATATCTTACTTGGTAGTTATGAGACAGTTAAATGTGTAGCTATCTGTTTTAATGCTTAAATATTTCAAAAATTGCATAGTTTGATTTTTTATTTTCCAGCTCACTCCCACAACCGAGTAAATGCTAAATCGACACGCAAATCGACACGAGGTGGTAATTACTATATTTTCATAAACTTTAGTATGAGACAACTATTCTTTATTCTAATTTTTACTATAAAGTGACACTAAATTTATACTTGCATTATTTAATACATAACAAAGTAGCATAGATTCCAGCCAATCTACTAGTGCAAAATGAAATCTATCAACTTCTTAATTAGATCATAACTCAAAGTATTAAGCATATGATAGTGTCAGTTCTTAATGAGTATTTTGAATTAGATACAAACTGTTAAGAGAAAATTTAAATTATAAAAAAATTGTCAGACTTAAAATGTAATTTTAACAACAACAGCAAAATTTTACAAGTAAACAAAACAAAAGCTACCTCTTAAATCATACTCATGTGCAGTTACTAATTAATGAGGCCAGAAGTATAATTAAATTTACCAAACACTGTAGGTGCTTAACAGTTTCAATGATAACTCATAAAATAAAGCTCATAACAATGGAAAACAATATGTCAACAGTTTTTCAATATTTTTTTGGGTGTCAAGTTTAGTAGATGGATAATAAATGCAAAAAAGTAAAGAACTATGTCTAAAAATAAGTAAGAATTAAGGAAATTGAAGTAAATACATAACACGCTGCCAATCATTTGGTACATGCTAAATATTTACCTTCCATTCCGGCTCAGCCACAGATGCTTTGGTTAAATTCTTATTGAAATTCAGCATTCGCTTTAAAGCACCTACAAAGAGTTAAATATGTTACGTGTTTTGAACATCTGTTAAAGTATAAACAAGACAGAACATTTCGGCGTTGCACAGAATCACTTCTACACAAATTCATTTTTTCATATAAGTAAATAAATACCAATCGACATAATAATTTGCCAAAATCTTTCAACACATATGACAGAAAGGTTACATTTTTCTTATTAAATGTTACGTGAAAAAATTTCAACTTATCTATGCATAGAATGTAACAAAATTTACTTATCACGCACATATACCGAAATTTTTTTTATCAAAGTTAAAAGAGCTTAAAAGTTTATTAAAATAAAATATTCCTATAACTACATAAAAAGAGTAACTATCTTACTGATTTGTTTTTCCCTTAGTACAGATCCCATTCTTATCAGCTTAAAAGCAAAATAATGGACAATATAAAAATAGTTTAATTACAAGTAACCCGCCTCGTACAACACATATTTTATTCCTGATTATTTACGTGTCGATCAGCTTGAGCCTCAGACTTTTCATTTTTTCTGGTTCTAGTAGATGTTGCCAAATTGTTAAAAATAAATATTTTCTATAATGGCCTTTTAACTCATACTAAAAGCAAATTTTGAAAATAATTCATTGAGAAAGTAATTACTATTTTTTAATATTCTTCTTTCTAATGTAAAGCTATGTTTTTCTGAACCAATAATAAGATTATTAAAAGCATTTATCATTTTATTTTTAAAATCAATTAAAACAACTTGTACTTTTACTTGATCTGTCATCGGTTGTTTTTATTACCGTGAGAAGCGCATTAAATTCTCTCTATATAGTAAAGAAAATCATCGTTATTTTAAAATCATATTGATTGAAAATCACCTTAAAGTTTTCATAACATTTCAGTATATTCATTAGTTTTGTTGGATTTACTTCTATTCTTTAATGACTACTTCAGATGACAGGTAGAGTGCTCAAAAGGTTTTATTTTAAATTCCAATCTTCAAGCTTTTAATCATTCTTGCATTGGTTGTTTTCAGTTATTTTTCGAAATATTTATTGTTCTGTTATATTTAATTTATAGCTTAGGTTTTCTTTCTACCAATATTTGTATGCATTTTTGTATTAACTAATCAAAGGTGATACTTGATTCAGTCTTTGACTGATTAAGTTTATGTAAAGTAAATAAACACCTTTTCCAGGAGTGAATATTTCTATTAATTTTTGGATGTTTTTATATGTAAATAGTTTCATTGCAAAATCTGTCTCATTCCTATATATTTGCTTACTCTCTCTCTCTTTTTTTCCCCACGTTATTCTTCAACATTTACTTATGATGTTTCAGATTCAAATCATGCATTTAAGTCATTATTTCGTTTAATCGTGGATCGTTGTTTACTGGATTTCCAAGAATGAGCAAGAAAGCGTCTGATGTTTTTGTTCCATTGAATTTAATTGCCTGAAATATAAATGAGTGGATGAAAATATTTTGCTGATTTTTATGAACTTTATTTTTAATAAAATTATTATTTTGTGTGTTTCAGGCTTTTGTCCTCCATAGTATTTTGGATTACTGTATAAATAATGGATACCTTTCCAGCGCATTGGAGTGAACTTCTAGAAGAAATGTTGCCACGAAGTGATTGTGATATCTGCAGCCCACCTCTTGACATTGGACCACCTCCACCATTGCCTGCTAACTTTCAAGATAAAGCTATATTATCTGGAAGTTGTAATATATGTAGTTTACTGTCAGATGTTGACATGAGACCTATGCGTAAGTTCAAGTTTATTTTATTTAAACTGTATATAAATTTTTAGGTTTTTGTCATATGCTATCTTTCATATATATATAAATGTAAGCATTTTACTCTTTTAGCTTTTTAAATATCTCCATTTACTTTCAATTTTGAGAATTCAGTATTTATGTTATTGAGGATTAAAATGTCAGTTTTCTATTAACCATCTCACTCTCTCTCCCTAGCTATTAGTAAACTCTAATAATTAATTATGATAGTCATGCTGTTATGTAAATTCTCACAGCTAATTGTAAGAATAATAAATAAATTATTTAGTATTATAGTACTTTAGAAATACAATGGTATAATGTTATGAGATTATAGTGGGGATATATTAGGAAAAATTAACAGAAGTTTTTATTTCTTAAAATATAAGGATCGTTAAGAATCCTTATATTTTATTTCTGGAGCCATGATTAAATATTTATTTATTATAGAAAGATTTTATCCTCAAAACTGGTTTATTTTTTAGAATAATGTTATTTATGTATAACATTAAGCTATAAACTATTATGTGTATCATTAAACTATAATCATGTGCCAGATTAGGGGGCATCCATTAATTACGTGAGGTGATTTTTTCGAGCTCCCCCCCCCCCCCCCTAATCTCACGTGAGATTTTTCAAAATGTGTATTTTTAGTGTAAATAT
Source organism: Dolomedes plantarius (assembly GCA_907164885.2). Taxonomy (NCBI): domain Eukaryota; kingdom Metazoa; phylum Arthropoda; class Arachnida; order Araneae; family Dolomedidae; genus Dolomedes; species Dolomedes plantarius. Next base: position 155,435,888 of record OU015496.1, on the reverse strand, counting down.
GTTAATCTGTGCTTGATTGCATTGGATTTATTTAAAAAAACTAATTTGCTTAGTTATTTTTATTTAAGACTAGTTAAGACTAGTATTTAAGACTACTAAGAACATAGTTTTAGTAGTCACACAGTGAGAGTAGAAAACAGTGAGAAAATCGAACAATAAAATTTAGTAGGAACTACTAAAATTCGTAAAAGAATATTCATTCTAATTCACTCCACAGGGACTCATGTGTGGTCTCAAGAGTGACTACTGGAACTATTGTGTAGGATTTAGAAATATTGTTTACTTAATATAACCCAGTTTTCTCGCAATTTTACACTGTTTCTTGCGGAAAAAAAAAATTATGTGATATTTGCTGAGACCCCCCCCTCCCCCCACGTGAAACTGGGTGAGATTCGGCTCGACTCCCTCCCCCTCCCTAAAAGCCTCATGTAATTAATGGACGCCCCCTTATCTGAAAAACCTAGAAAACACAGAAATAAAAATCTGTTATTTCATATGAATCTTTTGGAAGTTTACTAAAAGGTTATAATAAACTAAAAAGCGGTTTTAATTGAAAAAAAAAACTATCTAAATATTCAGAGTGTTTCAAATATTTACATGGAGTTACATTATGATAATTTTTCTTGTTGCTTTTCTTTTATGACTTTGTCTCTATTTTAATATTTTTTGTTTTCTTTTTTCAGAAGTAGCTGATGCATCCTTATTACCACTTGCAGCACCCTTTGTGGTGGGAATTCTATTTGTTATAGTAACTCTAATTGTACTGCTCTTGAAGTTAAAGAAGTATGTTTTATTAATAAATCTTGAAATTATACTATCATTCTTTTAGAACAATATGTTTAAGATATTTTATCAATTGCAAATTGTTATTGATCTTTCTTTTGTGGAAAAACCCCCCCAAAAAAACATTAAGGCATTACATGCATTTTATTCATCATTTACTATGCATTAGTAAACAGTCACAGAATACTATTGACTAACACTTTGTATTTGTACTAATAAGTGGCAAAATGCTTATGATAAGATACTTGCTTAAGGCCATTTTAATACAAAACATTATTTTTATTTGTTTTGGCGCACTCTTAAAAATTCGGAATTGGTTTTTAAAAAAATGCTTATTTTTTCATCTTATCTCATTGCCTAAGATTTTGCTGTAGAGTTCTTAAAATGTACAAACAAAAGTTAAACCATATACTCATACATATCTACATTTATTGTAATATAAGGTTTTTCTATGACTAATAATCCTAGAGTGACAGTAAATTTGCTCAAATCTGTTTCAGTTTTTGTGTTTTTGTGTCCTTTCAAAAAGAAAAAGAAAAAATCCTACATTAATGTGCTAAAACTTGAATTAAGGAAATTTTAAGGATTTTTTTGAAAGATGTACAAATGCACATTTTTGGGGCTGATTAAATCCCCTAAGTTTGTATATGACTTCATTTAATGATGGAGCTTGTGTTAATTTTGATGCACATTTCATCGAAATTAATACATCAATAAAACTCTAGTGAATAATTGTGGTGTAGCCTATTCTCGTCTTGTAAACTGCTTGAAAAAAAACATTAGTTTTCTGTGGAGTAATTCTATATTGTAGACTTTATCTTGTTTGACCAATGCTTATTTATCTATTTTTTTAAACATTTTAGACTGTTAGTATTTGTGTGTGCATTAGATCTCATTTTATTTCTTATTTCTTTGCAGGTGTCAAGCATTTATGCCACATGGTTGGTATAGGATATTTATATTTATATAACTTGCGTTTATGCTTCTTCTATCTGTATATTTATTATTTGATGATTAGCTAATCATAGCTTATCAAATAACTCTCTCAACTTTGAGGGAGACTCCTTAATCATCCACCTGTCTCCCACATGTTTGATAAGTCTTTGAATCTTCTGAATTATAAGAAATTATTAATTTGCTTTGTATTAAGTTGAAGGTAAAAGCTTCTTAAAACCATTGTAATTGCTAGATATGGTAATTAGTGTTAGGCCTGTTGGCCCAACACTCCCTTCATCAGGAATTCAGTGTATTGTTTGTGATTGTCTCACTGGACCATTCTAAAAAAAATATGGCATTTGTGGGTAGTTCAGTAATTTCAAAACTTTTTAAATGTATAATTAATTATTTATGGAGATTCTTTAGAAAAATGAAACAATCTTTTGATCTAGCCTTTTTTAAAGGTCTTCCAGAGTTTGCCTTCATAAATGCAGTAGTTCACAGGTCCTTGTACAAGTCTGTGGGTTCGAATCCCACTCTTGGCATGGACATTTGTAGCCATTCAGAATTGCTTTAAGCAGTAGGTCCCAGTTAAACTAGCCCTCATGCAGCAAAAATTGACTGTATCGTTCCAAACCAAACTAAATCTTGTACTAGTAACCTCAAAATCTTTGAATGGAAGTCTTTAAATCTTGATTTCGATTTCCCCTGTGTCTTTAAGGAAAATGTCAGCATTTGACCTCAGTGTTGTAACGAAATTAAAACATATACAGTTTTATTACGTTCTCAGCCAAAAAAAAAAATATCAATTTTACATTAGTTTTATTGAATACTCTAAAGAGCTTTTCTTTTTTCCTGTTGTAGACAAAGCTTTATATACAGTCATCCTTCTATTTACATTTACTTCATGCTTCATTTATTTTTCGTCCCCCCCCCCCCCCCACTTATATGAAGAGAATTTGTCTTTTGATGTTGGATTTCATGGTCAAATGCTAGTTTGTTTGAAATCTTTTTAGATTTCAAATTACTATTTTATATAGAATTAAAATTTTTCATTTATTTTATTGCTAAATCAAACCAGTGATTTAATTCAATTTTAACTATGACATTGTCAATTCCTATACTCAAAGCACAGGATTTGTGATAGTTTTTTCATTTAAAAGGAATTGCAACTTCTTAGTGTGAAAACATGTTCATTTATGATCATTTGTTTTTATACTGACATGGCAGATATTATACTGGTTAGAACTATCCTGTTAAATACATCTGTAATAATTTATTCATTTTTTGTGCTTGTGTTTTCTTTAATGAGTATAGTATTTTATGAAACTTCAAATTTTTCTATTACATTAAGCAAAAAGTTATAAATAATGAGAGTTCTTAAGATTTAAAATGAGGTAAATTAATGCATATTTGATTCAAGATGTAAAATTTAAATAAATCCTAAATTAAATGGTTGAAAGTATGAACTGAAATAAAATTTGATTTCCAAAGACACTGTATGGCTTAAAAACCTAGTCAAGTTTGGGTACCCCACCCCCCTTTTTGTTTTAAAAATATGCATATATGTTCTCTCTGTATTCTGTGATAATATATAATAATATATTTTTTTTTTGTTATGTGTTTCTATGAAAATTTTTTTTTCATTGAACTACCTTTTAGTTTGCTGGGTATTTCCAAGAAATGTCCTTCCCCATACAGAACTAGCACCAAGCTCTCTCCCAAGTCCCTCACCCAGCATGGAGAAACTGAAGGATTCTGATGGAAAGCGTCAGTGGCATACATCCTCGCGATCCCTTCAGTCTGAAAATATTTACGAAGTTTGCTCACCACCATCGCCTGATTCACTGTATGAAGAAGTCGGGCCTGTGCCGGATTCCAAGTGCTCTCCATATGGTGTTGTCATGGTTGAAAATTCAATTAATTCTCTGAGTAGAAATAGCATGGTCAAACCCACTTATGGGTCAGAGCTGAGTCAAGATTGCATGGCAGGATCTCGTTTCCAGCCCTGTATGATGCGCAACATTGCATTGCCTACTAGATTTTCTACCTTTGGAGGCTCTGCTCATGGGTTTGTTAATCCTGTAATACGGGATGTTGTAGGTTCACAGACCTTACGATCTAGTTTTAGACCTAGGAATGCACCTATAAGTGCTGGGGAGTATGTCCAGAAACGAGAATTACCTCCTGTTCCTGGTGATATTTATTAGATATTTGGAGCATTGAATGTTTCAGTAAAAAGATGGATAAAGGTTAACTTTGTACATTCAGTAAAGTATCAAACAAGGAGTGTATTTTATTTTTCACTAGACAGCACACATAAAAAAAGTTCTTAAGTCTGTATTAATTTTTATTTTGTAGAAAAAAGTGCAATATTTTTTTTAATGAAGTAAATTTGACACAAAAAAGTTTTTTTAACTAGAAAACATTTGATTTTTAAATCATGAATTATTTTTTTGATCGTAATTTATTTTAATAACATTTGCTTCATATAACCATTGATAGGACATGTTGAATAATGAAGCAAATGTATATAGTAAAGATTCTGACAAATTCATAACATTTGGCATTTTCATTTCATTGTTAAAGGTTGTGAGTCCCCCTTTTTTCTTCTTTTCGTGATTATTTCTTTAGGGGAAGCTTTATAAAATTTATAATATCATTATATGTTTGAAGTATTATATGGAACATAAGTTCCATAGCTTAATTTTATACTGCATTTTAAGAAAATTGTGATCACTTTATTTAATATTTCTAAGTTCTTATTGAAAATTATAATTTTTAAATTTCCAGGTAATTCAGCTTAGAGTTTGTTTTAAAAGCATTTTTAGTAAAGACCATATATATAAAGTAACTCACTACATCCACACACACAGACACGCTAATATAGTAATTTTATTGCTAATTTTACAATATATTAATATTGAATAAGAATATTTTTAATTATAGAAAGAGTGGGTTGAAGTGAAAATAGGAAAGTTATGAATCATTTTCACATTAGAAATCTTGAAACAAAGTCCTTGCATGATACTATATAAAACTTTATATAGTTTAAAGAGAGAAATGCCAAGATATGAGCAACTTAATTTTGATGTACTTAAAAAAAATCTTCTTGTAGTCATATTTATTGTTGCAGCATTCTTTAGATTGCTTATGGCTGTAACAATTTTTTTCTTGCATTTTTTCAAGAAGGAGTGCATATTTTTCACTCTAAATTTACTTTATAAAGTAATTACTGCATAATCTAAGATTGTTTTGATTTATATGTCTTACTTTAATGATGATACTTGTTAATCTTTTCCTTTTTTTTTTCTAAATGTTAAAAAAAAATATATATTGCAGCTGAGGACTTTCCTTTGATAAGAAGGGCTGTACCTGCATTAAAAATAATAATAATTCTTAGGTATTTATTTAATTTATATTTGACTCAAGTCCCAGCTCTTTCCCCTCTGAATAGATTAAGTGCAAATCAACTTCTGCATGATATTCTTTGTCCAGTAGCAAAATATTTTTATTTCATTAAACAAGAAATTTTATCTTGAATGGACCATGTAATATTTTTGTAATTGATCTGATTGGCATTTGTTATGTTTCATTAATTACATGGACAATTTTGTAAATGAATAAATTTGCTACTTCTCAAACTGCATATATACATCTTATCTGGTATTCATATCAGAATAATTCATATTTAAGTGATAATTTTGGAGTAATCTTTATGTAAGTTTCTTAAAAGTCTGTATATTTTGCTATAAGTTTGTAATTTTGGAATGGGAATATGTAATGTTAATAATTTTTTAAACATCCTTATTTGTTCATATTTTCCCACTTAGAGCACCCTCCCATCCTTTTTTTTCTACTCACAAGTTGTTCTTGAAAAATTCTCTGATGCAAACATTTTATTTAACAGTTTGGTAAGATCTTGTGTATGTATTTCGACTAGTTCTAAATGGAGGGTATTCAAAATGACCTGCATGAGATTGACTGGTATGGATCTTCATCTTCCCATTTAAAAGAATGTGTGTTTGATATATCAGCAAATTAAAACTTTTTTTCAGTCATTTCAAATAATTGTGGCAAAATTAGCTTATTAAAAATGTTATTTACATATTTAAACCTATATAATAATTCCTTATTAAAAAACATTGTGCAATAATTGGTCAGTGTTTTTCCTCCATTTGATACTCTACTCATAATTGTTCTCATCTTTTATTTTACTTCTTTATAATTTCATTTATATTTTTTTGTGTGTGGGTATGTATAAATATACTTTAGCTGAAACTCATTTTTTTTAGGTTGTATGTATACTTCAGTTTCTTGGTGCTGTGTATTGAATTATTAAAATTAGTTTACATTTATGAATTTAGACAGTGGAGATTACATTTTGATTGTTAAGAATGTAACTTCAATGTATATACATGATTTTATTGAATCAGCTTTACTATTTATTTTAATTATTAATTTTTAATTTCATGAAACTTTTAAACTAATCTTTTCTCATCTCTCTCTTTAAGTCATTTTTGCCTTCATTTTAAAAATGTAATCAGTAATATTAAATATTATTGTGTTATGTGTAGTACTTCATTCATAATTTCAATGTGGTCAGCAATTGGCATTTAATGTAAAGTTGGTGAAATGTTTTTATTAACCATATTTAAATGTCTGTATTTTGTATTTCAGTATTAATCTCCAGAGTGCATAAAAATGGACTATGCAAAACATACTCCTATGCAAATTTCCAAATGACCAAATCATGTAGAAATATCTACAGTAAATGATAAAATCAGAGGTTTTTTCATGCCTCCTAAAATATATATTTGTTTATATGCTGTTGTAAATAATTTTGCTTGTTTCCAAACTCACTTTTAAAAAGTTCTATTGATATTTCTGTGCATTTCTTAGTGATGCAAAAATTTTTTAAAACTTTTGAAGGCTTTATTTTGTGAGCCTTGAGCTTATATTAGTCTATGGATTAAAAAATAACTAATGTGTCTTTTTGATGTCATGCTTTTTTAAACAGTGTTTTTTACATGTGTATATATTTTTACTTACTTTATGAATGATTTTTATTGTATAAAATTGCATTTTCTCTAATTATAAGTTTTTTTAATTATGAGTAGAACCTCGATCCATTGATTTGAAGGGACCAACATTTGATCCTAGAATACTTTAAATGCATTCAAATATGGCAGGATATAGATATGTAGTGAAGGTAGAGTCCAAATTCTTACTGAAATTAAATTAAAATAAGTGAGCAATTAAGATAATATGCTTCAGTAGTGAACACAGGGATTTTACCCGTATAAACAAAATCACATTTTCAAATAAGGGTGTATTGTATTTCTATCCTTAATATAATTGAATGGCCAACGAAACCTTATGATTAAGACTGATCTTGTTAAAAAAAATCTGTTGTCATGGAAGGAATTGCTTTGACAAATCAGAAATAGAATGCAGTTTTGGTGTTTAATTCACATAGTACTGAAATGTGAAACAAACCTTTTAATTTTTTGTTGTTTTGGAGATTGTATTTGTAATGGGAAATTTGACATTTAAGAAAGATTGATCGAGATTCAACTATATTCATTTAAATAATTTTTTTTTGCAGTATCCCATAATATATGTACTTTAATTAATCAATTTAATAATGAACTTGTATTTAATATCTTCAGACACAAAGCAGAGTTCTGTCTGTGTTTCAAGTACGAATTCAGCTTCTGTTGAGAGTTTATCAGGCTTTTCTAAAGTTTGTCTCATGTGTTTGAATTGTCTGTTACAAGAATGGTTAATTTTTCTTATGTCAAGAAATTCCATTTTTATATGCATTCTTTTTTATTTTCTTGAATTTTCCGTTACACAAGTAGTTTCTACATTTGGATAAATGACATAGTGAAAATTTTAAGGAGATGGATAGAAATGTACTATCTGCTCCAAGTGCTATGCATTAGAAAATTTTCATCATTTTAGAAAAGGGGGAATATTTGTTCTTCCATAAAAATCTATAAAGAATATCAGTTCCATATATCATTTGATTTTTTAAATAGAGAATTAGAAATGCTGAAGGGAACATTTGTAAACAATGAGTAACCTGTAGATACCTGCAGATATTCACATTTATCTTTCTCTTGTAACCAATTTTGTTTGTTTTCTTAGTATGTTGTATAGATGTGCAGTATTTTTCTTTTGAAATAATGCATAAGACATATAGAGTGTGTAAAATATGAATTAATAAATCTACATGCTCGTTTTATGTACATATAATTGGCTTATGTTACATGAGTATGAGGGAGATTCTAATGACAAAAAGCACATTAAAGTTGAAATAATTGCATTTGTCAATCAGCTCTCAGGCCTGAATTAGAAACAAACAAGGAACTTCATGTTAAAACACAACTATTACCTTTATGATAAATGGTTATAGCTGCTTTTAGTAGTTGATGACATTATGGTTTATTGTTTTGTTGACTAATATTGTAAGCAACATACTGCATTACTAAGATTTTTGAGAAAAATAAATAAATTAATGGAAAATTTCTGAGAATTTTGGCAGCTGAGGTTTGAGGCAGCTTGAGGTTTACCAAATTTTGTTTTATTTTATTTTTGATTAGAGTTTGAACTTTTCTTATTTTGGATGCTTTGTAGCAAGATCTAGATGAGGTGGCTCTAGATAAAAATGTGTATGTAAAGCAGTTAGTTGTTTTAGCAGCCTTTTGAAATGTAAGAACTGATAAATTACTTAGTTTGAAGAAAATTTATTACTGGCTTTCTGTAAAAGATATCCAGAATAAAATATCTGAGGGTTACAAGCATAAAGCTTTTTATCTTTATTTTTATCTTTAAGCTTTATATCTGAACTCCTAGGCACCAAACTAAGTAAACTTTTGCTATGACATCAGAACCTCTTTTATATTTTATCATGAAATGATGTTATTTCATGATGCAGTTTTCCACAATTTTAATGTGATGTTTTTAACAGATTTCAAATCCTCATCTTTAAAGCTTCTATGCAGCCTGTCAATATTATTTTAATTGTTATTATGTTTTGTCTATAATATAATGGTTTTACTATGTTCTTAACTGTTGGGTAAAATGTGCCAATTTTTTTATTATTTATATATTTACATTTTAAGCGTTGAAAGCTTATATTTTTATATAAAAGTTAAAATAATTGGGTATTTTATGTACATATATTTTGGGATTGTGTCCTATTGCTTTGATACTGTAAATTTGTTTTCGTTGTAAATGTGTTTTATGAACTCTTATTGCTGTTAAGGGATCTGTATTTTTATTTGTGTTATGGAATTCAAAGATATTTATCAAATTACTCTTTTTTTATCATGATTGGTAAAATGTCATAATATCTCATATTTGAGTTTTTTTTTTTAAAAAGGATTTTTTTTATTTACAAGTAAACATTCTTTTAAAAAAATCATTCGACATTTCAAAAATTTATGTGAGTAAAAAGTAGTTAAATTATGAAGTTTTCATAGCTTATTATTTGTGTTAAACTTTTAATGTGTTTTAAAGTTCTCTAATAATGTAATTAAGAGAAGAAAGTTATGCTGTACTCTCACACAATTTTAGAATGTTGATCGCAGTAAGATAAAAGAATCTTTTTTGTATCATAATAGATATTAAATTCTTACTGTGGGGGTTAAATTTTACAGTAACCTGCATAAGAAGTAAAAGTTTTAGTTTATGCTTTTAAAAATAATTTCAAAAATTCTTTCCATTGGGAAATGTATAAAATAATATCTGGAATTATTAAAAATTTTAAACACTTTTTATCTCTGACCGAACATGTTGAAACTATATTAATAATGTAAGAATTTTAGTGGTTATTATGGGAGAGAATATTTGTTTCTGTTTATCTGTTCCAAATTTGGTGCAAGTTCTCTTTTCTTTTTTTTCCCCCATCCCAGATGACATTGAAACAGAGTTGTGTAATGCTGTGTTAAATTTTCTTGCATTTGTCCTCAGTGCATTTGTTTCATTAAAAGAGTCAGCAGTCTCAAATTTAGTGATCACAATGTATCGTAGCTTAGCATGTTAGCTGTCTACCTCCCTTAAATGTGTAGCATATGTCAGAAATATGTGTCTAGTTCTAATTTATGTAGTAACACTGTACTTAATATTCTAGTTAGTGGGTGTCGTCTTCATAGAAGTTTTTTTGTTTTTCTTGTAAAAAAAATTTTAAAAATTTTAGGCTACATCATTGTAAATTACTTCTATTTGAATACATTTGTAAAAGAATACTTGTTTCTCTATCTTTTTGATTTGAGAAATTGACAGGAGTATTCCAAAATTTAGGTTATTTTAGCTTACTTTTCAAAGTATGAATTTTTAGTTGATATTTTATTTGCCATTATCGCAGCTGTTATTTTAATTCATAAAAATTAATATTTTTTTAAGTTCATTTTTGTTTTATTTGACCCATCACATTTTCTTAACTTCGTGCTTGTCGTTTTAAAAATATTCAAGCCCTGGGTGTTTTTAAAAATGGGCTATATCTGTTAAGTGGACAATAACGAGGAGGTAATGTGTGGCGTTAAAAAGGATTTCTTATAAACAACTTGAAAAGTTTGTAATGTGAAGTTTTCATCTTGAATAAGAAATTTCTCTCGTATACATTTTTCATTTTGTAAACAGTTTGTGCACAGTTTTAATTTTCTTTTGCATAGAGCCATAAGATCTAGTCATTTGTATTATGAATTATTCATGTAAATGTTATGCAGTGTTTCCATATATTACGTGTTTTATCTTCGAAGGAAATTCATTATATGTTTGTCATGTTTTGTGATAAATAAAATACTTTGTGCAGTTCACAGAAAGTTTTGATTATTCTTTGATAAACCATTTTATAAATTACAGCTATGAGATATTTTAATTTTACGCTTGAATTCTTTGATAAACCATTTTATAAATTACAGCTATGAGATATTTTAATTTTTTCTCCCCGCTCATTAAAAGTGGGGACGGTTTGAATTCGATATATCTAGAACTGAATTTGAATATCCAGAAATGAGATACAAAAAAAGAAAATACGATGTAGTTACCGAATATCGGTGTAAATTTACGCTTGAATTCTTAATTTTACATTTGGCCTTTTTTGGTGGCAAGCATGAAGAAAGTAAAAACTGTTTAAAGATTTTCAGTTTATTAAAAAAAAATCAAGTATCTGGGGAAAAAGAATCTGCGAAAAGGGTGCCTTTTTCGTCATTTACTTTCTTCTATGAAGGGTTCATCTTTAAAATTCTCTCCGTTTGAACTACCACGTTACTGCCGCTAATAAAGCGAGGGCTACTAGCTGAGAATAAGGCTTGGGCAGAACTGTAAATAAACAACCATTGCACATTATATCAGCACAAGAATCCCGAAAAGGAAGAAAATGACGCAGATATGTTAAGTGGTACTGCCCTTTGCCCAGTCAGAATGTGAATCATTTTGCTCAATGGCAGAATCAAGCCACTTGTATATATTTCCTACTTCGTGACGTCAGCTGTCAATGCGTTGTAAGACTGACTTCGGAGATGGAAATTCGGGTCGTAGAAGCAGTGTTTGGAAGAAAACATTTTCCGTTTACCTCATGTGCTACATAGAATTTAAATTATATATCAATGCATAAGGAAGAACTAACTGCCTTTTTTTTTACAACCATTGCGTCATCGTAAAACAGTATATAAGTGAAAGGTTTTGTTTTCCTGTTTTTGAAAACAACAGTCTTGCGAAAATTGCTGCAGTGGCTAATATTCCTGTCATCTTATACAGTATTTTACATTACAAATCCTAAAAATTCCGAGATCGATACTCCTGTTACACGAAATTCGACGACCTAAACATAACTCGACGAAAGATTGCCTCAGCGGTTCAAAACTTTTTTTTTTTTTTTTTTTACATACAATGCGCTTGTGTTTTAAGTCTTCTTAAATTAATTTAATTTAACAACCTAATTATGGAATAATTACAAGATAAAAAGAACTTTTTATTTACCATGTTTTTAAATTTTCTGTTGAATCATATAAACTTGACAATTCTATGTATTAATAGATACTTTTTAAATTTTTTTTTTTGATGAATTATCCTATCAACTTGAAAGAAAAAGTTAATTGGAAGTTAACTTGCGTTTAACTTTTCGTTCCCGTCCCTGCCGATAGATGGCTGCACCAGTCTACAAAACAAAATTAACTGAAAATGGATTCAAGTCTGCTTAAAGATGGCTAAAAGTATTAAATAATGCATTGTCATCGTGTTCTGAGCTATTCTAAAAGTTTCAAATGTCTAGCTAGTCGGGAAGTTAGTTAAAAATCGATTGCAAGATTTGTACCGGACAAACACACACACACACAAACAAACAAGAAAGCGAGTTAATAAAAACATGGTAAAAAAACTAACTATGGAAAAGTTAAAAGTTTTAAAAACTACGTGCTCTTTATTTAGATTTCTACCTACCTATGCAGAAAACAGAATTCAAAACTATGCTTTCGTTAATCTGTGTGTTAACCTTTATCGTCGTGATCCGACAAATCATTATCTTGTAGAATTAATCATAACTGTAGAACAACTCTTACTTACATCTAGTTTATTGGAACATCAAAATCTTGGTTAAATAATCATTTACAAAAGTTCGTTCCGAAAAACGTTGATACACTCAGGAGAGCGGGGTTCATTATTCAAAGTCCAAAACGAGACCCCCCGTCTCTCTGCACGCGTGGCGACTTTTCAAAAGTCCAAATCTAATCTGTCCTCGTTCGTTACCGGCGTCTGTATTTATGCATTCTTCTCTCTCTTTCTCGAACAATCTCCCTCGAGCAACAACAGACCTTTTTCGGATCCGCGCTACGCAGACCACCTATGGTGAATTTCATTGTCCACGGCTATTCCCTTGGAAGTGTGCTAACGTTTTCCCTAATCATTCTAAATGACCTGACTACCTCACCTATTGTTGAGCATTTCCAAAGGTGTATATCGTTTCGACACCTGTTTGCGTTTCTTTTGGGCTTATTGAAGGTGCTATTACTCACCTTCATCAATCCCACTTAAGAATGAGAGACGAGAGTCTGACACTGTGCTAACAAAATATCACGAACCATTTCCCCGTAGTTCGACATGGAACCAAAATGTCTGGCAGATCAAGTAATACGTATCCTAAATAATTAAAATGCTGCTCATTGAGAAACTAAAGTTTAAAGCCACTACAGCAGCGAGCCGTGTTATCAGGGAAAGTTTTGCTGTCGGTAATAATATCTGTATTTTGCGGTATTGGCGTATGTCCAGAAAGATCCCCAATTTTTTCTGTTTTTAACAAATATTACTTTATGGAGGCCAGTAGAGATATGACGTTCTCGTTTATTCACTCTTCTCCAGTCCTCGCTGATTCAAATACTTCTTGTGACTGGATTCTAAGAAAAAAAGGAATAAATATAAATATATATATATATATATATATATATATATATATATATATATATATATATATATATGTGGCTTGGTACAATAAGTGCCTAAGTCAGTGTTTCTAAGATGACTTTGTTTGCTTATGTCTCTTTAACAAAATATTATTTTCAATGTAAGAAGTACCCAAGTCTGTACAGTGGTTTAGAATACACTTTTAAAGCATCAGGCAGACGGGTACTTCTTACATTGAAAATAATATTTTTTTAAAGAGACATAAGCATACAAAGTTATCTTGGAAAAAACTGACTTAGGCACTTCTTGAACCAAGCCACAGAATATATACAGGTGGTTATCAAAATACTGGAAACACCTATCATTAGTGGTGTTTATGAATGTGCTTCGTATTCCATAAACAACAAGTCTAGCCACCGGTAATTTTTTATATAATATAGTGTATGTATTATTCTACTGTCAGGTAGCAGTAAAGAAGCTAAGGGCATCGTGCTTTTGGGGGGAACAGCGTAAAATGTCAAACCTTGCAGACCTTGCTAAAAGGGAAAATTGTTGGAGCGCGTTTAAATTGGAGTATCTGTTACTGCAACCCCCAGGCTAATGGGTGTTTTTCGAGCTATGGTATCGAAAGTCATGATAGCATACAGAGTGCTCGGAAAAAACATCATTTGCCAAACAGAATAGTGGATGAAAGGGACAGCTGAGTGAAAGAGACGGACGAGGTATTGAAGCGGATTGTGACACGAAGAAAGAAAACAACTGTAACAAAATGACCGAAGAGCTCAATCTGAATCCGCATGTTCTGGTATCAACCATTAAAGGTAGAAAGGAACTTCACAAACAAAGTTTTAAGGAAGAGTAATTATTCCCAAGCCACTTATAATAGATGCCAATACAAAATATCGTCCACAATGGTGCCACGAGCGCAAATCCTGGTCGAGTAATATATCGAAAAACGGCATTTGGTCCGACGAATCATTGTTCACATTATTCCTCTCAACAGTACGTGCGTATGTCTGGAGAACACCTACACAAGTCTAAGATTCTGCCTGTCTCATCTCAACTGTCAATCATGGAGGTAGATCTATCAGGGTTTGGGATGGTATCTCATGGTTTTCTTCAGGCCCTATTGTTACCCTAAATGGGAGGTTGAATGGGAAGGACTATGTCGAAATTTTAGCTCACTAGTCCATCCTATGGTGCAAACATTGTTTCTTGCAGGAGATGGCGTTCTCCGGTATGATAATCCCCCTTTACATACAGCTAAATCTATCAAGTATTGGTTTGAAGAACGTGAAAAAGAAGTCAAATATCTTATCTTGCCTTGTACAATTCCCCCGAGTATAAATCATCCAACCACTGTGATCTTTATATGCGGATAGAGCCAGGTATCGATATCCACCACAGCATCTTTACAGGAACTTTCATGATTTTTTTCTTGAAGAATAGTATGATATATTCTTAACCACTATTTATGACTTGTATAATCCAATTCCAAGGTGAACCAGGTGGTATTAAATAACAAAGGTGATCCTGACCCGTATTAATAAAGTTTTTCATAATGATTCTTAGTGTTTCCATTATTTTGATAACCACCTGTATATATATATATATATATATATATATATATATATATATATATATATATATATATATATATATATATATATATATATATATATATATATATATATATATATATATATATATGCATATATATATGCATATATATATATATATATATATATATGCATATATATATATATATATATATATATATATATATGTATATATATATATATATGTATATAAATATATATATATATATATATATATATATATATATATATATATATATATATATATATATATATATATATATATATATATATATATATACATATATGTCGCACCCCGGCAAGAAATGTGACACAAGTCAAAAAATGGCAATTTTGAGGTTATGCCATTGAAAAATATGTATGAAGTGCCCCACCGTGCACGAAAAGCGACACATCTCTATCTCGCAATTTGTCCACCTGAGAGCAATTGCATCAGTTTTATTGTAAGGCTAGTTCAAGCTTAATAGTATCCTTTAAACTGATTTTTCTTAAATGCTGCATTTTTGAGTTGTGTCACTTTTCTTGTCGGGGAGCGATATGTGTGTGTGTGCGCCTGGGTGTGTTTGTGTCTGTGTATTAAAAAAAAGCAAGGAAAACTCCCTTGACTACTACGAATGTTGACTATTTAAGCTTTTATCTCGACGGAGTTCCGTACACGATAAGGCTCCTTTCTACTTTGACCACAGTTTTCTCAAGTCATTGACAAAGAAATATCCCCCGCCCCTTCACGTGTCATGTGTAAGGATACGTAATTTTCGTATTTTCGAAATAGATGCGAAATTTGCCGATATGAGCAAATGAATGCGAAAATCGCTTTTTTACTACTCTTTTCGGCGAAAACTCGGTGATAAACGGCTTTTTAAGGGAAATTACGTAATAATAGTAATAATTTATTAACATAATTGCTTATCTAAGAACATCCACGGTCTCTAACTGAGAAATCACACTCTCCTTCGGATTTGCTCCGAATTTCACCCGGACGGTTTGTCTGTACCGGAGTCGAACCTAGAAATCTAACTGTAAAAATCAATCATTATGTTTTGTGGAACAATTTAGTAGATTTGAGAGCGTCTCTTGAGCGCCAAAGTTAAGGGTATTTCAGTTACTTAAGTATTCAACCAAGAGACTCCTGTTGATGTTATACAGATTTTAATTTCAACGAAATGCTGCTACCTTAACTTTGCAAAATGGTGCTACCTTAACTTTGCAAAGGCAGCTTTACAAAGCCTTTATAGTCTCGTTAACAGAGTAGATGCTTAGATATTTTAGTATGTATAACATAGTAATTAATCACAGAAGGCAAAGACTTAAGGAACATAATGTGGAGAATACTACAATGTTAGTTTTTAACTAAGAATTTTGATACTTACTCATCCAAGTAAGTAACATTTTAATTTTCTTTAATAAATGCAAAATTTTTGAATATATATATATATATATATATATATATATATATATATATATATATATATATATATATATATATATATATATATGCCACAGGTCCAGGGTTCGATCCTGCGACTGGGCAAGGTCGACTCAGCACTTTCATCCCTTGAGTGGGTCGGATAAATGAGGGTCAAGCTTGCTTGGGAAGTAAACTCTGGGGGTCCCACGTCTGGTTGACCACTTGACTGAGCCATATGCTGTTTGTCACCCCAAGCCCACGGTCAAGGAAGAGGAGATAGGCACCGCCGGCCTTGGTCCACAGTGGACTGTTGTGCCATGACTTTAGTTTTTTAGTTTAGTTATATATATATATATATATATATATATATATATATATATATATATATATATATATATATATATATATATATATATATGTATGTGTGTGTGTATACACTATCTGGCCTAAGTATCCGGATGCCCAGTGATACGGACTCTAAGAGTCCTGAGGCATATATTAATGTGATGTTGGTCCTGCTTTTGCATCGATGTCAGCCTGCACTCATCTGGGGAGACTTTGCACCAGTGTTTGATAGGTCCATAGGAATTGACTTCCAGGCGTCCATCACAGCTGAAGTGAATGCTGGCAGTGAGGATCATCGATATGGCTGACTACGTAATCTGCGTTCTAATTCGTCCCAAAAGTGTTCCATGGGATTTAGATTGGGGCTCTGAGAAGGCCAGTCCAGTTTTTGAACACCCATTTCGTCAAACCATGCCTGCGCAAGTCTCGATGTGTGAATGGAACAGTTATGCTTCTGGAAGTTGAAATGGGCCTTCCCCGAAATATTGCCATAGAGTTAGTTGGGAGAGCATCATTGTCCAGAATGTTCACATACATCTCAGAGTTCCTATTTCCAACCACAGGAACTAAGGAACCCAGGCCAAACCACGAAAAACACCCCCACACCATGATGCTGCCACCATCAAACTGAACAGTCGGCACAATGCAGTTACGTAAGAAGCGCTCGCCGGGCATCCGCCAAACCCAGACGCGTCCATTGGACTGCCAGATTGCAAAGAGAGTTCCATCACTTCCACATGTCCCAGTCCAATGACGGTGAGCTTTGCACCATTGCAATCGACGCTTCGTATTCTGGGGAGTGATGTTCGGCTTGTGAGCGGCTGAACGGCCATGGAATCCCAGGTTTTTTAACACTCGACGTACAGTCCTGCTGCTAACAGTAACGCCTGATGAACTTTGGAACTCCTGAGTGATTTCAATCAACGAGGACTAGTGATGCGACATCGATAAGAAAACATCGATGTTTTGAAACATCGATATTTAATATTAAAAAATCGATGCTAATAAAACATCGCCCAAAAATCATCGATGCTTTTAAACATCGATGTTTTAGAACATCCATTTTTTTAAAACTGGTTTAGTAATCTAACATTAATGTTACTTCCGTTAGTCGTGGGGGGAGGGGGTGATTTAATTTTACTCTCTGATTGGGCAGGCACAAATGACAAAAACTTGGTTGCTTTGGGCTACATTGATGACTCAAAATTCTCATTGTAAATATCGCCATGTTTTTCCTTCAAATGTCCAGATAAATTCGTGGTATTGCCAGAAGTTTTGAGGGACTTAAGGCAAATATTGCATTTTGCCAATTTGTCGGAGGTTTTGTAAAAATATTTCAAACGGTACTTTTGGGAGGCATCTTACTAATAATATTAACGTCAACTTATATAAAACCAGAACAAAACAAAAACTTAAATGGATGCACTCGTGTATATACTATTTGTAAAATAAAACCCCATGGAAGGTTCTGGAGTGTCAGGAACATTCCAAGCGCTCTGATTGGTTCATTGGTTGCTAATTGACATTTGTCTCTTTGCTAAGGAATCATTCCCCCTTTTGTATTCGTCCTTTTCAGAATTCAGACTTACATTTACTGAGTGTGAAAATTATGCTACGTGGTAAATTTTTTTTATTACGGTACTTTTTCATTAAAAAAAAACATCGAGACAACGTAAAACATCGGCTTCAATAAATCGATGTTTAAAACATCGATTTTGTTTCACTACCCTTTTCAGAGTTCTACGGCTGCGTTCACTAATTTTTTTCGGCCTGCCACTTCGTTTTTCTGCAGTTTCACTGCCTTGACGTTTCACTTCGTAATTACATCACTCACAGTGGATTTTGGCTTCTGTAGATGTCCGAAATTTCACCAACTGATTTCCACAAAGGTGGCATCCCACTGTAATGCTACAATCAAAGTCACTAAGCTCCTTTGACTTACTCATGGTCTCACAAACGCATAAATATGACCTGACAAACCACTACCAACACTTTTATAGCTTTCGGTTACGCATCAAATTACGTCACCTGCCAGATCCACTTCTTTAGGGGTGCCCAGATACTTTTGGTCAGATAATATATATAACTGATTCTTTCTAGCTCTGGAGATGTTGCATATACAGGGAGACTTCTCTACCCGGAAACTCCTCTAAACGGTCATATTTTGTTCAGAACCGATTAAAGACTCATAGAGTCAATGTTATGGAAGAAACCCCTTTTCGGAGGCCACATTTTTTGGGAACCATTTCTGGCCGCCATATGGAACACACACTATATATATGTGTGTGTGTGGGTGTGCGTTTAAATTTTAAAAAATGAGAAGGAAAAATCCCTTAAACTACGACCTATGGCTATTTACGCTTTTATCACGATCAGGGTGCGATAAGGCTCTTTTCTACTTTGACCACAGTTTTCTCGGGAAATTGACACAACCGATATCCCCTCACCTCCTCCCCAGTTCCATATGTCAGCTGACAGATTTCTATCTCGGACTCGACCCGTGGTAGCAGGGACAGAAGGACTCTGACTCTTCAGATTCTGGTATATATCCGCTTTGGGGGAAGGGAAACTTCTTGTGAGTTCTGTGACACTGAGGGACGCGACCTTACGAAATTCGGGAAAGAGTAATGAAATATTCAACCTGCGAGCTGGCTCCTCTTTTCATGATACAAGACTGCTACCGACAGCCTAAGGTGAGTCCTGATGGCCTACCTCATATTTTTGATGTGCTTATAGACCTTAATCCTTGAGTATATCTCTTATGTTACCCCCAGTGGTGGATTTTCCAATCCAAGTGTATATATCAGAGGTCATACTTTCTTGGGATAGATATTTAGTGTAGAAAATTGTATCAACTTTAAAAGAATTTTGAGAAATATGTTCTATTATGCAGGGTGTCCGAGCTAAAGGTATCCCAAAGTTATGACTTATTTTTACGGAACTACCCATTAGAATTTAAAAATATTTATTTAAATAGAAAGAACATTTTAACAAGTTTTAATATCAATCATAGATTTCGATCATAGTATCATAGATTTCGATGTGTACACCTTTTGTAGCCCGACTAACGTCTAAATGGTAATCCAGTTCTCTCCAAGTGTTTCGTAGCATATCAGGAGTTATTAGATTTTTTTGCTTGGAGATTCATTAAATCCGTTGTATATAAGCAAAAAATTGAAATTGTGGATGAATTGAAGAAGCGCATCATTCAAGCAATTCGTGTAATAATTCCCGAAATGCTAAGAAACATTTAGAGAGAACTGGATTACCATTTAGACGTTTGTCGTGCTACAAAAGGTGCACACATCGAAATGTATGATACTATGATCGAAATTTATGATTGATATTAAAACTTGGTGAGATGTTCTTTCTATTTAAATATATTTTTTGACATTCTAATGGGTAGTTCCGCAAAAATAAGCCATAACTTTTGGATACTTTAAGCCCGGACACCTTGTATAATATGAAAAAATATTGAAAGTTTCCGCTCTCTAATGTTAAATTTTAATTAAGTGAGTCATTTTCTTTTTTACTCAGTAGCTCTTTTCCCATTTTTATGGCAAATCGAGTGCATTTCCTCCTGAATTTCGGAAACTTGTGCCAGAATCAAAATATCCAAAATTAAAATGAGCGCCATGCCGAATGATTTCCATTTTTGGTGCAAATTATAGCTATGAATTTTTTTATTCTACATTTAGGTTAATAAATAACAAACACCGCCCAGCGCTGACAAATTAACATTCAACTGAACGGCTACGAACAGCAAGAATTAAAAAAAATGTCAGATCTGAATCTGTTGGAAAAACAATAAAAATAAAAATAATTATTAAAGATATTAAAACTGATTAAGGGGACAGTGGACTTTCAAAATTGTGAAATTTGTCCAAAAATTCGATTTTTTTATTTTATTGAATTGTGAAACTACGGACGAATAGGAATGTGTTGCACAAAGAATTTTTAATTTCTGTGATTACTTTCCAAGTTATAGGCATTTGTATTTAATTTAGATATTATGTGGTTTTTAATGTGTTTTTCTCAAAATAAAAATTTTCATGTCATACGAATATTCAAACTGCTCCAGGCGCATTCCTAATTATCGTATTGCATTGAAATTTAAGTTTTATATACTTAACTGTATATCAAATGAATCTTATTGAAAATTATTATGCTTCTTAGCTCAGAATTTCTAAATTTTGTACTTGAAAAGATGATTTATGGGTATTTTGCGTTTTATTACGCAAATTTTTCACTATTATTATTTAGTTTTCACTATTATTATTTAGTTTTCACTATTATTATTTTTTCTCCTTATATTTTTAATGAATGCTTAAAATAAGCAATAAGTTTCATTGTTATTTCTATAAGGTATCCTGTAAATAAAAATTACCATATTATATGCAAAAGAAATGCGCATAGAACATTTTTAATTAGGCCAATTTTGATATAATTAATAATTCATAATTCATAAATTATTAATTTCTCATCGTTAAATTTTAACCACTTTTACATATCTATGGTACTAATCACATATTCAAATTTCAAGCTAATGCATTCAAAACAAAAAAAGTTAGGTTTGAAGGTCCACTGTCCCCTTAAGAATTTAGATATATTCATTATTCTAACAATTGGAGATTAATATATTTAATAAAGACATTAGTAAAAAAGACATTTAAAATTTCTTTCCTATCAAGTATAACCTATTTCTGTGTTTGCCTAAGTGTGTAGACATTTCCAAATGGCTTTTAACACTGTTTATCTTGGTCACCCCTAGTATATATTTTATCTTACCCATGATCCTAGATCCTGCAGTCCAAGTGTATAATATCTTTTATGTTATCTTGTTATCTCTATAGGGGTTCGGGGCAGAAAATTTAATATATTTTTTTCCCATATCATACAATTTTTTTCCCATGAAACATGTTTTTATATAAAGACTATTACACTTATAAAAATACTTGAACCATTTGAAATTTATTTATTAAATGTTCAAATTCAAAATTAAAAGCGTCTTTAGTTTTTGATAAATCTTCCGAACCATAGATATAATTGAACGATTCTTTCCCTTTTGTTTGCTGGGGGGGGGTGTTCAAAACATTTGGTCATAAGAATTTATAAAAATTTTATATATATAAGAATTATATAATTTCTAGAATTATATATATATAATTTTATATAATTTTATATATATTATTTTATATAAGATTTTCAGTCACTTTAAAGAGAAAAAAAATATTTGAAGGGTAATTTTTGCTTTAAAACTAAACTTCAGAACTTTGAAATTTTTTTCGTAAATTTTGCTGTAAATCATTAAATTTGAAAATAGTTTAAGGGAATACGGAACTAATTAGTTCTGTACATAATTTCGTAGAGATACATGTCGAGAAATTTTAATTATATCCATATTTAAAGAAGGCAAATCATGTAAAATTCCATACGACGATACATAGGCAGGTGTGCAATAGGGTGCGTATAGATAGTACGGTGTAAAAATGTTGTAAACAGCAATGTTATCATGGTGGAAGTATACGGTTTGGTTTGTCATTCAGAAAGCTCTACAGTAGGTTTTAAGCCAAGAAAACAAAATTTTACATTTTTGGAGAATTTTGTATCCCTGATCCCTTAACACTGTATTAGGACACGAGCTGACGAATATTGCCAAGTAGTTCTTCAATCACAGACACGAATATATATATATATATATATATATATATATATATATATATATATATATATGTGATAATAATCACATTTGGAAAATTTAGCACAATGGTACGAGGAGTGATGCAGTCGGGCGGAGTGTTCATTCAGGAAACCACTTACGAAATTTAGGAGATAAACACATGGATCCAGAGAAGAATAACACAGATTTTAGTCGATATCCAGGAAAATCACCTTTATTCAATCAGTAGGCATTACGAAGGTATTAGCTGCAGTGGCCACATGACTTGTCCGGCGTCCATGCCAGGACGGCACGAGTTACCAGCAGTGCTTACATTGGAGAGTTAAGAGAAGAGCGTTGTAATCACCGGACTGTGGACAGTAGGTCCGACAGCAACAAGAGTTAGAAACGAAGAGAGAGAAAAGTCTTCTGTTCATGCAATATTAAATGGGTGTTTTGCGATATTGACGCCAGAGGGCCTAAACTACTTCTTTTAATTGGGCGACTTTAGATTCGTGGAGTTCACGTGTCCACTTAAGTTTATCGGGGACTTTACTGCTAGATCCTGCGCTTGTTAGAGCTGCGAACTGTTGACCTGGGCGTAGGATAAGTGGCCATAAAGTTCTTGCAAAGTGGGGTTTTTGACGTTATACAAGACATAACTTCAGAGTGGTTTGAGGGCTCTTCAAGAATTTTGACACTATACTGACATTTGAAATCTCATAAACTTTGAACACTCATATCTGGGGATGTTATTGAGTTCAGATACTTCACATGCCTGCTTAATGATCTGCAGGGCTAATATAAATTATCTTATTTTACTTTTAGGTCGCAATTTTGGAAAAGGGGTTGTACTTTATTAACAATAGAATATGCTTTTAAGTAAAGTAATTTAGGAAGACGCGTTTACTTGTTACACACACACACACACACACACACACACACATATATATATATATATATATATATATATATATATATATATATATATATATATATATATATATATATATATATATATATATATATATATATATATATATATATATATATATATATATATATATATATATATATATATATATATATATATATATATATATATATATATATATATATACAGTGGGTGCAAAAAGTATTTGCGCACTTGTGGTTTTCAGTTAGTTGTACAAATTTTATTTTGCTTACACATATTTTTCATCCTAAATTAGTACTTAGTATGATATCCATTGGCATCGGTAACGGCTTGGAGTCTTCTTTTAATTAAAGAAACTAGATTTTGAGTTGTTTCATTAGCTATTTTGGCCCATTTCCTTTTGATTACTGATTCTAGCTTAGTTGTGCTAGTTATGTGATACTGTCAAACTTTTACGTCCAGAATGAGCCAGAAATTTCCAATAACATCAATATCAGGAGACCGAGGAGATATAATTTACCTTCTCACATTATATACCAGCCATTATCAAATAATATGAGCAGTGTGTTATGGTTCATTATTCTGCAGGATATAATAAGTGTTTTCTATTCCCAGCATTTGGGCACTAGACATTGAAATATGCCACAAAATGTCAACGTACTGCCTTGCATTCGTATTTCCTTTGATACTAGAAAGACGGCTGCCGTCATTTTGACGGTTTTGGACATACTATTTAGCGCTATATCTGACTTTATGTCCTCGGGCTTCTGAAAATTTATGACATTTTCTAATTTCACGCGAAATATGCACACACATTTACAAAATTATATTCGATAGTAAAGAGGGGATGAAAATGTGTTGTATACCTACAGAGACTGAAAGCCATCGATTTGACGGCAATATAGAAAACAGGCAGAAATCTTTAAAATAATACCTGAAAAATTTTAGTTAATTTTCGTCGCTTACCTCTTTTGGCAAATAACTTCCAAAGATTTCTATTCGGAAATATTGCTGTTGAAAAATAAGGACTGCACAAACAATGCATATATTTTTACGGATAAACCATACCAGGTTGTCAGCTCGGCACACCTGCATATCTAAATATGTACTAATTTATTATATGTATTGGTATGAAATAGTTTAAAATTTAAAGTATTTAACCATTTAAAGAAATTAAATATTTTATAATTTTGATTACATTTCCAACCGTCAAAATGACGAAGCTCAGTCTTTTTAGTAAGAAAAAAATTTCCGTCTTTCTAGAGTTAATAAAGTGTAAAGACGTTGTAAAAAGTGTTAAAAGTGACTTGTAGAAAACGTTTTAATGTTATGTTCGAGGTGATCATTATATTACAAGTGTACCCATGTTTCTTCACTGATGCTCATTTGGAAAGTTCGGCTCAAAGGTGATCCACTTCAGTCAGTTCCGTGTAATATGCACTGATTTTTAATGTAACAATATCGAAGAGATTCGTGAATAAACCGACAGTCTAGAAGTATACGATTGCTCGACTTGAACGGCTCGGTTCGTCGCTCACAGAATACCGAATGCTGGTGTTACATTGCATTACATTGCGATATTTTAGTCAATCACCGCCTTAAGTTACCAACTCAGAATATGAAATGCTACCTCCAAAGCAAATCTTTCCACCATATTTAACTGTAGGTGAAATCATCTTTGGTTTTAACTCCATTTTTTAGGGTGACACCAAATTGTTTGAAGGCCGTCTCAGACAAAGGAATTTGTTCTCATCAGTAAATAATATATTTTCCCAAAAATCAAGAGGTCATTTTATGTAAGTTTTAGGAAAGAGAAAATACTTCTTCCTATTATCTCCACTAATATCGGGCTTTTCCGCGGTACTCATAATTAACAACTTTTAAAACATTTCGAGCCTAAACACGTTTGCTTGTTGATTCAGCAATTATTTCAGAACAATTTTCTGCACTCGTACATGGAGTTTTTCACACTTTATAACAACGCTTTGACGATCTCTGTCGATAACTTGTTTTGGTGACTTGAACGGGGGTTCTTACTTTTTAATTACATTCTAACAATTAAAAAGAATTTTCCTTCTGCTGATGTCCTGATAACTTTTACTTTCAAAATGCAATGTTGCATGAACTTTCCACTCTATGAGTGGTCTCAATGTGCACTAGGAACTTCGTCTCTAAAGTCCATAGTTTCAAAACATGTAAGGAATGGAATTCGAAAAACTGAGGATTCTCTTCGCAGTTCAGTTGGTAGTTGGTTGGTTGGTTGTTTGGGGTTTAATGGCGCAAGGTCCAGAGAGGACATGCTGCGCCATTCAGTTGGTAGAATACCGCCGGTCTTGATCACGCGAATATCGATCGGCTCCAACGGATCACAAACTAATTAAGTAACACTTGGCGAAAAAAGGGACTACTTTAATCCAGACATTCACCATCGAATTCTCGTATACTTCATGCTCTGTTTGCATTAGAAGTACGCATGCGCGTAACTAGTATCGCATCCAATCCTTTGCTCTGTGCTTCGTCGAGCAATGATATGCCTGGCTCAGCTCATGCATGTTCTGCTCTTGGTCAACAACGAATCAGTTAACAAGTCGTCTGGACACGCTCTTGAAGTAGCACGTCGAGCGATAACGTTAGAACCGCCATTAGAGCCAATGACTGCAGCCGCAAACATTCTTATCTAAACATGAACAACTCTTTCGTAGCTTCAAGTCACACACCTAAGATAGGGCACAAGTCACAAAGCCAATCCATGGGTCAGAACCTTTTAGAGGCGCCCGATGACTTCAAATAGAGGGGACTTGCCGTAAGACCTCAGAGCCCAGAGAGAGAATTTTTCTCACCTTCCGCGTAAATCGTTTGTCACCTGCTACCATGGATCGAAAATTCATTTTTAATTCTCATAACAAAAATTAACCCAAGCGTAAATCCATACCATTACCTAACATTAACTGACACACGCAAACATGTTAATAACGGCTCAGCGGGGTACAGCTCCACAAAAACGTTCTTATCCCCCCCCCCCCAAAAAAAGGCCCTCCAAAAAATCCTATAAAAAGGGCACATTTTATTCCTTGCAAAAATCACATTTATAGGACTTTTAAAATTCAATAGTACACACTGCCTGTTTTTGCGATGGTTCCATTTCAAGGTATACTTTTTTTTGGTACTGTATTGTCTTTTCATACCCTGCTGTGTCCGTTTATCTCGAAATGGAAAATTTTTGTTGTTGGTCATCTTTAAAATGATGTATCTGAAATTCCTCGAAAGATATTTTCCTCTATGATATTTTCTGCATCGTTTATCCGTTCTATTTTCATTAATATGTGTTCAGGATTTTTGATTCACAGAATTAAAGATTTTGGAAATATTTTCTCTCAAGCAAAAATTAATCTGAAAAAAAGGTTTTTTTTTGCACATTAAACTGATTAAAAATTTTTAATAATACAATTTTTCTCATTCCTGAAAACAAATTATTTCGAAATTTTTCCTATGTACAAAAAGCAAAAAAAAGTTCGTCAAGCCTGCCATTGTAGTAGCAGATTATCAAAAGCTAAATGTAGTTTAAAATTTGATTAAAAAAGTTATTTTTTAAAACGAGATTTCAAATTGTCCAAGTAATTTTTATATGTATAATAATCTTTATATATAGACACATTTGAGGGAAAAATCTTTACGAAATGGGTGAAGATAAGACAAAAATATATATAATTTTGTATTCCGCACCGCCTTAACTGTTTATTTTATTTAATTAGTTATGATAGGATATTAAGGTTTAAAATTGTTTTTCTTCTCCTTTATACAGTGAGAGACATCGAGATTTATACATTTTCTCAAAAGCTAAGTGTTTTTAAGTAGAGCGGGTATTCTCACTGTTTTTACACATATCGAGCAAAGAGTCTCACCAGAGAGAGATTACGAGATAATCAGTGTACTTGTGTAATTGAAAATAATAATCAAAAGTGTTTCACCCTGTTTTTATCTTTTTTAAATACACTCTGTCACAAAAAATATATGCACCCAGAAGGAAACGAGCTACTATCACGGAGCTTAACATGTATGTAGTGTATGATGAGATAAGCAAATGATTACAAATTCAGAAGAACAGACCGTTTTATTAAGGAGATATGGCATGAAAAAGGTTACAAATCATTAAGTAGTAAATCCACCTCTGGCAGCAATACAAGCCAAAACACGGCGTGGCATCGAAACAATGAGGTCACCTATGACCTCCTGCGGAAGATCATGCCATAATCTTTGCAACTGGGCAGTTAATTCACCAGTATTCCGGGACGGCTGCAGTTGCCTTCCAAGCACGTCCCAGACGTGCTCTATTAGCGAGATGTCTGGTGACCCGGTAGGCCATGGGGGTACGTCATATCCTTGAAGACATTGTTGGGAGAGTCGCGCAGTATGTGGACGAGCGTTGTCTTGCTGATAAATGGCACCTGGGCGACTTTATAGCATAGGCAGTACAACTGGCGTTAAATTCTCGTCCACGTAACTGCGTGCCGTCAAAGTGCGTTGAAGGACGACTAGAGGTGACCGTGTGTCCCAAAAAATCGCTCCCTACGCTGTCACACCTTGTGTAATCGCCGTATGCCTCTCGACAACAAATGCCGGATCGGACCGGTGGCCTGGCCGCCTCCACACGTGTATGCGCTGGTCATCAGCATTGAGACTGAATCGGGATTCATCGCTGAAGATCACACGCCTCCAGTCGGTCACACTCCAGTTTACCCGAGGTCGGCAAAAATCCAATCGACACTGTCTATGATGTGGGGTCAGTGGTATACGTCTTAATGGACGTTGGCTCCTTATACCTGCATAGGCCAATCGTTTCCGAATGGTTTCCCTTGATACCACCGGATGTCTGGAAGGTGGTAAATGGCATCGAACCGATTCTAGCGACGTTGTTGGTGCGGACGCGGCCGCTCTTATGATTGCGCGATCCTCGCACGCATTTGTGTTCCTGGGACGCCCTGACCCTCCGCGACGGTAGACTATCCCTTCCGTGTTACATTATTGCCGAAACCGAGCAACTACCATATCGCTCCGACCGAGGTGGCGGCCGATACGCCTGTTCGACCAACCTGCTTCTCTGAGGCCTACTATACGCATCCTCTCAAAGTCCAGCAATTGTTCGTACTGTCGCCGGTTACGTCTTAGAGGCATCTCTAGTCACAATAACGTCCATCCAAGTCGACAGATTTGTTTGAATAACCCTTTGACACGAGCAATCATGCTTTTAAACTCTCCCAGCTGCGCATCTCATATGCACATAGGGCGCTTACCCTTGTCTCATTGGAGTCGAAATTTTAATCATTTGCATATCTCTTACCAGACTTCATTCCTGCCAAGTTTCGGGATAGTAGCTCGATTTCTTCTGGGTGCATGTAAATTTTTGTGACACTTAAACTTTTTTGTTTAACTTATTGTCTTTGTATTATAAAATAAAAGACAATAAGTTAAACTGAAAATAGTACATGGTTCCTCGTTGATAAGAAAATCTTAAAATTCTTTTTAAAATTAATATACACCAAAAACTTATTTACTGCGTTAAAATTATTTTTGTGTCGTGCTCTCTCGTTTCCCGATCCCCAAGCCTCCTTCTAGAAAAATGACTGAGACTGGATCCATTTGGTAAGAGTTTAGAGTGTTGTCAGGAGATTGCAGAAAATATCAGGTGTCGTTTTCTGTTGAAGGAAGCCCGCTGTATTAAAGTTTCAGTTTGTTTTTGTTTAACGTGTACGTCGTTGAACGTATCGTAACAGTGAACATATTCTTCCTTTCCGTTGTCACTTTGGCAACGGTGTATACCTTGGGGGAAACATAGCAAGATACGTATATTGTTACTCGTGCATTACTGCTTTAGCTGTACTGTTCATAAATTTGATATGATGGTGGTTTATATTGCACCCTTTTCAGACAGGATATCCATCGGGTCACCCCGGCAGTTCAGAGGTGTTTCTATACCTGACTCTCATTGGATGGATTTGAACCAATCCCCTTCTCCGGGAGACATTTGTATGGCAACAAAATTCTGCCACGGCGAGGCAGATTTTTTCATCTGAAGCTTCTACAAGTCGATTTCCTGAAACAAGTTGAATTTTGGCCTCGAACTGAAATTGGGTCCTTCCAGGAGTAGAAACAGCACACACATTAAAAACCCCCAGCTTTTGACTGAAATATGGGCCAATCATCGACCTCGTTCAGTAAGTGCTACATCCAAATCCATTTCTTTTCACTGTACACCATTATTAACACTGCAGAGCGTTGGACTTCGAACTGGCGGTACTCAGTTCGAATCCCGACGCACTACATTGAATACCTTCTTGTCTGGGCCGTGTGTGGGCACGTTAAATCAGCAGACCGGAAAGCTCTTCTATGATGTCATTGTGTGGGAGAAGGCACGAGCCCCCAGATGTTGCTCCTGGGCGTACTCGGTCAAAATCGAGGTGGAATCTGGCTAAAGTCGGACTCCGACCCTTATGGTGCCATTGTAAACCGGAGCCGTATTCATCTGCCCATAGTCGAGACCTGGTCTGGCATGTTCCGGAAAGGGTGGGAACATGAAGCTACAGAAGGAGGAGCAGCTCAGTGTTAAAAATGTGTCTCCCTTTTTGTCACCGCCACTAGAGGGCGCTAGCGGGCACTAGCGGGCGGCTTAGACACGGACAACCATACGCTTTAATATGGATTTTTCGTATTTTTCCTAGCGAAAACAAGTTGTTTTATTTTAGTGCGTATTTAATATGAATTTATTTATTCAATTTAACAATTGCTTATTTTCACTCAAAATCTTTATTTCAAGTGCTTTTTTTGCTATAATTCATTAAAATTCTTAAAGGAAATGAGTAAATATACTTTTTCAGAATAATTGTGTATTGGTTTCAGAATAAATGAGTTCAGAATTTTGTAATAATTTAATAATTAAGGAAATGAAATTACAGAAAAGAATTGTGAAGAAATTTTTTTATCATTGTTCATAATCTCTTATGGAAAAAAAAATGTGAGAAATAATACTGATTAACCAAAACACACACACACACATAGTAGAAAAGCAACATTTTCTATCAATCACAAATAAATTCTTATCAGGACTAATAAAATAGGAAGTCAATTCTGTATTTAATCAGACAATACTTTAAAATATCTTCCTTTGGAAAAAAAATCAGTCAAAGCATCTCAGATTACACTTTTTAAAACCGGAGGTATAACCGTCAAGTTGGTAAATTACTGAATACAAATTTTTTCAGCGAATTAAAAAGAAAAAAAACAAATAACTTTGACAAGGACAAATCAGCTATATTTTTGAATTTTCACAAAGTACGCATTTTATTGCATAAGCAGATTTTGCATAAGCATTTATAGTAACAACATTGCTTATCATACAATGAAAACTTATTTACTTAAGGGGTGTGGTCACTTTTACGTACCTTTAAAAGTATCATTTTTAGACCTATGTTCGATTGTATGTACTACTCATGATTTAAGCTTGATTTATATGAATTTTTTTGAGTAACTGCCTATAATATTGTTTATTATAGATGCAATTTTTCAAGGTAATTAATAAAAATGACTTTTTATGCATAAAAAGTGAATATTTTTTTTAAAATCGAGCATTTCGCAGTCAACTACTGTGCGCATTCTGTCAAAATAAATTATTAAGGTACATTAATAATTTTTTACTATATGTGATTACAATACTTAAGGCAACAATAGCCAGCAACATTATTCTAAAATATATTAAAACATTTAAGTACGTGCTATTTTTAATTAGAAATTTCAAAAATGACTGAGTAAAAGCTTATAAAAATTCTTTAAAAAATTAAAATATATTAAGGTTAAAAAATTTTGGTAGATTTTGTTGTCTAAAGTGTTGTAATCACATATAGTAAGCAATTATTAATGTAACTTAATAATTGATTTTGATAGAATGCGCACAGTAGTTGACTGCAAAATGCTCGATTTAAAAAAAATATTCACTTTTTATGCATAAAACATCATTTTAATTTTTTATTAATTACCTTGAAATATTGCATATATAATAAACAGTATTATAGGCAGTTACTCAAAAAATTTCTTGTAAATCAAGCAAAAATCATGAGTAGTACATACAATCCAGCATAGGTCTAAAAATGATACTTTTACGTACTTTAACTAACTTACGTAATTTAACTAACTTAATAGTGATTCAATATTATGGTTCCAGCATTGTCAGGAATTACCTTCAAGTTGGTAAATTATCGATTACAAATATTTTCAGCAAATTAAAAAGAAAAAACCCCAAATAACATTGATAAGGACAAATCAGCTATATTTTCGCATTTTCACAAAGTATGGGTTTCATTGTACTCACAGTAAAAAGATAGGAAAATATTAATTTTTTTTAAAATTATACTCAACAGATTTTGCATAAGCATTTATAGTAACAACATTATTTATCATACAATGAAAACTTATTTACTTATCAACTAACTTAATAGTGATAAAATTCAATACTAAGAAAAGTTAACTAGAAATATTTTATTTCTGTGCACAATTTAAAAAAAAAATGATGGCTCTGTAGCTTCATGATTAACACAAAACAATAATAATGTTCTTACCTTAGGAGCAGCAAATATACTAGGATTTCTCTGTCCAGTTTCTTTATTTCTTTTTAAGGCTGATCTATATCCAGTAGAACAACCCGGAGCAAAACACGTGTTTGGCATATTTCTGCACACAGAATAAATTTTAAAATTTATAAAACAACTTTCACCACCACGCCGTATAACTCAATGTAAAATAGTCACTTCGCTTGCATGTCACGCCCTCTACCGGTGAGCGACAACAATCGGTTCATTTTTCGAAAAATTCCCCATTGAAGCTTACGCTCCTTCTGTAGCTTCATGGGTGGGAATAAGTCACAAGAACACAAAAACATTTCCATTTCAACGGCAGATTGTCGAAATTAACGAGCAGCAAAAATGGTTCACTTTGGAGCAAATTCCGCCGTTTTCTTCTACTCAATCGAGATGACTTAGTTCGGCGACTGGTCGAGTTCATTTGGGTCGAGCTTTCAGGGTCTGCGAAAGTCGTCTAATAATCCCTGCATGAACGTGGAGAATTGGCATGCCTTTCAGCTTGTGAGTTTGAAAAATTAAGAACGAACGATTCAAAACCTAGGAAGTCGATCAT
Source organism: Dolomedes plantarius (assembly GCA_907164885.2). Classification (NCBI taxonomy): domain Eukaryota; kingdom Metazoa; phylum Arthropoda; class Arachnida; order Araneae; family Dolomedidae; genus Dolomedes; species Dolomedes plantarius. The sequence continues at coordinate 155,403,636 of OU015496.1, read as the reverse complement.
ACACGTGTGTATGAGCTTCATCAACCAATCACAAAAGATTCCTTACGTGATCTATCAGACTGGGAACTTTACGAAGGCCGTATTAGTGTGTCCTGTACACGCCAGAGGTTAAAAGCAACGGAGTAATGTATTTTAAGCTTCTATAACTGCTTTTCGTTCAATATACAAATTACAAAATGTATCACGAAATCCATTCAAAATAAGTATACGAAGGATTAATTCCGAATGGATTTCTAGTACAGTTTTCAAACTACTTAATATGTTCAACGAACATTACGAATCGGTGATCATCCGGAGACGAATCGATTGAAACGAAGTGTAATAATTATGATGAATTATATAATAGCTATGACAATGTAAAAGATTTAAAATTCTTATTATGTACATGAACGTGGCTGTCTCTGCAGGCAACTCAGTTTATTAAAAAGGCGTTACTCTGGGCAAGTAGGCTTTTACTTACGATTATTTTTGTACACTTTATTTACAGTCCCTGAGTGGGTTCAGTCGTCTTTTAGAGGGTCACTTCTTTTCCTCCTTCCTGCAGAGTACCAAAAAGGATGTGTAAGGTGAGAGACGTTTTCATTAGGATGAATTTTAAGATATGTGGGGCTCTTTTTCTGACGATTGGGCTTCTATTGGCGGCATTATCTTTTCTCATTAGGTACATCAAATTGTCGGAGGAATAATATTACAAATCACTCACCAATACAATTAGGAAAAATTCCAGGCAGTTTTCAATTTTATTTTTCTCTTTTGAAAAACTAGGCATGTATCATTGTTTCAAGTTTGGATTTTGGATAAAAGATTACACAAGTGAAAACACTCTCAGTTTAGATCTCATATATATATATATATATATATATATATATATATATATATGTGTGTGTGTATAGTGTTAGTTAGTTAGTTATAATAACGTCACACCGGTTTAATTCTATTCCATTGATTCGCAGCTATTGTCTTCCCCGTTCTACAGGGTGAATCTGAAAAAGTGGGCAAAACTTTACGGGGTGATAGAACGCATCTACAGGAGCAATTTCATCATAATAAGTAATAGTCGCCAGGATCTCCGTTGTTGACGGCGATATTCGGGAAAAGCATGGTGTCTTCGCAAATGTGCCTCAGTCCCTATCCCGCAGGTGTGAAGCCTGCATTACAGCTGGCGGAAGCTCTTTAGAGTAATTTCTTTGAGCATGTATATCAATTACATAAAATGTTATTGATATACAGGGTGGTAATAAAGAAACTGTGTCGATATATGGACGTCTAGCGGCCGTTCCGTTCAACCTATCGAGATGAGATTTCAGATATAGTTATTCAGAGGTATGAGCTCGGGATTCTGTGAATGGCAAAAACATGGCGCTCACGGTTACGGCTATTGGTACAGAAACTCGAAATTTTCAAATGGCAACACCCCCCTTTTCCCGTCGCAAAATGCTCAGCGTATGCGAAAACCCTAAACAGAGTTGGAACGGTACGTGTATCACAAAAATCGGACGCGTTATGCACGCACAAAAAACAGCTCTGCGAATGGCTAACAAAAATGATATATGAACCTCTAGCGGCCGTTCCGTTCAACCTATCGAGATGAGATTTCAGGTATAGTTATTCAGAGGTATGAGCTCGGGATACTGAGAACGGCAACACAGGGGTTTATGGTTAAGGTTAAAAGTGTAGAAACTTGAAATTTTCCAATGGCAGCGCCCACTTTTTCCCGTCGCAAAATGCTCAAGGCATGCGAAAACCCTAAAAAGCGTTGGAACGGTACGTGTATTACAAAAAACGGACGCGTTATGCACGCACAACAAATCAACTCTGCGAAAGGCTAACAAAAACACGATCAGAGAGCATTTTATCGGTTTCTACGCTGAATATCTGGCGAACGGCGTTCTGTGATTGGTTTCTAGCCTCTGTCATATGCAAATTTCCTCCGTGTGCCCCGATCGTGTCATTGTTGGGCGTTCGCAGAGCTGTTTTTTGTGCGTGCATAAAGCGTCCGTTTTTTTGTGTTACACGTACCGTTCCAACGCTCTCTAGGGTTTTCGCATGCGCTGAGCATTATGCGAGGGAAAAAAGTAGGTGTTGCCATTTGAAAATTTCGAGTTTCTGTACCTATAACTGTAACCGTGAGCACCACTTTGTTACCATTCACAGAATACCAAGCTCATACCTCTGAATAACTATACCTGAAATCTCATCTCGATCGGTTGAACAGAACAGCCGCTAGAGGTCCATTTATCGGCAAAGTTTCTTTATGACCACCCGGTACATGCAATTTAATAAAATATTTTCTGAAGTATCTCCTCTCATTCTTCTGTTAATTCTTTAAATGTGACAGTGGAAAACTACCTTTTAACTTCTCACCGCTTGCGTTCCGACCATACATTCTATGACGAATATTGCTCGTATAGTTGCGTTCTATCCCACGTAAAGTTTTGCCCACTTTTTCAGATTCACCCTGTATAACTAACTTCTGCACTCCTTCTGTATGACGTCTGGGCATATGGCACCACATGGTGTCTCGTGGTGAAAAGAATCTAAATTTCACATATGCTCGTGTGAGCATCGGTAACATGCACTTCAAGATTGAATCATACATTGAACCAGTCGCAATCCATTTTCTCTGTTTGTAAATATGTATATAGCTTCGACTCCTTTATATTTCGTCTAAAATATTAAACTTTTAGATAATCATGTGTTTAAAGTAACAAAAGTGTTATTTTGTTTAACTGAATTATTTGATTTGGAGTTGATGCTGCACAAGGCCCGGCTACCAAGCCAAATGCCCGTTCTCCTATTGTCCAAGAGTCAACCAGTAGATTCATTACACACACACACACACACACATATATATATATATATATGTGCGTGTGTGTGTAAGGAATTATCATGGGGGCTAACCGTAAGAATCTTTAAAACTTTAAAAGGGGGTTTTTCTAGAGAAAATAGGAATTATCAAATAAATACTATTAATTTACGAAGTATCGGAGAGGAATCATCGCGGGAAAAATAGATTACAGGGTTGGATTTGATTGACAGCTATAACTGGGCCTCATCTTCGGTGCAAACGTAACAAAGCTCTTGTGGGCATGCGCGGTATTTCTAGAAGCTGAAAAAAGGGTTGAAATCTTCAGAGACAATGGGATGATCGACTAGGAAAGACGTGCTGCTCGGCAGGCACGCATTTCGGAAAGGGGTGGTACTAAATTAATTTTATTAATGGACCTAAGCTTTAGAGTTTGATTAATAAATATATTTTGGAGATTGAATGGTGTGATGTTATTGCCACTCGCCACATCTGACTGCTGGTAGAAGAAGATGGAAGATTGTTGGGAGCCGACTGCAGTTGTAATCTAAGAGGAGTGCGGACTACATGGTTTAAAATGGGCGTGAAGAACGAGTCACGACATATATATATATATATATATATATATATATATATATATATATATATATATATATATATATATATATATATATATATATATATATGTATATATATATATATTTGCATAGAGATATTCGTACCTAATACTCCTCTACCTGTTGAAGTAATGCTAATTATAGTAATTCTTCATCAGTAGACTAATATCACTTTTACTATTACTTTTTACAGTGGATATAAAGGAGCTGTGTGTTCCCGAAGCTGTTAAGCACTGAGCTTTTTCATAAAACGTTTCATTGTTCTAGGCTTGGCCTTAATTGTCCAGTGGGAGCATTGTATTTGTTTTCTATCTTTTTATATTTTCCACCCTCCTTTGTAATTCATAGACTGCAACATGATTTACACCGGTTCTGCTCACCATACGGTCTGGATACCACCTGAAGCGGTGAATAACGGCAATATTGTAGATCAGCGACTTGCTATGTTGAAGAGTGTCACCAAAGCTGTGATGAAGAATTTGAAGGAGCACGTGGAACCTGGTTCAGTGGAAGAAGTCAGGGTCTCCGTGGAAGATTTAAAGGTCCCCCCAGTGATGAGTTCCTCACCAGAGCCGTCCATAATGAACGCGGAACAAGGGTATGTCACGACTTTAATACTCAAAATACCACTGCCGGTCAAATGACCGTTTTTAAACTTTCGATTGGAAACTCTACATTCAATTTTACTACTTTTACTCACTTCAAGATTGCCACTCGCCTAAATTATTTTTATAATTTTTCCTATATTATAAAAATAATTTCTCTCAATAATCGATTTTTCAGTATCGATTTCCCTTCTTCCGCTTGTTCCCAAATACTTAAGTAACCATCTTTTTCTTGCGGAATTGGTCATTTGACCTTCTAAATAAGTTATGTATTTTTATAACATTATCTGCTCTAAAATCTCAGAAGTAAAAAAATAAGGAGGGAATATCGACAGATTCAACTTAAATTTCTTATGTACGTTAAACGAGATAGTACGTCAAATGAGATATTACAACGATAATAAAGCCACGAAAATCTGTTGTGTTTGTAAGAAATATGTTACTGAAAAGTATACACCGGAGAAATCCTCTCCCTGCAAAATTTGCGAAGAACAATGAAGAAGATATCCTCATGAGTATCACTGAGATATCGAACACACCGCGAGACTTGTTGGCGACTTCGTTATGGGAGCACTGACTGCTTGAACCAATGCTGCTCGCTATGAGGGGTCAGAGAAGTTACATCCATGTCATGGTCAGGATTCAAACTTGAGCTAACGCAATAGAAGCTTGCTTCGCTTAACACTTTAAAATGTGGGGGGCTGGTGAGTAAAGAGTACCATTTCAAAAAAATTCAAAACGAATGCAGTACACCATACTTTTAGATCTTGACCATGATAATAGACCGGTTCTCCATTTAATGCGACAGTCTTCTTTTCTTTAGTTTGAAAGGGTAGGGAAATGAAGGGTAACTCTTTGTGAGAATATACACATTGCATCCAGCAGCTAACGATCCGATTTTAGCCTTTACTATGGGCTCCTTAGCATGGCATAGAAGACAAGTGAGCTACAGGGAAAAGAATTCCCACACATGGGTTGAGGAGCCCATAACAATAGCGTGGCCCGCTGGGGGTGTATTTTTGCATTAACCCTTCAGCGGGCGCGCCAATTTTTGGGAACACCAGCAGACGCGCGTGGTACAAAGTGCAACGTTTCTTTCAACCTTGATTTTTCCTTTTGTAATAAATTTTTTTTTTTCAAATTGAAAATAATCATTCTGCGTTTTATGACAAGATGTAAAATGTTGATAATATTTATAATATGATATTATTTATAATTAAAGGCCAAAGAATGCAAATACAATCGCCTTATTTCAAACTTGTTCGGTTTATTGGATCTAAGGACAACTTGCGAATGGATTCCTATTATGCCCAAAAACCTAAAAACCAATGAGATTGTCCATCTTCGTGATATGCGGGATACCGTGTAATAGGTGCGCATTTGATAGACTACATTAACTCTGGCTTTTGTCGTATTGCAATCCAGAATAATCGCTGGTTTACCAGTGTTAAATCACGACTAACAATAAATGGAAAGGAATACAAGGATCAGAAAAGCAGACCTGCATTAGAAAGGGTGTAGCTATAAACAGAAACTGCTTAGAACATTCAAACTTTACATGTAAAAACAAACCATTAAAAATTACAAAAATGTTGCATTCTGTACACGAGCGCGCCCGCTGAAGGGTTAACCCTCATACCAGCCCACCGGTCATTATGACCGACAACGGTGGAAAAAAGGGGTGGGGCAGGAGTGGGGAGAGGCGTGAACGTTTGGCTGGTTTTGACATCCTCAGTCAGTTCCTGGACATCAGGGAGAGCACATCAGGGTTTCACAAATGCTCGCCATTTGCCAGTAAGTTGCAATTTTGTAAAAGTATGGCGGTCAAAATAACCGGTAACCCTGTTATTGCCACTGAGCAATAACAGGCCTACCGGTCCTGATAGGGATTTCAGTGTTCTGTGCGATTTTTAAAGTATCCTGTGAAGCCTTGACATCACTCTTCTCTACCTCAATCACTGGCAGGCTAATTTTTCGAGCAATTATGTCTGAGAAACTGTGCAATTCTTTTAAGAGCCCTACTGTTTGGTGATGTAGATACTAGATCAAAATAAATTAAATAAATTGAATAAATAAATGTAGATGATTTTTTCCCTCCCTATTCATCACTTATATATATATCAAACAACCCTGTGCACAATATCAACATGCAGTTCAATCGTAATAACGCAAAAATAGCAGCTTTTTAGGCTTGGGGGTCAATTTGGACGAAAGTCCTGATAGTGGCAACAAATTCATGGGCCGGTTTGAAGGTTAAACACCCTTCTTATTAGAGTGGGTTCCATGAAATTTTCCCAAATGTTCGTGCTCTGAACATGTTTAGACATGCTGCTGAACCATTTGTGTTTCTATTTGCAGGAGCAGCGATCCCCGCTGCAATCCCCACGCCATTCGCTGGATGCAGGGCGGGCTGGCGCTTCTACTCGTCGTCGGCACCCTGTTTTTCGCCAGTAGGTGCCTGCCTTACATCGATGCTCACAGCAACGAGGTGGTAGAGCCAGCGGATAGCCAGGCTTTCATCAACCTGGTCGCGACGGTCGGACTCATTGTGGTGTGGTTGATTTTCTTCGTCATCTTGCGTCTCACCTGCAGGTGCGCCTTTCCCGTGCGGCAACGGTGAAACGAAATCGCGTGTGTGTATCCCAGAAATAAAAGTTTCTTTTTTGTTACCCCCGGAGTTCTCTTTTAGCAGTGAAACTTTTATTTACTTTGTACTGGAAATACTGAGAGATTGAAGATATCGAGGTGTTCTTTCACCTTTCATTCCCGAGATTGATAATGAACGTTCGTATAGAACTTTCAGCCTTTTTCAGAACACTGCACATGTTCCGAAAAAGGTTGAGAGTTCTGTAACAACACCTGAAAGTTGCTTCAGAAAGATGAGGTATCGATAAAAACATCCAAGGGCTAATGGACGTCATATTCCACCATTCCTTTAAGGGGCATGCAGAGCAAATAATTCTAATAAATAAAAAAAGAGAAGAGATTTATGTTATGTGTTTTTTAAAAAAACTCTAGAGCTAGAATCCAATAAAACAAACTGCACACTTCTTCTATGATTACATTTCCATGTACAACTTTATGCTGTGCTATTAATGTGTGCCCTGCCGCATATATGTGCTTTAAAACCATTCTTCTGGGAATGGAACTTTTCATGGTTAACCATCTTTTAAATTGATACATCGAAAATGTCTCACATGGCATCCCCATGAAATTTCGTGCTACGTTCCTTGGTTCTTTTTTCCTGAAACTGTCTTCAGGATTTTTTGAATTAGAGTAGACATTTTGAAAATACTTTCTCCGATGCAAAAATTACACTACAAAATGTTTTTTTCCTTATGGCCTTTGGAGAGATTAAAAATTTAATTAAAAACTTATTAATAGTCTCTTGGACAACATGTTTTGAAATCTTTTCTGTGATCAAAAGGGAAAAAAAATAAGCCAACTATACTGTTGGTTAGGCAGATATATCAAGAGACTAAACGTGCTTTAAATTTTGAACTTAAAATTTTCTTTAAAAAAAAATTCCAACTGTTCATGTATTTTTTGCATAAACAGTGATTTTTATTTAAAGACACATTTAAGGGAGAATATCAGTTAGAAGTGTGGGGTAACTGGGGACGTAATTGTGCTGCTTGTAAAGTGAGAATGGCAACGCCGCCACCAAGTAGCAATGAGATCAGATGGGGGTGACGCGTTTGTTTTGCGACTATAATTTTTTCCTTTCCTAGGGGGACAGTTCCATTTCATGCTTATTCCTATTGTAAATAAATCTATTTTATGTGTGTTTTGGAAGAATTTGTGTTATTGCCTATGGCAACAATTCACCTGAAACGATTCGAATCATCACAAAGTGTATCTTAATAAAGAAAATAAAAATTTGTATACATTTAAGGAACTTAACACATTCGTTATATCCCAAAAATATCTGATAATCAGAACCAACATTTCCACAACACAAGGAAAATGTGTAAGAATCAAAATTTTACCTTAAAAAAGCGGTGAACCCCCCCTTCTTTCGTGGGTATTGAGATGCAAGTGACTGACGCACATCATGTGACTGTTTCGAGGCAAACTTTGCTGCTCTATGACTCCTGAAGAAAAAAACGACTGTTTAACCAGTTTCATAAAAGAACTGAGGGATGCCCCCCCCATTCAAAGTGAATATATTTGAGGTTAATTTGACTTGGCACAAAAGTACATATTATAAACAGCGCCGAATAAAGGAATTGGTTTTAGGGGCTGCAGTTCAAGGGCCTTGAAATGACAAAGGAAAAGCCCACATTGAATTTAGGCCAAAACACGAATCTCTAAAGGCTTCTGATATCTTCACCCTTGCAGCAAACAATAGATTCACTTCATAATTCTCTGATGTTGAAGTACCTCTGCGGATATGTAAATCCGCAGAGATATGAATACCGTGCGGTTATGCATACCGTGCTTGATGATCACTAATAAGACTGGAGAAAGGACTTTCTCGAAGATGAAACATTTGAAGAATGCATACACATCGACAATGACACGAAAGAGACTCAACAGACTTGCCTTTATGGCAAATGACATTCTAAAGGACTCGCAATTAAGTTACCGATGTTTAAGAGAAATTTGTTTTCAAGAAATGACGCAAAGCAAATGTTTAAATTTTAGTTGTTAACTTCGCAAGAATAAGTTTAGTTTTGTCTTTAACTTCTTTTTAGCTCTTTGAAAGCACAGACTGATGTCAAAGTCACTTGACACTAGCAGTTATTCGTCTCTTTGGTGACCAAAGAAGTAGCAATGGGCGGTGACAAAAGATAACAGTGACAACAAAAATAACAACAATAAAAGACATAGTCGCATTGCACATAGCTGTATATCTATAAAAATGAGGAAATATAAAGACTCAGTAGGTATATTAAAATGAACATTTGTCAAGCGACATATGCCCAATCCGATATGACTGGGGGTATCACAGTAGTCTGGTCGCAGAGAGTTCTTGTTGCTTTTAACTCACTGGATAGTGTCGGTCCGATGTCAGCACGAATTGAAAAGTGAGTTTAGGGTCAATATCTGATTGAAACCCTTTCAGCCCCTTCCACAGGATCCCGGTATCACACATGCAACCCAGCCATTGCTCCCTCGGAACCCAAGGAATCCCATTTGATACCGTGTCATGGATATTGCCATACTATTTCCCACCGTGCCGTTAATCGTACCCAAGATGTCGTTATGAGTCAGGTTTAATTTAGATTATTGACCTTGTTATCTGCTGGTTTCTATTTTCGCTGTTTTACAGTGAATGTCGTGGAATTCATTGACGTAAACAAATGCACGGGATCTACTTTTTCGAGAGCAAATGTGATTCAAAAGATAGGAGTCGGATATTTATTTAAACGAATACACATATATGTTTGCGTACAAATGTGATTGTCAAGATTCCGGGTGGTTTTGCGAAGGGGCATAGCCAGAGACGGGCCCGCCTGAGGCAAGTTTTAAAAACGGCGCCTTTTCAAATTTTTGGTGAGTCTCTAAGTAATGAACGTATCTATATTAGATATAGTCTACTTTAAGAATAACAATCATTTTGGAAAAAATATGTATGTAAGAATTAGGTACAGTAATTATTATTTTTAATGACTCGCCCCTCACTTTGAGTACTACCCCCGACGAATTAGAATCACGGATTTGTAGGGTAACCGGTTTCCCGCCAAAAGTCCTGCTGGACGTTTGCTGTCCCGGGTTGGCAACACACCAAGGAGATGAGCGTTTTTCAGATTTGCTCTGTACTACTTGGTGTGTGGTAGTGACACGTGCTGTTCGCTAAGCTAGAATGTTTGTCTCGAAGTTAAAAGATCTAATAAACTTATTAAAGCAAAAACGAGTTGATTTCTGCCTTGAATCAAATCACGACATGTATTAAAAAGTTTTATTTATTTAAAACAAATACACACACACACACAAAAAAAAACAGAACTTATAAAAAGGCAGAGAAAGTAAATAAATTTGAATATCATTTGTTATGTAATAAAAATAATTGCTAAATCATTCTTCGGGCCTTTATGGTAGCAACGCTTGATTGCCTCTCTATAATTAATTATTCTAGATAGAGCCTTTTCTATAAAAACTATTGCTAGATCTTTCAATCGCTCTTGGGTTATTTTTCGTAGATAATTCTCTAAAATTTTCAGTTGAGAAAAATTGCTATCAAATGCTGCTACAGTTTCAGGTAGTGTTAGCACAATTCTTACAGCTACAACAACACTTGGAAATAGACATTCAAAATATATTTCTCATGATCTCAAATTCAGCAGATTATTAAAAAAGAATAGCCTGAATATTTACTTATATTTGTGTAATTTTACGAATTTCGTCATATATCAGATTAATCTATTAATATTTTTCTTTATTCGTTAAGAATTTCGTATTTTTACTTTGTCTCATTTTGGCGCCTCTTTCAACTCGGGTGCAAGTATACTAATTCTATGCCTATGGAATCGACTCTGGGCATAGCATTAATATACTTGCTATTATCCCCCCTCCCCCTTCTCATCATGTTGCATTTCGTTGGACTTGCGAGCGACAAAAAGTCACGTAAGAAGTGTGCAGTGTGTAAAAATGTAGCCTCATAGGAAAAACATCTGACACTAACTTTTCAAATGGGAAAATACGCAATGTAGTACTGTACGCTGCATCATGTTTTAAAAAATGACATGCACTCGAAGTTTTCGAGCAAAAATTATTCATTACAGAAAATGTCATTGTTTGCACAAATTTTCATGTACTACTTCGCGATATGTTATTACTTTACGATGTAATTAAATGAGTCTATTTTAGAATGCAACATCTCTTATTAAAATCTCTCTTTTTTTCATAATGAGTAATTTCCGGAAAACTTCATTTCTTTTAGATATATACTAAGCAGACTACCTACAGCAATACTTTTACTTCTTTAATATTATTCATTGAGATAACTGAAAGCAAATGTCCCGATAAGCTATATAAAAAATTATCACTTTGGGCCAAAAGATAAGAGTGAATTTTTCGAGTTGTTCTTTAAAACTTTATAAAATTATAATTTCGGAAAAAGATAAATCAGTGATCTATAATTGGATTCCATCATTTTTACAGTTTTGCCTTTCATGACTCTTCAATGATTTAAAATGTTTAGCATAAGATGCATTGCTTGGTAACAGTTAAGCGATTGCATTCTTAAAACGCTTGCTGAATGTAGTATCATACAAACACGAAATACTTAGGTCCGGGGTAGCCTAGTGGTATCTCGTCGGCTCTCGAGGTATTGAGGGTGCTTGGATCGAATCCAGACAAGCGCCATTAAATACCTTCGTGTTTAGGCCGAATATGAGTAAGTTAAATCCGTAGACCGAAAATTCCTTCTATGAGGTCAGAGAGGGTGGGAGATGGTACGATCCCTCCAGATGTCGCCCTTGGGTGTGCTCGGTGTCACCTGGCTAAGTTGGACTCCGAGCCTTGTAGTGCCATTATATATCGGAGACTCACCCTTCAGCCTATATGGACCTGGTCTGGAATACATTCCGACCAGGAGGCATTAGAAACGACAACAACAACAACAATCCTAAAATAGCTTCCGGATGCTGACATTTTCCATCCGGATTTTTTTTAAACCGCAGACGCACCCCTCAGCCTGCAAGCCTATATGGATCTGGTCTGGAATACATTCCGACCAGGAGGCATTAGAAACGACAACAACAACAACAACAACAATCCTAAAATAGCTTCCGGATGCTGACATTTTCCAGCCGGATATTTTTAAAACCGCAGACGCACCCCTCAGCCCGCAAGCCTATATGGATCTGGTCTGGAATACATTCCGACCAGGAGGCATTAGAAACGACAACAATAACAACAATCCTAAAATAGCTTCCGGATGCTGACATTTTCTAGTCGGATTATGTTTAAACCGCAGACGAACCCCTCAGCCCGCAAGCCTATATGGATCTGGTCTGGAATACATTCCGATCAGGAGGCATTAGAAACGACAACAATAACAACAATCCTAAAATAGCTTCCGGATGCTGACATTTTCTAGTCGGATTTTTTTTTAAAACCGCAGACGCACCCCTCAGCCCGCAAGCCTATATGGATCTGGTCTGGAATACATTCCGACCAGGAGGCATTAGAAACGACAACAATAACAACAATCCTAAAATAGCTTCCGGATGCTGACATTTTCCAGCCGGATTTTTTTAAAACCGCAGACGCACCCCTCAGCCCGCAAGCATATATGGATCTGGTCTGGAATACATTCCGACCAGGAGGCATTAGAAACGACAACAATAACAACAATCCTAAAATAGCTTTCGGATGCTGACATTTTCTAGTCGGATTTTTTTTAAAACCGCAGACGCACCCCTCAGCCCGCAAGCCTATATGGATCTGGTCTGGAATACATTCCGACCAGGAGGCATTAGAAACGACAACAATAACAACAATCCTAAAATAGCTTTCGGATGCTGACATTTTCTAGTCGGATTTTTTTTTAAACCGCAGACGCACCCCTCAGCCCGCAAGCCTATATGGATCTGGTCTGGAATACATTCCGACCAGAAGGCATTAGAAGCGACAACAACAACAACAATCCTAAAATAGCTTCCGGATGCTGACATTTTCCAGCCGGATTTTTTTAAAACCGCAGACGCACCCCTCAGCCCGCAAGCCTATATGGATCTGGTCTGGAATACATTCCGACCAGAAGGCATTAGAAGCGACAACAACAACAACAATCCTAAAATAGCTTCCGGATGCTGACATTTTCCAGCCGGATTTTTTTAAAACCGCGGACGCACCCCTCAGCCCGCAAGCCTATATGGATCTGGTCTGGAATACATTCCGACCAGGAGGCATTAGAAACGACAACAACAACAACAATCCTAAAATAGCTTCCGGATGCTGACATTTTCCAGCCGGATTTTTTTAAAACCGCGGACGCACCCCTCAGCCCGCAAGCCTATATGGATCTGGTCTGGAATACATTCCGACCAGGAGGCATTATAAACGACAACAACAACAACAATCCTAAAAATAGCTTCCGGATGCTGACATTTTCCAGCCGGATTTTTTTAAAACCGCAGACGCACCCCTCAGCCCGCAAGCCTGTATGGATCTGGTCTGCAATACTTCCGGGAAAGGGGCATAAGCGTTAACAACAACAACAACGAACTACTTTAGGCCAGCGGTTCTCAACCTTTTTAGATCCTCTTCCCCAACCGTAAGTAAAATAAGATGAACACTTCGCGGCACTCCAAACCTAAACTTAATAACAGTAATAATAGAAGGCTGCTCTTGCGACTCGTTCAAACTATTAAGTTGCTTTGCTAGCGGACGGAATTGAAGTTTAGAAGAGGAGTTCCTTGGTGTTGGGCGACTTTATCTCCTGTAGCAAAGTATATATTTCAAGGTACAAGTGCTCAGTAATTAAAAATAAAAAAAAAAAGTTAAGAAAAAAGTAAAAATAGAAGATGGGATTAAAAGTTTAAGGATGGTTTCAAAATAATATCAGGTAGAATTTAATTGAGAGAGTAAAATTTAAATTAAATATTTAAAAATTTAAAGGAAAAGGAAAATAAAAAAGTGAAAAAAATAAGTAATCGAGATTTTTAAAAATTTAAAGATAAGAGATTGGTCCATAGCAGAATACAAGATGTTAAAAATTAAAACGTACTTAAGTAAGAAATGCTAATAACAAGAAAAAAAATGGCTCTCTTCAGGGTCATACAAAGTTCATATTGAGATAATTGTAGAGTTCCACGGGAGAAGCTAAAAATGGCAAGAGGAGAACTTCGGAAACAATAAGCGACACCGTCGTAAACCTACGACTTGCGTGTCACTAGGCCAGCACGTCGGCACAATGCAATGAGAGCACACGAGGAAAGTAAGCAAGGCGGAATGAATATCGTCCTAGGGGAATTAATGTTTGCTTTGCTAGCGATATTTCGCGACATTCTTTAAAGTAGTGGTTTTCAACCCGTAGAAGTCTGTGGACCACTAAGCCAGAAATTGAACCATGTGCGTTTCCCCCTCCCCACCGACTTGAGGGGGGACCTTCCGGAGGGTATGGGGTATAGAATATCCCTCAGGCAAAAGGGATACACGATTAACGTACTCACATTCTAACGTATCATATTCTAATAATAAAATAATTATATTAAACTTTTACGAAATTTTAATTCAACACCTGATAGTCATCGGATATATTTTATATGCGGCAACTTTTTTATATGTGGTGCCGGACCACTCCCGAGGCTCTCGCTCACCACCGGTTGGGAACCACTACTTTAAAGACACCGCGACCTTCAGACGGATCTCGGCCCCCTGGTTGAGAAACGCTGCTTTTAGTTAAAGGGTTGACATGGATGGATATAGCCATTACTCTCAAAGTGTCATCACTTACGTCTACAAGGACATATGATTTGTCACCAGTATCCAAAAGATGAGACGGTTCTCTTAAGCTGACAGTACATCTTGAAAATGGCCCCAATTTTTTTTTATATTAATGTGAAATCCGGATTTATTCTGAACAATTTGGTACAACTCTTTTTATGATACGACAATTACATAATAAGATATTAAAGTAATTGTGAACATCCAAACAGGGATTTTTATACAAAATTTTAACTTTAGATGCATTTTTCTCAAAATATGATTTTCTGACTTTGCGCGCATATTTCAAACACTACTTGAGAGAAAGACTTTTCTACACACGTTAACATTCTTCATAAAATGACCTAAAGCTTAGAGTTATCTTATGTAATACACATTTTACAAAAGGTTTTATGAGAAAATTTTTGTGAAAAGTTAAAATTTCTTTTTAAAATTATAAATACTGAAAATGAAGGCAATTAAAAGATCCTACGTCAATATATTAAGCCAAATGTTTCCTTTAAATTAAAGTGTGTTTAATGTTAATAAATTAAAATCAACGTGATTTATCATGCGCGCATTGATACAAGGTATTTATAAAATAGGAAAACAACATTTTGCTTAATTAAAATTTCCTAATTAATTTAAATAATTTACATCAATATGATATTTTTGTTGCAACATGTTTTTGATTTAAGGCTGCTGTGTACTAACCCTATTGGATTCACTCACCTCAGTCGAGAAAATTTGTCTACTATTGAAAGCTATATAAATGCAGATAATCAAGTAAAAATGGCATTTTCAGACGGCCTGAACTTTTCTGCCCCTTGCAACAGGATTTATCTTATAAATTTCGTCCACCAAAGGAATTGATGAGCTTTTAAAACACACTAGACCAGATTTTCTCCCCAAATAATTTATAAGTTTAAAATGTTATTTGCAATTTTTTTAAAGTCCAGGGTGTACTGTCCATTTAGTTTAAAAGACTGTTAAAAGTTTGTACTTTGTCTTCTGCAATTTAAAAATCAATTATAGTTAATCCGTAGCCGTTTTAGTTCTTAAATCTTGTGAAAACCTTTTCAGTCAGACGCCAGAACCGATTGTTTTTTAAATAAGGCATGCACCGGATTGTAAACCAACCTGTGAAGACTGTCTACGCAGACTCGAAAGTGGCCAGTGAATAGAGTCGGCCTTTGACAAAACACATTGTATCTCTCTAAATGACTGTTCACAATGGTGTCAAAGCTGACGAGCAAAATGATTATTTTCTATCGTTAATTTTGTTCAGTTGAAAACGTCAAACTATCAGGAAACAATGTATAAATTTAATGGCTTTTCCCTGTTAAAGATTGAGCCTGAGATATCCAGAAAAGGGCCAAAATGATATGAATATTATCTTAAATGCACAACCTAATGTCCATTGAAAATGTAAATAATTTTTGATGCATGGCAGAATATTGTCGCAGAATATTGTTGGCAGAATATTATGTATTAATATTATGTATTTCTTACTGCGTGAAGTCAGTAGCCACTGATTTATACGGGCGCAGGTACCTGTTGTACCTGGACAACAGAACAATGGACGTAGCACTTCTAACTTCGATCTGTCAGAGACGATAAACAGCGGGACGTCGTTTCGGCGGCGAGGGCGTCAAAACAAGAAAATGAGGTGTAAACATCTCGGTTACACGAGATCTACATTATTCTGACAATGGCGATATCTGCGAAACGAGATAAGCTGACGTGTTGAGCCTGATATATTGAATGTGAGATAAACACTGATTTAACGCGAGAAGAATCTATCGGGTTCGTTTTCTTGGAACACGAATGAAAGTCATTGTGTGTCTGGGTGAGGTAGTGGAATTTTGAAATACCTTGTACGACATAAATAATTCAGCGTTAATTTCGCGTCGAAACACAACATAAATTGCGTTCTTACTGGATGAGATTCATTATCCAGTTGATTATCTTCATTATCTTTAGCGTAATTTGCTACATCAAACTCAGTAACTTTCAATTAGTATTGAAGCCTAATGAAAGTTAACAATTTTCTGAACTTCAGGATAGTCAAATTTAGCTTAAATAGTTCCGAGGGTTTTTAACATTAAAGATTGATTTACTATCTTAAAGAATGATATACTATACTAAAAACGGGTAGCGGAACCAAAAATACGAAACTAAGCCCCAGGTATGTATTGTGAGGAAATATAAGGTTTCACAAGACATTCAAATTTCAATAGGCAGCTTTACAACTTCTCATCTCTTTAATACTTATTGGTCATAATGTCTCCTGACAGGGAGGGGATGTATCCTGCAGAAATCATGGAATAGCTAATGGCTTGTGAAGGCGCGTGTGTGGTCAGAGTTCGCCTCTGATAAAAAGAAGCGTGTCATTTTTTATTTCTCCCTTAATACATTGGAATGTTTAAGGCTATTGCCGAGTTACGTTTGATTGCATATTAAAGCTCTTCCCTCCGTTTTTAAACATCTAAATTCATTCGTATACACTTCAGTGTTTCACCATGGTGAAACACTGTCACCATATTGTGCTGAAAGTCTTCGGCTCCCGATACAGCTTCAAACAAACAAACAAACAAACAAACAAACAAAAACCCTGGATCACCAGTGTTGCTCATCCTCGGTGCAAACGAAGAGTGGCACGGCCATGTTCACTGCGCAACAGCAGCAAAACGAACTGACAGACGAAGGTCAAATTTCCCATAGACGACGACAAAGGCAGGTACTCCCGACCTCCGCGAACAGAAAACCGTACAGCCAACCGATAGATCATTTCAGCTAAAGTGCAGATAATTTTTGACTTATCTACGTATTTAATGGATTTCCTCAGTCACCACATCTTTCAACAGCACTCTTAATTGTATATCCTGTTTATAAAATGGTCGTTGTTTTGTGTAATCCGAATGTGTCTGGCAATATGTCTATGAACATAATCCGAAGGAACCCCAGGGGTCTGTGGAATCCAGGTTCAGATACACAGTTGTAGAAGAATTTAATTTTTATTCTTTCCAATGGCTTCTAAAATAATCGGCTATATTTGCTATAGTTTTTCTTGTTAAACTCGTAATGGTCTTCTATGAAAATAAAATACGACTGACAAACTATAGTCGCAGACTTGTATGTTTTGTCTCTACATTTTTGAGCTCTAGGATCTCGAACCATGCTAAACAAACTTTGCTGAGTTTCCCTGATGTTATCATAGTCTATGGGGCATTAAAAACGAGAAGATCAGTCTACTGAAGATTTTCCTTTCGACAAGAATCATACGTGAGCTAAATGACGTACGGTTTGCGTCAGTTAGTTTGGGTTTAAGCAAACGTTTTACAACCGTTTTGTTTGGGTTTAATCTATCAGTTAGCAAAATGTCAATAACCAAACCGTTTAGTTATGGTTTAAACACAACGGCCGTTTGGTTTGGATTTAACCTGACGTTTACACAAACAACCAAAACCTTTAGATTTGGTAAAAACCTAACAGCCATATAGCATCTCGTTTATTCATAAACCTGGGACCAGGTTTTTGAGGAAGGGTAGGCTTTTGAAAAATGTTTAGTTTGGGTTTCGAATGTTTGGATCTCAAACGAATGGATACCAATCAGATTTTGAGAAAGTCATCCTGTTAAAATAGTTAAACATCTTGTTAAAAGATTTAAAAGATCAAACGCGCGGATTAAAAGATAGACACTAAACCGACATGTATTCGTAGACGGAAATACCACAAATAAATTAAGCTACTAGATTATGTTAATGAATTATAAGTTTAAGAACATTAGAACCATTTATATTTTGCGATATTAATCACCTATAAGTCTCATTCATTAGGCCCCCCCCCAATAAAAAAAGAAAGAATCAATCACCTTTTTTTAGAGAATTCTCAATTATCGTACGAATTTCGTGTATATGGCATCTTCTTTCTACAGCTGCATTTTTCAAAAGTGAAAGACAGGCAGTGAGATCGAAAGCTACTTATTTAGCTTTTTTTACCTCTTTGAATCTAAATTTTCTCGATAACAATATCTTCCATTTTGAACTTAAGAACTCCTGATGACACTCCTCCTTGTTCCTTGATATCTTGAGGTTGAACTTGAAATTACTAGCTTGTATAATTTTGAGATGATATTCTCAACTTCGATTAGAGTTTTATTGTTTTCCCGGTGTCGAGAAAATTTAAAGAATGCTGATAGGGTAAATGTGGTTGTTTGTTTCACTATCTGATCTATTATCTCTGACGCTGATGTACAAGACAAGAGAAAAAGATACGCCGTTGGAGGCGTGAGTAACTGACTAGGTACGTTGGGTATCATTGTGTTGACAGCATAATGGTGTAGGAACTTAACTGCATTATCGGGGAACACACTCCTCTTTGTGTCATCAGTAATCCATATAAGAACTTCCTGAAAGGGGAATATAGAGGGTACTAGCAGATCGTCCACAGTAAACGGAAATGATGAGTACTGAAAAGACTGAAGAGCCGGGTAAAGTAGGTACCTCTCACATATCTCCTTATTTTCACCGTGCAGTGCTAATCAACGAAATCTATACCACGAGAAAAATATTGACGCATTTCATGCTATACGATGCAGAGGTTAATTAGTAAAAAGGAAAAACTTTCCATCTCCTTCTTCTAAAAAGTAATCATTGAGGTCCGGTTACAAACTTGGAGATTTGAAAACACTTTTGTCGTAAAATATCATTTACCTTGTAATTATCAGAGTAACAGTTTATCTCTAGTAGTAATTTTTTCAGCTATAACTAGCTGGATATGTAACTACTGGTATGATAATTATTCGCAAATCAAATTGCATTTAATAAAAGATCTCTCCTCGTAAAATAATTCGCAATTACTAGAATTATAATTATACGCATCTCGTTTTCTATCCCAGTAACAACTGGATTAATCAATATTCGCATGCCGAATAATAATTTTAAAAAGTGCTTTCGTCGTAAAAAATCATTTAATTTGCAATTATTGGAATAGTATTTACGCGTATCTCCATAAATAATTTTAAGCTTTCTTCGTAAAATATCATTTCATTCATAAAGATTGGAATAATAATTACTACTGTCTCAAATAATAATTTTATGAAAAGTGCTATCATTGTAAAATGTCATTAATATTCCAATAAGGAGTAATAATTCAAGAGCAGAAAGGAGAATTCTAAAACAGGCGTTTGCAAATTTGTGATCAAGAGAAATACCAAGAGTACCAAGCTTAATGCTGGAATGGTATATCTGCAATGTCAACTGATGTATCAAGGATAAATTTGTTTTTTGTATTTACATGCATTTCGTAATGATTTTTTTCTTCTCTTAAACATGTTTTCATATAAAAACCAATACGCATTTAAAAACTCAAACAATGGGAATTTTATTAAAAAAAATTTAATCCTAAAGTAAAGCGTATGGATATAAGTGATGAAACTATTGTTTTATTGTCATACTTCTTACATTTTTAGTCACAGAAAAGGTTTCGAAATAATTTATTATTGGGATTAGTAAGAATTACGTTTCTAAGGGTTTTAATTGCTCGCTTTGATGAAGAAAATAAAAGGTTTTTTCCCCTCTCTTTTTATTAATGGCAAACCATGCAAAATTCCATTCCAAGACCAATAGGCTTAAATTGCAGGTGTATTACAGGGTGAAGCTAAAACGTATAAATGAGTACTTTTACAGGTAGGATAAATATTCCCTTTTAAATCATCAAGCCTTCCGAAATATCAAAAATATAATTTTATTTACAAGGTTAAATGCATGTTCAATCTAGTCCGTTTGCTGACCATGTTAGCCCAAGTGCTAACGTCCTTCTGAAAGCTTATAGAGAGTACATTTTCACGTAGACAGGAGGACGTCACACAGAGAATGCCACCTACGTTCACAGACTCTCCTTACACAGCGTACAAATGGGCATTACAGCATAAAAATATTGTACCTGCCAATGTGACCACTGCATGTGTCTCTGGTTTGTGTTATTGATGCCAGGACTTCTATAGTGTATTTTAAAGCAAAAAATACGTCTCTTTTAGAGAATTTTGAATTCCATTACTGTATTCGCTGATGACTGCTTTGAAAATTTTTGTAGTTGCCGTTAGAGTTCTCCTCGAGAGTAGGAGACTTGGACCCTGAATGCCCTGGTGTCAATCAGACCATGAACACATCAGCTTTTTCAGTCCTTTGCCAAGTGAATTCCATGCGAATGTTTATTGAGTCCTACCATATCACTTTTGAGAAGACCTAGTGGTAGCGTTTACTCTCCGGTCATCTTTCCCATTATTTCTTGACCCAGAAGTTAACGTCCTCAGTAAAACGCCTCGATCATTAAAAAATTAAATAAATTGTTCGGAAGGAAGACAAGAGGATTTCTTATGATTTTACTTGAAACGTTGGTTTTAAATGCATTGAAGGGGCGGGGAGGTGTCCAGACCCTAAAATGGAATTTTTTGAAATCACACATATTTTGTAAGAATTTTTTTCTTACCTAAAATGTGTCTTTATATTATTTCATCTCTGCCGTCCACATAATATAGTGGTTAGAGTTCTAAGCTGCCAAACAGTGAGCTTGGGTTCAAATCCCGAATAAAGCTTGGTCATTTCCGTGTCGTTCCCCTCATAGGGAGCAATGCTGGCTCACCTGAAATGGTGCTCCCATAATAAAGTAACCAGCAAAATTACGCGGTTTTCATGGGCCAAAGTCAAAAGAAAGAAGTACCTACCGTCAGAAGACACGTGCCTTCCGCATTGAAATATATATATATATATATATATATATATATATATATATATATTTTAAAATTATTTAATCTACATATGAAATGTACATTTAAAATCTTGATTTTAGAAAATTAAAAAATAAAGCTTGTATAGTTTCCGACATATTAGCTGAATCAATACCTTTAGTTGAGTTATTATTTTTTCATTTCTGCCTCACTGGAAAAGTTTCAAAATCATTTGTCTTCAGAAGTTGCAGAAATTTATTTTAGAAAACTTAATCATTTTACAGGGCAAAAATTTAGAGGCAAAGAATCAGTTGGACTTTCAGATCAAGACGAACTATCAGAAGAGATTATCTTATTTTCGTTCGATAAAAACGTTTAGATCGAACGATGTCCGGGTCCACCTCCAGTTTGAGGTCCCTGGCGCCCTCCGAAACCAACCTATTCCGACCCTAATTTGGTGCTAGAGGTGAGTGAATCCATCCCCAGTCAGCTACATAAAGGAATTTTATAAATCATTAGACCTTATCGAAAATTTCTGGTAACTGGAATCCTAGTAACTGGAATCTACAGTCCCTTCAAAACGAAACAGGCGTCCTGACCGTTACACAACCTGACCTCAACAGGGGGGTAAAATATTTTTCTTTTTTCTCTTCCAGACTCCCTTACGATTCCTGTTTCTCGGTAGTCCCCTGCTGGACATCACTGCCCATTGCAGCCAGGAGACACTAGACAGATATGGCTTAAAGTCAGACGATTGCATTAGGGAAACGGAAAGACAGACTTCTCTGTTCCAGTGGCTTCTCGACAACCCCGAGAGTCAAATGAATGCCGGCGGATCGTCGCAGAACACAGCTCGCATTGCCAAATGGATACTAGGTGATAGAGGGAGAGTGTCATTCGCAGGTTTGTATACTACCCACGAGCAGTTCTTATTACATACGCCAGTGTCAGTGCTTCTCGCATGGGGAAATTTTCAACTAAGCGGAAAGCTCAACACGATTAGTGATAAGTTGTTGAGCCCACTGATAGGTTGAAATTTTTTTTTCCCGATGCCAGTAATGCTGACACTAACGGATGTCATAAGAACTACTCCTAAGGCGTCAGGGCCTAAACGGCTGCCGAAATAATTCAAAGTTCCGGTTCCAAAATTAGTCACATCATGTTGAAAAGGTTGTCTGCTTTATTAAGTTGTGCTAATAAAGTATAATTTTCTGTTTCGTTCAACGAGCGGACAAGTTACGCAAAATATAACCATTACAGTAGTATTCAATTATATTTATTGTTTTTCCAAATTTTCCGACTTTTATAGAAGTTTTTCAAAGTTCGAGGTTATTTCTCTTGTTCTGCATTTCCGAAAAAACTTAACCGTTTGAAAATATTTCTACCATAAAAGGTGATATATAGAAATTTTTATGTAAAGACAGAAAAAAAATCGCCGGTAATGAAAAAGAGCAGAACTCCTTACTGAAGTCTTTGATCTTTAGTTTAGCATCGTGAATGTGATTAAATTTTATAATTTCCCACTACGGAACTTTTTGTGCTTATCCTATACTGAACTTTGGGATAAAATAACTATTACGCATACAGGCAAATGCGATTGAAAGTCTCTAATACGAGGAGAGCATCAATATGTTTCTGCCTTGACTATGAAAGAGTCTGTCTAGAACCGTCATACATGCCAAGGATGTTAGGTCTTCTCTACATAGTTGCCCCTTCAAAGCTAAACACTATTCCCAGTTATGCACCAAGTCATGCCAGCCATTATTGTAGTAGTCCTCATTTTGACTTGAAAGCAACACTTCCACAGTAGAAAGGACTTCAGCATCCAAAGAGAAACGCTCTCCACTCAAAGGTTCTTTCGTTTTGGGAGAGAAGATGTCTGAAAGCTCGAGATCTAGTGATGCACAGCAAAGCGTGGGATGCAACAGCAAAGCGTGACCACACCCCCCTGGCTAGTGCCTCAGCTGCCTTGTGAGCTGGAGAATTGTGTAGTTAAGAGAAGCACTCATTTGGATAGTTTGCCACATCTCTTTTGCTCCAATAATTCGCGTAGTTGTATCAGGGGATTCCTGTAATACTCCCCAGATGCAGGGAGGAGGCAAGGAGGTCCATACTCGGAGGTGGCATATGATATAGTCGTCTTTTCGAAATAGACTTTTCAAACGACTTCAGAGAAGATGAGCAAAGTGGTTATTTTCTTTCGTTAGTTTCTAAGTTCAATACATCAATCTTTATTGTTGTTAAATCATTAAACTTCCAATTACAATCAATATCCCTCTCCCTCATAAAGTTTTAGCATAACATATACAGAGAAGAGACTCATATATCAACTTAAATAGTAAAACACATTGTTAAATGGATCCATTGCAATAAAAGAATTTAAAGGGGTTTTCGGAGGTTTTGTGGGAAAATTCTGAAGGGAATATTTTTCATACTCAGGGACAACTAAGTGATAAGTGACGTAACGCCAAGTAAACCATTGTTGTTGATCATGCCGACTCTCTTCCAGGTTGCGTCGGCAAAGACGAGTTCGCTTCCGCAATGCTGCGGTGCTTGCAGTCCGAGGGCGTCGAACCACTGTACGTCCCCCTGGAAAACGAGCCTACGGGGATATGCGCCTGCCTCTTGAGGGCGGGGGTCGACCGGTCCATGACTGCACGCCTGGGGGCTGCCGAGCACTTCTCTGCGCAGCACCTGATGAACGAGAAGATCAGCGCGACACTGAGGGAAGCCGACTGCATTTTCGTGGAGGGGTACTTCCTCGGACACTCTGCCGATGTCGTGCTAGCCTTGGCAGACACCTGCGCCGCCAACCAGGTAACAATTGCCAATCTTAAGTCATGTTGTCTGGGGCGAGTCATTCAAAGGTTCCAAGGTGACCGACCCAAAATAAATGTCCTAATATTATTTTGGATAGGTTTATACATACATATATATATATATATATATATATATATATATATATATATATATATATATATATATATGTACAAGGTGTGACCGATAAATAAGGTGACTGATCACAGAAATATTACAGTATTATATGTTTGCAAAAAAGAACCTTATTGTCTTTCGAAGTATTCCCCGCCGGATGTAATGCATATCTGACAAAGTTTCTACTTGTGTTGGAAACTTCTGGAATAGTTCTCCTTCGTTACAGCTTTAAGTTCCATGGTAACAGCAGCTTGAACATCTGAAATGTTTGCAAATCTGTGTCCTTTCAGTGCCGATTTCAGTCTTGGAAACCGGAGAAAGTCTGGCATGAAAGATCAGGGGAGTATGGAGGGTGGGACATCTCAGTCATCTGGTGCTTGGTGATTAATGGTTTCACACACATGAAGCCATGCATTATCGTGCAAAAGGTACCACTTGCATGATCCTGCAGCAGCAAATTGCGGCCGCACACGACGAATATGCTCAGAGAGGCACTTGAAAACATGGCAGTAAAAATAAGCATTAACTGTTTGTCCTTCTGGTATGAATTCTTCGTGGGTTAATCCTTGTGCGTCGAAAAAGGTAATCAGCATTGTCTTAATCTTTGATTTTTCTAAACGAATTTTTTCGATTAATTTGAAACAAAATTTCATATTTACTCTCTGCTCCCTAACGCAATGTTCTAACAACTGTTACATTAGAGCTATCGCATGAACAAACACCTGCAAAGAAATTTTGAAAACGAAGTGTAAAATTTACGTAAGACAGGGAAGAACGCAATGCGCATGTGTCAGCGCGTCGGGTTGTTTTTAATTTTCGAAAGGAGGGGGATTCACCTTACTTATCGGCCTCACCTTGTATGTATACATAAACACACACACACGTAGAGTTTTTTGCATTTCTAACTTGTTTCTGTCAGTGGATCCATTGTGTTTTTTTTCAGGCGTGAGATCTCTTATCGCTTATTGGTCCTGTCTCTCGGACATAGTCAGCTTAACAAATATTACGTTTAGAATTTTCCCACACGGTCCTTTAAAAATAATCTACCTACTCCTGACGCAATTTGTCCATTCCCTGCCATTGAAAACTAAAAAGGAAAAGTTTCCTTCAGATTTTGCCTGACTGTCCGTTCTTTTTTCCTTCCGCAGGTATTTTCCCTAAGCCTGTCCGCAGAATACATTTGCAGAGACTACACCCCAACCTTTCTTAGGGTCCTGCCACGTGTGGACGTTCTTATGAGCAACGAGGCCGAGGCGAAGGTCCTAGCGGAGACCCTGGGGTTTGGAGAGGGCATCACAGGTCAGTATAACTTCTTGGTGTACTCGAAAATCAAATTATAAGACGCCAGGAATTAAGGGGGCGCATCCGTTGTTGATCTCACAGCTGTCTTGTTTCCGCAGTTATTTGACATCAATATTAATAAAATTCCACGATCCCCAAGGGTCAATATACTTTAATACTCTTCAAATGTACGCTGATCAAATGTAGCCTATTTCTCATGACCTACCCAGTACATTCTGAGGCCACTTTTTTCTCTCATTACTACTGCGGTTTTCTTTGGCATGGACTCTTTGAGATGTTGGTAAGTGACTTGAGGAATCTGATACCATATCCGATAAACTGCAATTTCTAGTTCTCTAAGATTTGATGGTTCTGGATCCAACTGGCCGATTCCCCTTTTGGCCTCATCCCACAAATGCTAGGTTGAACTAAGATCTGGTGATTATGGAGGCTACCCGAGCAAGGTGAAGTCTTCGTCATGCTTTACAATCCATCTGTGGGCAATGTGACCTTTCTTGCATAGAGCATTGTCCTGCTGGAAATATCCATCTCTAGTAGGATAAACCGTTAACAAAACTGCATATGCTTGATCAACGACAATATTTAGATCCTTTTTGGCTTTCAGACGTTCCACACGAATTAAAGGGTCAAAACAATGCCTAGAAGACATCTCCCAAACCATAACATTGCTTCAACCAGCTTTAAGCGTTGCAACAATGTCCTAAGGGCCTATGCTTTCATGCAGTTTTCTCCCTATTCGTATCCTGCTATCTCCATGTTGTAGATGCAAACGTGATTCATCAGACCACCACATTTCCCTTTTGTACTCCTTTAGTGTCCAATCCTTTCAGTCCTGTGCGAATAAGAAACATTTGATCTTGTTAGCTGCAGACAGCAAAGGCTTTCGAACAGGGCCACGGCTTCTATGCCCGATACAGTGTAACTTGCGGTGAACAGTACGTTGAGAAGCCATCGATCCTTGATTAAGATTAGCTGTAATTTGGCGTTCTTTGGACCTTCTATTAGCTTCGACAAGTCTGAAAACTGTCCTTTCGGCTGAAGCATCCAGTGCACACGTCCTAGATTGAGACCCGGTTGTTTTGTTTGGTAGCCCACTCTTTTGTAAACATGAACATCTGCCCCGAACACCTCACAAGTGAAGCAGTGTCGCTGATACTCGCTCCACTGTTATGAGACTCTACATGTTGCCCATATTTTTGGTTTATGAATAGAAGAGCGTGGTGTATAAGTCCTGATTGATTCATTTAATGACATTCTTGAAAATATATATAAGTAGGTATGTTGTCTGCATTTGAACTTATTGACATAAAAGGTTAATTCTGACCTTTTATCATAGAAATGACTAGTTATTGTTTTGTATTCTGAACGTTTGTCACACATATGAAAATTAATCTGTGTACAGATTAGTTTTTTAAACTAATTTTCTACATTCATTTGTGTCCTCGCTTTTTTTTGCTGCAGCTAGTTCCATGCTTTGTTTCAATAGTTTAGTCCCCAGGAGTGGCAACAAGGTGTTTCAATCCGCGCTCCGTTTATCCCAGTGTATTAAAAATGGCGATGCATTTTGTGATGGATGGCGAGTTGAAAGTCCCCCTTTTTTATCAATCTAGAACCAGTTCCTTTATTTCACATATAGTTTATTATACAGCACAGCACGGACAAGTACAGGAGACGATATATATTACAGGTAGATGAATACTATTTACAGGAACAAATAGAATGCAATTATCTTAAAGTTCCGAAGAACACACCAGACACGTTCAGAGTCTGCAATCACCTCCAAACTTTTTCTCTAAGAATATATCAACCACGACCGGAGTCTACAATCACCTCCGTCGTTTTCCGTAACAGCGTATCAGACACGTCTGGAGTCTACAATCACCCCCAGCGTTCTGCGTAGTACCCTTTATTTTGCGATAGGGGGCGTTATTGCTTGTTATGGTGACTCTTCTGTCTCTACACATTTGTCTCTCAATTTTTGATTTTTTTTAAATTGTAAAGTAGCACAGTGTATAACAATGAAGATATTACTTGTAATAACGCATCAGAAAACTGTTTTTCTTTTCCCTATTACTCAAGTAGTGGCGACTACTGAAAACGATATGAGTAAATGAGCCTTGTTTTTTATTGTTGCTAAACTATAATGTTGAGACTATTGGCTAATGATTGAATAATATATAAAACTGAAATGCTTTTACACGTACGCGCGCAACCCCACCCCCACCCCATACACACACACGCACGCACGCACGCACACTCACACGCACACGCACACACACACACACACGTGTGTGTGTCTGCGTGTGTAAGTAAGTAATATCTTAAATATTATGCCCTCCATTCTAGCATTTGAACTCCCTTTCCTAAATCCAATCTCCAGTAATATTAATTTATCGGTTTAAAACCCTCATTCACAGAACTTCCCATGAATCGCATGCCTTTGCATTTCTACACGTGTATATGTCCGAATTCCGGAGGGGGTTAGCTTCGCGAGTCCCCCCAAATCTGCTGACCCTACAAATAATAGCCACATGTTGTTTTCGCCCTCTCGCGTTTAATGTTGAAAGGTGATATTATTCCGAGCCGTTCTTCTGGAATGAACGGATGTATTTTTCGCTCTACTAAACGATGTACTAAGAAGTTTGACCCAGCTGCATTTAAATCTAATTTTTATTCCTTTCAGGCTGAGTCTAGCTCCAGCCATGTAAATATGAGCTAGTTTTCGCTTTCAGGTTATAATTTAAGAACGTGATGTAGTGGGGATATTATATACACTCATGGACAAAAAAAATTAGCGCACCAAGAAATAATCGCGGGATCGTAACGAAACTTGCAATGAAGGTACATGTCGGGGAGATATGCAAATGATTAGAAATGCAGCGTGATTGCGCATTACATATAGCCGGTAGAGGGCGTTGAACATCGTACTCTGTGGAGTATAAAACAGGTAACCAAAGCTTGTTTGAGGGTGCTGAATCATTTACAAAGGAAGAGCTGAGATAGACATGCCATTACGCCGTGTTCGAAGACAATATAAGCAGTTGTCGCAGTTTGAGAGGGGGAGAATCGTCGGGATGATGGAAGCTGGGTGGTCAGCTAGGCGAGTAGCTCGTCAATTAGGCTGCTCTGATTGTGTTGTGAGGAGGTGTTGGGACCAGTGGACCCAAGAGATGTTATGTATACGAAGACCAGGCTCAGGACGCCCTCGACAGACCAGTCGTCGAGAAGACCGCCACATCGTAAGAAATGCACGCGTACAGCCAACTGCTTCATCGGCCGCCATCCAGGCACAGGTAGCACCTTCACTAGGGGCCTCTGTGTCTTCTTGAACCACACGAAGGCGCCTGGCTGAAGGACAGTTGGTATCGCGGCGCCCATTGCGTGTGCTGCCCTTGACGTCCACCCATCGACGCCTCCGTTTGGAGTTTTGCCGCTCATGAGGAAACTGGACTGCAGCGGAATGGAACCAGGTCGTCTTTAGCGACGAATCCAGATTCAATCTCGGCAGTGATGACAATCGTGTTCGTGTGTGGAGAGCCCTTGGTGAACGCTTCAATCCTGCCTTTGCTGTACAGCGACACATCGCTCCCACAGCTGGTGTGATGGTATGGGGTGCCATTGCCTACAATACACGGTCACCCCTAGTATTGTTCCGTGGCACCATGACAGCCCAGCGGTATGTTCATGAAATCCTGCAACCACATGTGTTGCCACTCATGCAACGGCTCCCAGGAGCCCTTTTTCAACAAGACAATGCTCCGCCTCATACGGCAAGGGTGTCACAAGACTGTCTCCGCACTGTTACTACCCTTCCTTGGCCTGCCCGATCCCCAGATTTGTCTCCAATCGAGCATATCTGGGATCATTTGGGACGACGAGTTGGGCATCCCACGAGTTTGAACGAACTAGAGGCAAGGTTACAGCAAATATGGAACGAAATGTCTCAAGACATCATACAGAACTTGTATGACTCAATGCCCGATCGTATCGCATCGTGCATTCGCGCTAGAGGGGGTCCAACGGAGTATTAACTCCTCCGTTCTTTTGCCTTTTTCTCTGAAATAAATTATCATTTACTTATATCAAAGTAGTCATTACGTATGTAAAATTTCGTTTCATTTTGACGACTCCTTCTTGGTGCGCTAATTTTATTGTCCATGAGTGTATATACAGAAGGTCGTTCGCACTTTAAATAAACGATTTTGATAGTTAAGTTTTATGTATAAATGACGTATTTTTGCGGCGATTTGCTTCTAGCTGATAGCTATGGTTCTTGACAATAGCTCGAATTTTCTATGAAAGTAAACTTCTTAGTACCGTCATGTCAATTTTACCCCATTTCTCTTGGACAGTTTTTCAAAGTCCGTTCGGTGTTCTTGGATGCACCGTTTTCCCCAGGCTTGTTTTAATAAACCGAAAGAGCAATCGTCCATCGGAGAAGTGTCAGGTGATTTTACAGGCATTTCATTAAATGGGATACACTTTATCCCTGTTTCTGATAGTTTCTTTGCTAAATAAGCGGCAGTTGATTTAAACGTGTGACTAGTGGCTTTGTCCATATGAAGACCAACTTTATCAATGTCCTTTTCATACAAGGCTGGAATTTCTTCTTCAGAAATTGGTTCTAAAATATTCTGCTGATAGTAGAGGGAATTAATTTTGGCTTTACTGGATACTTTTTTGATTTTTAATTTGCCGTTGTAACAAAATCCTGCATCTATCATGAATCCCTTTGGGAACTTTCCTTTACACTGATGAGGCCATTTCGTACAGTTTCCTCAGTTTAACAATAGAAAATTGATTTTTTTTATTATTACAGTCACTTAAATACACCCATGCCTCATCGAGTGTTACCACAAATTTCCATTTTTCAGCAGCTAAGTGTTTTTCATATAATTTTCTACAATTTGTCTTTCTTTCAGCAATATCCTTTGGCAAAAGCAGATGAACTTTAGGTTTAAACATCTTTTTTAACATCAAATCATTATGAATGATTTTACTTGCAGTGATAGAAGACATTCCTAGTTTGCAATGAATCTTTGAGTCGGCGGCTTTTCTTTTACGATCAGAGACTTCACTTACTTGATATTTACCTGCGTTCGAACAGTCATAGGATGAGGTTTCGCGGTCATGTTTTCATTTTTTCTTTCAGTTAGACTTTTTTCTTTTCAAATTAAATATATTATAAATACCTTTTTTTGAAATGCCATAACCGCGATTTTTACACTGCATTATAATTTGTTGATGCGAATATTTCTCCTCGGAAAGCGCAATTACGTAAGCTTCGAGTCATCTATCAATTTCAGGATCCATTTTCAAAATAAATCTTTTTTTTTACAATCCAATCAAAACAAAACATTAACAGTCGATTATTCTGAAGTTACCAAATTTTTATCTCAAAATGCAAACCGCAAAAATAAATTACAAAATCGTTTCCATAAAGTGCGAACGACCTTCTGTATATATATATATATATATATATATATATATATATATATATATATATATATATATATATATATATATATATATATATATATATATATATATATATATATATATGTGACGTTTTGGATGGAATATCCGACTGGAAAAGATATACAGTGGAATCTCGATCTATCGCTTTTCAAGAGACCGACTGAACTGAACAATAAATGCTGGAAAACGATAGATGTGGGAACATCACAAAGAAATATGATCGTCAGGGCTGAGTGAAATAAACGACACATACGGGAAAACGATGATTCGGGGAACAATCGATCGAGATTTCCCTTTATATATCAGTTTCCAGTCGGTTTGAAATATCATTTATTCCGTCTAAAACTTAACCTTTCTTTCATCGGAGTTTGCACTGATCACGAGCGTCTGTGGAATAGCGTCTAATTTCGAATTTTGTTTGCAGTGGAGGAGATTGCCAGCAGACTGGCTGCCTGGGACAGACCGTCCACCCTCAGTCCCCGGATCGTCGTAGTAACGCAAGGTCCAAACCCTGTGGTGGTGGTGCGGGGGACCGACGCGCCGCGCCACTTCCCCATCCCCGGTGGAGCGAAGGTCATCGACAGCGTCGGTTGCGGGGACGCCATGGCAGGTGGGTTGCTCGCCGTCTACCTCCTCACAAGAAACCTGTCAGATGCGATGAGGACAGGCATCCTGGCGGCGGTCGAGATCGTTCAAGTACCCGGATGCAACCCGCCGACCCACAAGACCCTGTACCCACTATGTTGAAGACGGACGGAAATCCAGAGGAATTGGACTTCTCCAGTCTGATGTTGAACGGTCTTCATAGGCATTGGCAAACGGGAACCGTGGCTGTATTTCAGCGGGGCAATTTTCCTTGGATTTGCTTGCAACGTCCATTAGCAGAAACGAGATCTATCTCTTTCGTGAATTTGCGTGGCTCAGACTCTATCGAGATGGACGTTGTTAGTTTAGGGTAAGGCATGAAAGAATCTATAATAAATTGCGTATCGGTTTTTTTTTAAATTTCTTTCTTGGTTATTATTTAGATTAAGCTTACTTCATTACATGGGGACGATGCATTTCAACGGGGACCGGGACACAGAATTGTATTATAAAAAGACGCACTTTTATTTTCTCGCGATAAATAATTATTTCTGATGATCCAATAAATTAGACGGAGAGATGTTCTTGAATGAATAATTCTTCATTAATTATATATATGAAATCCAAATACCACTCACTGCTGACTGACTGATTCATGTATCTCTGGAACCTTAAGGCCTAGGAAGCTGAAGTTTTGTATGGTGGTTCCTCTGAATCCATAGGTGCTCACTCAGAAATCTTTTTTAAAAATTCAAACTTTAAGGGTGTTAAAAGGGACTTAAACCCTACCAAATATTCTAAAACTTGTATTTAACATTGGATTTCGACCGGGTTACTTTAAAATGAAATTACTGCTCAAGAAACACATACACACATTAAAATCGACCCAAAACAGACGGAGCTAAAAAATTTTGAAGATTCAATTTTTTTTTCAAATGTGTTCCAATGTATTACGTTTTGCAGTTTTAAATCTATATCTCTGGAATCATAAGACCTAGGAAGAGGAAAATTTGCATTGGGATTTTTCTAATGCCCTAGGTGTTCACTAAGATTAAAAAATAAAATAATCCAATATTTAAAGAGGTTAAAATAATGAGGAGATTTCTATCAGTGTTCATATACAACAGATGAAACGATCCCAAAAAGAACCTAAAAAAAAGGGATACAACACGGGGATCAGAGAGTTCATGAATTTTAAAAACATAAATTTTTAAAGAAAGTTTACGGTTAGAACTAAAAGGAATGTATAATTACAGGCAACCCTTCTATAGCACGGTAGATAGGTTCCTAGAAAATGTCGTGTTGTATGAAACCGTGTTATATGAGACTCGGAGCCAGTACAAAAAGATGGGTTACGTTCCGAAAACTTATTAAAAACAAATACTTTTAAAAAAAATCCATATAAACAACCAAATTTTGATTAAAAATATAAATGAATGTATAACCGTAAAATGAAAATAAACAAAAAATTTATTTTCATTTAATGCAACCTAAATTTTATAAATTTCTTCTTCACTGCTCAGTACAATCAAACGAGAACGTTTTTTCCGTTGAACGACGCACCATCACTTTGAGAATTTTTTCTTCATTTAGATTTTTTGCACCTTCTATCCTCTTTAAAAAAATCTGTAATTTTGGTTTGTTTGCTGGTTCTTACAATGGTCATTGCAGATTTCACGGTATGGAGATATTCAATTTTGCAGCTCCCTTTTGAATTTTCGGCTTCTTTCAGCGGAAGGGTCTGCATTCAAGAAAAGTTATTCAAGATTTTCAGCAAAGCTTAGGCCTTCCTGTAGTTTTTTTAGTGTTAAATTATTAACTTCACAATCTTCATCAGTGCTATTGTCCTCAGAATCGATTTGATTTACAACTTCATTGTAATTCCATCTTCTACAACTTCACTGTAATTCCATGATGTCATTTCCATCAAATCCGCTTCGTCATCTTCTTCCACTAATAAATCATGAACGTCCTCGATAGCCTTATCCACAAAACCTTCACCTCCGATTGATTTAGCAAGTTCTAATATTTCTGACGATTCAATCACATTTTCTATTTTAACTGAAGATGGTCATATCTTCTTCCAACATGCATTTAACGTTGATGTTTTTAGTTCTTTCAGCCATAAAGATATGATGTCGATGTAGTGCTTAATTAAAAATTGCTTCCAAGCTTCCATTACATTATTTGATTTTAAATCGGTTACGTCTAAAATCCACTGTAATTCTCTTCTTATGTAATAAGTTTTAAAGGTATATACAATACCTTGATCCAATATTTGGAGCAACGAAGTAGTGTTAGGTGGTAGGAACACTATTTTGACGTTGGGGTGACTTAAATATTGCGGGTGACATGGAGCATTATCTAATAGTAATAGCGCCTTGAAGCTCAATTTTTTCTGCTTTAAATAACTTTCAACGTTTGGCACAAAACAATTTAAAAACCAATCTAAATAAATTTACAGTTACCCAAGCTCTTGGATTTTCTTTACAATATACCGGTAAGGTGTTTTTATTTACGCCTTTAAGTGCACGAGGATTTAAAGATCTATAAACTAGCAAGGTTTTTTGTCATAAAGTCCCCCGACGTCAAAAGTTTACTGCACAAAAGTGGCGTTATACGATATTTAGACACCTTAAATCCGGGTGTAATTTTTTCTTTTTGCCACGTTTTTATTAACTCGCTTTCTTGTTTGTTTGTGTGTTTGTCCAGTACAAATCTTGCAATCGATTTTTAACAAACTTCCCGACTAGCTAGACATTTGAAACTTTTAGAATAGCTCAGAATACGATGACAATGCATTCTTTTAATACTTTTAGCCATCTTTAAGCAGATTTTGAATTCATTTTCAGTTAATTTTGTTTTGTAGACTGGTGCAGCCATCTATCGACCGGGACGGGAACGAAAAA
Organism: Dolomedes plantarius; assembly: GCA_907164885.2. Classification (NCBI taxonomy): domain Eukaryota; kingdom Metazoa; phylum Arthropoda; class Arachnida; order Araneae; family Dolomedidae; genus Dolomedes; species Dolomedes plantarius. The sequence goes on along the minus strand of OU015496.1, from coordinate 155,369,293 downwards.
TTAAACGCAAGTTAACTTCCAATTCCCGAGCTAAACGATTGATTACGCATTTGATTATTTTCTTTCAAGTTGATGGGATAATTCATCAAAAGAATTTTAAAAAAGTATTTATTTATGCATAGAATTGTCAAGTTTATATGATTCAACAGAAAATTTAAAAACGTGGTATATAAAAAGTTCTTTTTATCTTGTAATTATTTTGATATAAAATTTCTACTTGACATTTTTTCCCCACCAAAACCCTGTTTCGTCGGCATTGAAAACTTGATCTGCTGTGTATCCTTGCTCGCCCATAATGTTTTGAATTTTTTCTGGATACGTCCTGGCAGCTTCATGATCAGCCGATGAAGATTCTCGTTGAATTCTTATGATATGAATTGCAAAACGCTTTTTGAATTTTTCGAACCAACCTTTATTTGCTACAAAATCTGGGTTGACAGAGGATTCTCCATGTTCTTTAAGGTGTTTGTAAATTTTAAGTGCTTTTTGTTTAATGATATTACCGAAACATCTGATACACATTTTCACGATGTTTTATTAGCCTAACTATTCTACCTTTCCATTTAATTATTTTCTCCGAATATTCTTCACTACCAATTATTTCATTTTCGATTTCATCAGAACCAATTAGATTCTCTATCTGTGCATCTAGAGCAGGGATGGGCAGACTTTTCCAGGGTACGGGCTACTTCTAGTTTTTTCGAGGTGTTGCGGTCCACCCAGTGGCGTAGGTGTGGTGAGCTAAAAAAAAAGGATTACAATATTTATTATAACTTAATAATAAATACGGAATATGTACTTACCTACATAACTACAATAAAAAAACTTTCTCTTTGTCGGTGTCTATGGCGTCGGTGTTCCATAAATGTTTCTTTTAGTATGCGCGTCTTAGGTCTTAGTAAAGGCGGTCACCCCAAAATGTCTTGGTGGTCCACCGGTCGATCGCGATCGACTTAATGCCCACCCTTGATCTAGAGCCTTTAACTGATCACACTTTTCTAACAATTGCTCATTTGAATCCTTCAATTCTTCTAGTTTAACATTAGTTTCGATTTGTTCATCGCAGAAAACACAGTGTTGCCAACTTGGGGTTTTTCCCCCTAAATTTGGGGGTAAGTTAGGTCAAAAGGGGTGTTTTTAGGAGCCACATTTTTTTAGGGGCATTTTGTGGGGGGAATATTTTTTAGTATTTTGTACAGTCGAGACGCGTTTTATATATATAGATTATAAGTTCCATACATACGTCAAATGTAAATAAACCTCCATTTCATTATGTAAGTGTGTATTTCCTATTTATTTCAATTTACCTCTCAAACAGGATGCCTATTTGGAACCAGAATTTCTTTTAGGAAGGTCTAGGGGGATCTTAAGTTGGTGTTAGGGGAAAACAGGGGGATTTCGAGATGGCGCTAGGGGGAGGCGCTTCGTAGAAGTTGGCAACACTGAGAAAAACAACTTCCATTTTTCATATCAACTTCGTGGTTAAAGCTCGCACTGTGCTTCTTTTCTCGCGGATTTTATCTAATTCAGCCATGGTAATGCATGCAGAATAATAATTTCAAACTCACCTTATTTAAATCTAATTTTCGAATTTACCCGATCATGGCCCCACGTTGAGCGTCATTTTTGCAATATTAGTCAAACCCTAACATAAGTATACTCTAAGGAAATTGCAATGCAAGTATGCGTCCTGCCCTCAATTGAGGACACACCTGGATGTATATAATATGTTTTTTGGCTTTTTTTTATGGATGATGATCATTTGAAATTATGGCTGATATCATTTGAAAGTATTTCTGAGAGTTGAGAACCACAAATTCCATTTTGTATTTTGACTGAGATAACAAAAGGAGATATCTCACAAAACCCATTAAAATGATTATTGGTCAACATTATTAGCAATTTAAGATCAGGCGTGTCAATGTATTTGCAACGTTTGTCAAATCCTACCATACCGAATACTTGACGGAAACTGCAATGCATGAGCCATGCTGTCAACTGTAGATATGTTTATTCTGTGCTTTTTTTGACTGTTGTAACGACTCCCGTACAATAGCGATTTTTTGCGCGGGGAAATTCCGGGAAGATCAATCAACGCACGGTTAGAGCACATAATTGATTTGAACTGCTGCCCACAAACTGTCGCCTAGCGACATAATAGCCAGAAGTGCTACCGACAACTCACGGAACGCTTCGTAACCTACAAAAGTTGCCGACCGGAGGCGCCTTGTCGTCTGGGAACGTAACTGAATAAAGAAAGGTGGCGTTTTCCAGACCTTTCGAGAACGTTCAGCGAAGGTGTATAAAGTCGCCGAACGCGAGTTAAAAAAAGTCAGTGATTCAGAGATTAAGTTATTCAAAGTGAAGCTGATGACGGAGATAAGGAGATACTTCAAACTGTTATATATAAATATATATATATATATATATATATATATATATATATAAATATACTGTTATATATCTATATATAAAACAGTTCCGTAACTGACTGACTGGCATACAACGCGCAGGACCCAACCGCTGGACCTAAAGGACTGAAATTTTGCATGGCGATTCTTCTTATAGCGCAGGGGTGCACTAAGAAAGATTTTTGAAAAATTCTTCTTAGATTTTTTAAAATTAAATTTTTAAGCTGTTTTAGTACCTTTTTTTAAGTTTGCATTTAAATTAATAATTTGAGGGTTATAAAATTTATATCACGAGAAAAATCATAAAAATGCCTTTAAAATGAGATCTTTTTCGAATCTTTACATCCATTTTCTGATTTTTGGTGAATTTTTAAAGATTAATTTTTAGAATTTAATTTATTAAATGCTGATCACGTGATTTATTTTTCTTGTACTTTAAATAAATTTATCGTCACGTGCGTAACAACTAAATAGACATAGACTAAATAGATATAATTTTTTTCTTGCTAATGCGGCAGACGATTGGACATTATCCAAAAAAATATTAAAATACAGTAAAAGATATTATGTTCCTCAAACTGTATTATATTAACTGTACTATATTCTTTAGTATGTCATATTACATTTAATTTGAATATTTTCTTCTACATTATTTTGTCTATAAAAATATCCCTTACGCTTTTTTTATAAATATATTTTTTTGTGTTTTTTTACATCAATTGTATACATTGATCGTCGTATATATATATATATATATATATATATATATATATATATATATATATATATATATATATATATATATATATATATATATATATATATATATATATATATATTTTTTTTTTTTTTTTTGGCATTAATTGCATACATTGACCGTGGTATTTAATTTGAATGTACTCCGTAGCGAAGTGCGGGTTTTCAGCTAGTATATATATAAAATTAAATATAACAAACACATTGATGTATAGTTGACAATCTATGACATTTCGTCTTTTTTCTGTAAAAAAAGTAATCGTAAATAATTCAAAGCAAATGATGTTTCTGTAAATCGAGTTGCTGAGAAATTTAACGCTACTGTAAAGCAAACACACTTTCATCCTAAAATACATGATTTTGAATTTTTTATAAGCCTATGCATCAGTTTTCGTCTCAGAATTTTAACCCCATATTAAACTGTATGGAATTTTCCTTATAATTTTTCTTAAAATAAATTAGCTGATTGAGTCATGTATAGGGCTTGGTTGTAACCTGGGGGATTAGTCAGTCTTCGGTATGCAAAAGGAGGCTGGAGTATTCTTTTGTAAATAAATATTCTATTTCCTGTCTTATCTTCTTATGTACGCCGGAAGAAATCTGAAGAAGACTTGAGCAACAGGGACCATAAGGCTGTTGTGTACTAACCCTATTGGATTCGCTCACCTCAGTGTTAACCTATGGAGAATATGTGTCTACTATTTACAGCTCCATAAATTCTGATAATCCAATGAAAATGGTATTTCCAGATAGCCTGAACTTTTATGCACCTTCCAACAGGATTCATTTTATGAATTTCGTCCACCAAACGAATTTATGAGCTTTTAAAACACACTATACCAGATTTTTCCCCCCGAATAATTTAAATAAAAAAATATTATTTGCATTTTTTAAAACGAAAAGGGCCTCAAAGTGTAATTTTTTTCTCTCTATTGCGGAGTAAATTTTGTAAAAAAAATATCTTTCAATCCAAGTCGGCAATCCTTGGACACATTTTTTTCCACGAGGTGAGCGAATTCAACGGGGTTAGTACACAGCAGCCTTAATAATAATAACATCAACACAATTTTGCTTAGATAGACATGTGCGATATCATTTGGTGCGATAAGGGTTGGTAGCTGTTGAAATCAATTAACAACAGCATAGTAATAGCACCTAAACAGGACCGGGCTGATCCATTGTGGCGCCAGGGGCAAGTTTTAAGAGCGGCTCTTTTCCAAAATTTTGGAGAGACTCTAAGCAAGGAAAGTATCACAATTAGATATAGCTTACTTACCAGAAAAACGGACATTTTGGGGAAAAATAAAAATAAAAGTTTTATTTATTTAGAAAAAATAAAAGTTTAAAAACATTACAGAACTTAATAAAAAACAGAAAGAGTAATACGAATATGTGTGACCGTCCACACCCGAATGTTATACGGCATATTTCCTGTTGCCACATCGACCCGACAGGAATCTTCTTAGTCGGGGCACACAGGCAGCCCAGAGGGAACAAATCTACACCTAGCCAGCCACCAAGTAAACTTTTAACTAATTTCCAATTAAATATCTATTTCATTCAGCAACACCGTAAAATTAAAAGCGCGCGCATTACCATTCCTAATGATTGGTTAATCAATATTAATTTTATTATTACTCTTTTGAAAAGCATTATATCCTAAAGCATTATATCCTAAAATCCGGCACAGAGAGATTAAGTCGAGAATGAATTTCAGCGTCCCGCCAAGTAGGCACACGCCAATTTCTGATGTCCGGCCGACGCGATAGTGGCTGCTTTACTTCAGATCCTCATCTCCGAACACCCAACACAACTATCCTCTGGCCAAAATAACCCAGATTAATATCCCTAAGTCCACTTAATCAAATGCACTCTACCGTTCGCCCCTCACACGCGATACAAACCAGACATCCAAAAACGCCGGTCCGCGACTGACTATTAAACTTTAATCTCTCTTTACTGCAAAACCATTATACTATCACTCACTAAAAGTCAACGTCGACCACCACAATCATACTCAGAATTAGGCATTAAAACTCATCCCTCGAAAGAATTTTTTTTCATCTATAATTACTTATTTTACAAGTAATACTTATAACAATTTCAAAAGTAACTTAAATAGGAAAATTAATTATAAATACCCCCACCCTTATTTAAAGTAATCCTGTGTTACACTCAGCTTTCGTCCAATTTTTCCTTTTTTTCTTCTTCTTCTTCTTTTTTTCTTTCTTCTTCTTATTTTTTTCTTATTTTTTTAAACAACATAATATTACAATGATATGTATCCAGCTCGGATACCAACATCTACATATTTTACAAACAGGTTTCCATATTACAATAATATGTATCCAGCTCGGATACCAACATCTACATATTTTACAAACAGGTTTCCATATTACAATAATATGTATCCAGCTCGGATACCAACATCTACATATTTTACAAACAGGTTTCCATAAGGACTTATACAACTCAAAGTAAATTAACAAAGTAATAGTTAATATGAAATAAATAACTAAACATAAAGAATTTATAATAATTGTAACTACTATCTCAACTAATAAAATTTATCAAAGTGACTTTCAGTTGTCTCATTATTACATATTAATCATTTCTGCATACTTGTTACTCGGTACCATTTGCTGTATTTGAACTGTTGAACCAAGGCTCCGGAAGCTAGAGCGAAAGCTCCACGCCACCCTGTCATACCTTCCAATTTATTTTCATATAAGCTAATTTCCAAACTTCATCTTAAACTAATTAGCAAATATTGTTTACTATTTTTACAGATAAAGTAACCCCTAGTTCTTTATTATAATTATTTTAACTCATTTATTTATTTAATAGTTTTAACTTAAATCTATCAACTTTAGGGCTCTCTACAATTTACACATCTGCACTGCAGCAACACTAATTATTCGCTGTCACATTATTGGCCATTTGTCTGTTTAAATACTGGCATCTTTTAATGTTTTATATGTTTGGTATTGGTTCTACAATCCAAGTAAAAGCTATCTTCAAATCTGCACGTAAGCTTATTTTGCATATTTTAATACCTTACTTCTATAAATGTTTCTTATATCGTATAAATGTTGCATTTTATATTGCACGTTTTAACCCTTCAAAACAGAAGGTCACGTATCCTTACATGTTGCGTTTTATAATGACTGTGCCAAACTACTGATCATATTGTTTATTTTCTTTCCTTTTTTTTACCACTGTTATTTACATTCTATACTGTAAAGCAAGTTCTAATTAACTTATATTGTCGAACATTTAAGTACAACATACTTTGACTTACTATGTTATTTGAGCATATATACCGTATGTTTGTAGATTATGTAACACAATATATAAATAAATAAATAAATAAATAAATGAATATATATATATATATATATATATATATATATATATATATATATATATAATACTAATACACATCGTAAACTTTTACACAAATATATGTGTCGTATGCATGCTTCATTTTGAGATTACCTCATGCCATAAAGTTTATCAATAAATATTGTATACATAACGATCTTGATTCGTTTCTACTATTGAAACTTCACGTCAAACTTTCACTTCAAAACTGAGTGCTCCTTTTTTTCAAATGATAATTGAACTTTAAATTTTATCCATTTATTTATCTGATTGTTCAATTTGTATTTACATGTATGTATATACAGTATGCCCACTAAAGTCCCTTCCCACCCTCTTAACTTCGGAACGGCTGCTGCTATATTCATAAAAGTGGTGTCTAGGTATAGTAAAGTAGCCATGCGCTACTGAATAAAACCACCTACCGCGCCACCTGGTGGAAAACTGCGGAGTTAGCAATCCTATCTCGAAAACAAAACGAGATAGGGGAAAAAAGTGATTTACAAAGTTGTAGAAAATCATCGATTTAGTACAAATAGATACCTTGGGGACATTAACGCAAAAAATAGAACGGTTAAAACGCGCATTTGTTTATTCGGGATTTCCTACATTGTGACGTGACAAAACGATCTGAGAAAGAAAAAACAACTAGTTTTAACAATATACCTTTATTTGAGATGTTCAAACTTCTCACCGTCATTGCGGTGTCGTGTTTTGCCTGAAAGATAATCATTTCTCCTTCCGTTCAAGTTTCGTGACGTCACAGTGTAGGAAATCACGAAAAAACAAATGCGCTTTTTAACCATTCTATTCTTCGCATTAACGTCCACAAGGTGTCCTTTCTTACTAAATCGATGATGCTCTACAACTTTGTGGATCACTTTTTTCCTCTATCTCATTCCGTTTTCGAGATAGGAATGCTAACTCCGCTGTTTTCCACCAGGTGGCGCGGTAGGTGGTTTTATTCAGTAGCGCATGGCTACTTTACTATGCCTAGACACCACTTTTATGAATATAGCAGCAGCCGTTGCGAAGTTAAGAGGGTGGGAAGAGACTTTAGTGTGCATACTGTATATTTATCTTCTCGATTTTTATTTTCGTCAATAAATTATATTATTCTAAACCTATTTGAGTATGTTATTTGTACATTTTAATTCACTCTGATTGAGTTGAATTTTTCCTGGGTGTTATTATAATTTAACGGTTATACCAATATTACAAAATACTATTTCACAAAGCAGCTCACAGAAAGAGTAAGTTCAAATCATCTCCGGCCCCCCACTCTGTTGCGGAGCATCGGCCCAATATTACCTGAAAACCGGTCTCGCGACACCAGTCCTGCCGGCCCGGCAGGACCCGCAGTCTCAGCTCACTTGCCACAAAGGTCACAATCCCATCCAAGTCCGCAAGGCGATACCATTCGCACCCGGCCTACAAAGCAGAGCCAACCAAGAGTGACTCCTAAACCCAATTTTTCCTATACAGGTCGGCAGCCACCAAACTGCCTTCTACATCACCTTATACTTGCCTTTATTAGTTATAAAAACAGTTTACAGATCAACCTGTACGACCTATACAGGGAACAAAAACATTAACAAAATAACAATCATACAACTCGTAGCCGTGCTTCAATAACGTAAATCAACTCTTCGCCAAGTCAAAAGTTACAAAATACATGCAGTTTACAAAAAGAATGCAGAACAAGAAAACACAGTCAGCAAAATTGACAAGCTACATGCAAGCGACATGCATGAAAAGAACCGAACAGCTGGCAGACCAAAGCCAAACAAGAAAAGCAAATCGCAAAGATGGTTAACGCGCGACTTTGCGAGCACCATAGTTAGTTATCTCTATTGTTCTTTCTACTTGAGCCTTCATCCTTGGGCAGTTCTGGTCCGTCGGAAGATGCCCAGCGCAAGCTGGAATCTCCACTTCTTTATCCACTCATATCAAATAGTTGACACAATTAGCGCACCTAAGTGTCCCTGTGCATTCACCTTCATGAACACGCTTATTGCATCTCTTGCACATTTTCTCGTATTCACAATTTTTTGCGACGTGACCAAAACTCCAACAATTGTAACAGATCAGCGGTCTCAAGTACTCCTTAAAACCGCATCTCTCCCATCCTATTTTTAACCTTTTCAATTTCTCCAGCCTTTTGAAGGCGGAGCCCTTGAGGCTTACAATCCAGTTTTTACCATGCTTAGATTGGTATCCAGTTATCACATTAATCGTTTCTCCGGAAAATTCTTCATTTTGGTCCAATAATTTCCTCTTTATTTCGTCTTTATCAATATCTTTATCTCCTCCGAAGATGATAATGTGAGGATCTCTTTTCTTGGCTTTTTTAACTTCATATTTTTTCATTCAACTCATCAACTTTTTTAAACTCTTCGATTAATTTATCGATATCCTCCTCTTTGCTGGTCCCAATGACGAGACCATTTTTAGCCATTTTACGACAAGATGAAATCCCCACTTTAATCTTATCTGGCTATATCATTCTCTGGACATCAGCTTTCGCATCGCACTCCCAGTGCTTTTTTTTTCGGTCGAATAGTTAGCACATGAGTGCCCTGCCCTTTCATCTTAGGTTTTACCGTGCTGGGCTTAGCCACAGCATCGGCATAGGTCTTCCTTTCAGGCTTGCTCTTCAGAACACTGACCTGCCCCAACAAATAAGAGATCAGAAATTGCTGATCCTTTGAAGCCTTCATAATAGCCGTTATATCATCATAAAGTTTCTTTTTGACCTCTGTAGTCCATCTAGCAGCTGCGATCGTCTCATTTAAGTTATTGTATCTCTTTTCAATAACATTTTCAAGTTCAATACGATTTTCTAATATTTCATCCATATTAAAAGCCCTTTTAATTGGCGACTGTTTCTCCCCCTCTTCCGACGTTTGCGGTTCAGCCATTGCTTGAACCCTCGGGGCCCACCACGTGGAGGTGTCGGTAGAGTAATTTAGAATAAATACTGTATATAATCGCTAATAACACAAGAACCGCACAATAGACTCTAGGCCATTGTTGTGGGTGAAAAAAAACATAACCAAATTTTAGCGTTTGGGGAGGGGCCCCTCACAGAAAGAGTAAATAAATTTTAATGTAATTTATGTAAAAATAATAATTACTAAATCATTTTTTGAACCATTATTGCTGGAAACTGCTCGATTGCATCGCTATACCACCGTTTAGGAAATAGTGCTAGATCATTTAATCGAGATTGGGTTGTTGTTGTTCATAGATATATATTTTTAATTTTCAGTTTAGAAAAACTGCTGATCTAGTTAAAGGTAATGGTGGTAGAATTCTTAGAACTGCAACAACGTTTGAAAATATGCATTAAAAACTTATACTTCGTTTCGAAGATTAAGACATAAGTTCATCTTTCAGATCAATTGCCGATGTACCATTTTCGTCTTCATCCATTAGAAATAAGTATAAGGCCCTGTTCACATAGGAGTCCGGTAGCGGAAGCGTAAAAGGAAAGATGGCGCTGAGACGGAAATAAACCAATCATACGCTTTAAAAATTTCGTTGCTAATCGTTTGGAGGTTTGTCATTAGTTAAATATATTTCAATACTTTAACGGTTCCGCTACCGGACACTTATGTGAACAGGCCCTAAGTCGTTACAATATTTTCTTCTATAGTATTATCCATATTTTTTATAGTGGATTTATTGTAAAGAGATCCTCATGTTCCAGGGCCCGATTTAGAAAATTCTTGACTATAGGCACAACTAGGGATGGGGGCCCCCTAACACTGATGTGGGCGTAAAATTTCCAAAATTGACACTCAAAAAAAAAAAAAAATCATAAATCATTGTGAAAGTACCATTTTACCAATAATTGGCTATTTGGAGCGTAGAAGCATAGAACATTATCAAATAACAAAAAGCAATACATATTAACTTCATTAAAACACCAATATAATGCAACCAGAGAAACTTATTAATCCCTTATATACACTATAACATACATATGAACTATATACATATGATGAACCTATCAATCAAATTTGAAAGGATATATAAAAAAATGCTATTGAAAAAGGTAAAATAAAAATAATTTGAATTGGGAATTTTTTCGTTTAAAATAATTTTTTTTTTTTTTTTTTGGGGGGGGGGGGCAACATTCGGGGGCCCCTAGGCCCGGGCTTACTGGGCCTAATGAGAAATCAGGGCCTGTCATGTTCTTTTGAAATTTTAAATCTTTCATCCTCCGAGTCGATTGTTAACAATGTTGATTGTTAGTAAATTTCGTATAAAATTTCAAATTTTTACCATATCTCATTTTGGCTACTATTTCAGTTCGGTGCCTGAGACGGTCGCTTTTCTGTCTCACTTATGGGACCCGCCCTGTACGTAAAACAGTAGTGCGAAAACTGTGGGTCGCGACCTACAGGGCGGTCGTAAAAATTGGGAGGGGTCACGGGTAGTCTAAAGTAAATTTATATCGTACTGAATTATTTAAAAAAGAAAACGTGCTTTAAACTTTTTATTACTTTATATTTTTAATATGTCACCAAATATATGATATTGTTAAAATAAGGTGTCAAACAGTCGTACAAGGTTACATTGCTTCCATACGCGTTTACCTATATGCGCCAGATTGGGTTTCCAAAATGAGTAGCTATAAATACTAAAAAATGTTGATAAGAGAGCCTAGCATTCTCAAATATTTCCCCAAGTATTGAAGTAATATTATCTCAGGTCCAGGCTCACCCTTCATTAATTCTTTTTCATGAATAATTTAGTTTTCTGTTAGAAATAGAATATTTCTCCCTATCTCACTGTAGCTGTATGCTATTTTCTATTTCTTTATACTATAGCATTCAAATTACTTTTTCTTTCTTGCCATTGCTCGAAGTGTTTTTTAAATGCAAATTTTTGTAACCTTTAAGTTGGAATACTTTTTACCGTGGCAAGACAGGAATAATTTTTTGAAAGTATTGTACTGTCATCTATTGTTAAAAATAGAAAGTTAAAAAAGGTTTGGTGCCATCTATTGATTAAATGGGGAATTAATATTTTTTGAGCAAAGTTTGGAGTTTAAAGAAGATTGCTAACTATCGGGGAAAGTAAGTTAAAAAAATACCGAGATGATTGCTTAGGATAGTGAGAAGAGCACAAGATTCCCTTTTTTTCATTTAAATAAAAAGCCCCATGAAAAACAGGAAGAGACAACAAAAAAAAAATTTGAACACACGTGCAAGAATGGGGCAGGGCCGATTTTTATTTGCAAGATCTGCTGGGTCCTTTCAAGTCCACGGGATTCCACATGAAGGTAGACGATAACAGCATTACATGAGCCATGCCCTCCATTGCTGGTTTTTCTGTCAGTGCTCCCTTACTACAAATGAAACGATCATGGAAATAACAAATATTAAAGGTAAAAGAAGACGACGCGTTGATCCGAAAGTTCATAACAAGTTAAAAACACACTAAACAAAAAAAGTTTAAGGATAAAGTACTAAATAAAATCCGCATTTTTTTAAAATCCGGAATTTTAAATCCCTCATTTTTTTTTTTTTACCGAAGGAACTACGTATTTGTTTTGTAAGAAAGATGTCTTCTTGTTTCTAATCCCTCCTGGTCAGGCGGTGCTAGACGAGGTCCATGAGGCCATAAATCCTTAGGAGGTTCATGAATAGGCGAGGACCGGTAATAAAGTCATCCCTAGATTAATTTAAGCAAGTTTGGATGTGGCCAAGAGACGCCTGCTTAGTATTACACATTTTAGAAATGGGAAAAGCTTTGTTTTGTCGATCAACTTTTAGGCACCTCAAGTGGTCACTGGCAAACCTAGAGATTGCAGTGAGATTGCAGGGTACGGGGGAACAGCTTCTGTTGGTCAATGACCTGGAGCACCTGAAGGTAGATGACTGACTAAGCTCCAAGGGCCTTCTAGCTTTAGCTAGACATAACAGAATGGCCTTCATTCCTAGGGTGTCCCTACCTGGAATAAAATTTCCAACGTACATCGCCCATTCCGTCTATCCGTCCAGTGCCACCCCCCTGCCACGATGAGGCAGCATCAGTGGCGTACCCAGGATTAAATTTGGGGGGGGGGGAGGCGAGTTGAACGGATAAAAATATTTTTAATGCAAATTCAATATTCATAATGCAATTTCTATTTCTTTGGGGGGGGGGGGCAGGGTCCCTTGGCCGATCCCCCAAGGTGTGCCACTGAGCAGCATAGCATGACTTAGAGGGGAAGAAAGAAGTATGCTGCTATCTATGGAATAAAAGGTAAATAAAAAAGTAGTGGCGCCCTCTATAGATTAAAGAGGAACTATGCTTTAGGAGTGAAACTTCTAGAAGAACCGAAGCTAGTTGTCAGTTTAATTAAATTTTTTTTTAAATTTTAGGAAGCTGCGTTTTTTTTGTGTAAGGAGGACTGACCATATAATTCATTGATGAAATTTAACTAGTGGGGTATTATGTAAATCTGAATATAACTGATGAATATCTTAAAGTAATAAATAAGAATACAGTGGTACCTCGACTTACGAGTGCCACAATTTACGAGGTTTTTTGAGATACCGGCAGTCTCTCGGCCGATTTTTTGCTTTGAGTTACGAGCTAAAATTTGGGTTTCGAGCCAGCTTCAGATACCCCACCGCTAGTTTGCGAAGTGAACTCCATGTAACGTTCTCGTCAAATGAGCACATGAGCATATATATCTGCCGTCCCAAGCGTAAGAGGCGTATCTAAAAACACTGAAACTTTTAAGTATGAGCGTTTTTGTAAGTGTACATCCCGCACCTAATGAATACTGTAGGATTTAAAGTTTTTTTAGTTTTTCTTCATTATTTCAAGATAAGATACACCCTTCTTGCTTAGGAATAATGTCAGGTAGCTCACAACACATTACTTACGAGGCTTACAGTTTTTCTTACTAAGCAAGAAAAACTGTAAAAATGAAAAAAAAATGAAATGCTTAGGAGGGCAGATATAATATCTACAACCTTTATGTACAATTATTATACAATTATATATACAGGTAACCCTCCTATAACACGGAAGATAGGTTCCTAGAAAACGCCGTGTTGTGTGAAACCGTGTTATATGAGACCCAGAGACAGTTCAAAAAAGGGGGGTTACGTTCTGAAAATTTATTAAAAACAAACATTTTAAAAAAAAAATCCATATAAGCAACTTAATTTTTTATTAAAAATATAAATGCATGTATAACACAAAACGAAAAGAAACAAAAAAATATTTTCATTTAATGCGACCTTAATTTAACAAATTTCTTCCTCATCACTGCTCAGTACAATCAAACGAGAACGTTTTTTCGGTTGAACGATATCATATTCACTTCCAGAACCTTTTTCTTCATTGAGATTTTTTGCACCTTCTATCCTCTTTAAAAAATCTGTAATTTTGGTTTATTTGCTGGTTCTTACAAGGTCATTGTAGATTTACGGTATGGAGATAGACAATTTTGATAGACCCTTTTGAATTTTCGGCTTCTTTCAGCGGAAGGGTGTGCATTCAGGAAAAATGATTCAAGATTTTCAGCTAAGCTTAGGCCTTCTTGTAATTTTATAGAGATACAAATAAATAAATTATAATTTGTTTACACATTTTCATGTAAAGCCACTATAGTTCATTATTCCTTCTCGTCATTATTTTAAGGTAATTTAGTTTTTAAATGTGTTAAACAAAAATCATGTTATCTAGTGATATAGAAGTACAGTGATATACAAAGGATTTCGCAATTTTTTTATCGTGTTAGAGCGAAGCCGTGTTGTAAGATGCCGTGCTGTAGGAGGGCTACCTGTACATATTAGTCTAAGACTACTTTCCAGTCTTAAACCGAGATATTAACTCTCGGGGTGATAATAACAACCGTGTGATAATAACAATTTTCACACGGGGCAGCTTGCCTGCCCACACTGGAGTCGCCCTCCGAAACCGAACAACGTCTAACCTCTCATTTCAAAAACATTCTCAAAGAGGGGATGAAACAGATCTCATTGGGCAAGTTTTTATCGAAAACCCCTGCAGTTGGAAGTGAGGAAAGCGTGGCGAAAGGAGCAAAATTCAGCGAATATGATTCAACTAGCTGAAAACCCGCACTTCGCTACGGAGTACATTCAAATTAAATACAACGGTCAATGTATGCAATTAATGCCAAAACAAAAACAAAAAAATATATTAAATACTACGATCAATGTATGCAATTAATGTAAAAAAACAAAAAAATATATTTATAAAAAAATCGTAAGGGATATTTTTATAGACAAAATAATGTAGAAGAAAATATTCAAATTAAATCTAATAGAACATACTAAAGATTATAGTACAGTTAATGTAGTACAGTTTGAGGAACTTATTTTTTACTGTATTTCAATATTTTTTTTATAATGTCGAATCGTCTGCCGCATTAGCAAGAAAAAATATTTTTTTTGTCTATTTCATTGTCATGCACGTGACGATAAATTAATTTAAAGTACCAGAAAAAGAAATCACGTGATCAGTATTTAATAAATTAAATTCTAAAAATTAATCTTTAAAAACTCAAAAAAATCAGAAAAGGGAGGTAGCGATTCGAAAAAGATTTCATTTTAAAGAATATTTTATGATCTTTCTCGTGATATAAATTTTATAACCCTCAAATTATTATTTTAAATGCAAACTTAAAAAAATTACTAAAACAGCTTAAAAATTTAATTTAAAAAAACCTAAGAAGAATTTTTCAAAAATCTTTCTTTTTTTCCTGTACTATAAGAAGAATCGCCATGCAAAATTTCGGCCCTTTAGGTCCAGCGGTTTGGTCTGTGCGTTGTATGTCAGTCAGTGAATGAGTCAGTTACGGAATTGTTTTATATAGATAGATTATTCAGTTCAGCCTTTCTCCTCAATCCCCGTCGGCATATTCAAGCCATCTGATGTCCAAGGTAAATGTTGTACATTATGCTTTATAAAACCAATTTATTGCAGTACAGTCTATTGTTTTGTATTTTTATACAATATGTTATTTACAAATACATTTTTCTTATTTAAAAGCTTGTAGCAAAAATTGCGGTGTTTTTTTTTTTGGGGGGGGGGAAGGGGGCAGAACGTATTAATGGCATTTCAATTCATTTCAATTGGGAAAATTGATTTGACATACGAGTAATTCGAATTACGAGCTCCGTCACAAAACGAATTAAACTCGTAGGTCAAGGCATCACTGTATTAGAATTACATAAACCAACTCAGACACACTCAAAGATGTCAGACAGTTCAGGGAACAAGGGACCTTGAATCTCGCTTTTAAAACTTTTCAATATTTTAATCAATATACCACATGAGTTTAATTTATATTCTTTTTTTAGTGCATTGAATTAACTTAGATTTCACAAATAAGTATTTTGTAGAAGAAGAAGATTTGTTTTTCAAAAAATTCTTCAAAAATACTAGAAATTTTCCTAATTTTCCCTGAGCATTCATTTTTTCCCGATTTCTTCCAAATTTCTCAGGATTGTTAATGGAAGTGTTTATCATAACACTGTGCATAGTTCTTTGAAACCTCAAATATTTTTCAAATTTATAGAACATGAAACAAAGTAAAGACATGCAAAATTATTAAAATAATAACAGGCAGAATAAAAAAAAGTTATTTAGGTTATTAGATTCCTACTAGGAAAAATCAGTGCACAATTATCTTTGTAAACATATGGTAAATTAATATTAAAACATTTAAGGTTTTTAAATGATGTAGAATGCACATGGAGCCATTTTTAATAACATTAAAATTTTTGAAATTTGTTTTAAAAATAGGTTTTATTCTGCCAAAAAATCTTAATTTTGAATTCTAAGGGACTTCAGAGGAGTAAAGAATTATATTAATTATTCTCATTTTGTATATAGACTTAAAATTTGAGAATAAAATAATATGGGATTGAAGGTCCTTGTCCCCTTAAGTAGTCAGTTAAATTCAATTAAGGTGGTATTAGAGAAACTCCAAAAGGCCTTTCTTAGTTTTGCAGGTGCAGGTAGAGGACTAAATATCCTCGTTTTAAAACCAGAAGAGCTGCTGTTGCATAAAAAATCTCGCTTAAAGATTGCAACAAACACATTAACATGTTCAATTTCTGGCAGATGTATTACACCTAAAACTCATGGGTGAGGATCACGATTTGTGGAAAAGTCGCCTCTGGTAGATAAATAATAAACAAAAAAGACGTAATACAAGTAATTTTTTAATAATATTAATTTTTATTGAATTACCGGCTCCACTTTCGGAGATTTAACGTTAACATCTCTCGATTACTTGAACTGATCTTCCGGCGACACTAACTTTCCTAAACATATTTTCAAAATTGCATTCGTGCACTTAGGTCATTCTAGATTGACAGGAGTCCTAACGCCATGTTACCTAGCTTTTAAACTAGTTTCTCCCCTTTTGTATGTGATCGTGGTCCTCTTTTCATTATAAAAAAAGATTAAGATTCCAGTGGAGAGAAGGAGCAGGAGAGTTCAGGAGTCATGTCCTACATCATTTCCTAATCTTTACAGATTCATTGATTCTTTAAAGAAACAGCTAGGACTGCACAATTTTGAAATCCCTCAAGGAATTTCCGATAATTTAAGAAATAAAAAAACAGGAAGTATGCTACAATTTCTGCTAGGATGAAAATAATAGTTCAAGATTTTCAAAATCGATATATGATTGATTACCTTAGGCGCAGTGTTTCCCAACCTTTTTCGAGTCAGTCGTGACCCGCCCGTCAATGGTTTCCACGCATCCTGCAATCCCCCTCCCCCCGCACACACCTTCCCACCCTGTATATTTTGATTTAAAATGCCTTTTAAGACGGAGAAAAACACTAAAATGCATTTTTCATAATTTTAATTAAAACTAAATATTTAATTTAACAAAATTGAAATTTTAAGAAATGGAGAACAACATTGAGAAACATTTATCGCTTAGCCAAACGCGTGTAAAAGCAAGGACAGAACAGAACAGAACCTCAAGAGAAATAATCCCCTTACCGTATGGATTCAGAATAATATAACAATAAAAATAGAAAAACTCTTACCTGAATAAAATTTCTTTTTCCGTTTTGGAAACTGCAATAGTAATGCCAAAAGTGACAACAGAGATTGATGAAAGACAAACTGACTGTTCGCGCCCTAGCGAACTTGACCTTAACCACCAAGGGATGTATAAAAGCATCCCTTCTATGAGCAACTGGGTGTCGTGGAGAGCTCTGAAAGTCGTGGCTCAGTCAGTGGTTGTAACTCGCTCTGAAGGAGCAGACCACTGGGTGAGCCAGGACCTGCAGAGACCAGCTTATAAAAGCATCTCTTCTGTGTGCATCCGGGCGTCGTGGAGAGCTCTGAAGGTCGTGGCTCAGCCAGTGTTCGTAGCTCGCTCTGAAGGAGCAGACCACTGGCTGAACCAGGACCTGCAGAGACCAGCTTTTAAAAGCATCTCTTCTGTGTGCAACCGGGCGTCGTGGAGAGCTCTGAAAGTCGTGGCTCAGCCAGTGGTTGTAGCTCGCTCTGAAGGAGCAGACCACTGGCTGAGCCAGGACCTGCAGAGACCAGCTTATAAAAGCATCTCTTCTGTGTGCATCCGGGCGTCGTGGAGAGCTCTGAAGGTCGTGGCTCAGCCAGTGTTCGTAGCTCGCTCTGAAGGAGCAGACCACTGGCTGAACCAGGACCTGCAGAGACCAGCTTTTAAAAGCATCTCTTCTGTGTGCAACCGGGCGTCGTGGAGAGCTCTGAAAGTCGTGGCTCAGCCAGTGGTTGTAGCTCGCTCTGAAGGAGCAGACCACTGGCTGAGCCAGGACCTGCAGAGACCAGCTTATAAAAGCATCTCTTCTGTGTGCATCCGGGCGTCGTGGAGAGCTCTGAAGGTCGTGGCTCAGCCAGTGTTCGTAGCTCGCTCTGAAGGAGCAGACCACTGGCTGAACCAGGACCTGCAGAGACCAGCTTTTAAAAGCATCTCTTCTGTGTGCAACCGGGCGTCGTGGAGAGCTCTGAAAGTCGTGGCTCAGCCAGTGTTCGTAGCTCGCTCTGAAGGAGCAGACCACTGGCTGAACCAGGACCTGCAGAGACCAGCTTATAAAAGCATCTCTTCTGTGTGCATCCGGGCGTCGTGGAGAGCTCTGAAGGTCGTGGCTCAGCCAGTGTTCGTAGCTCGCTCTGAAGGAGCAGACCACTGGCTGAACCAGGACCTGCAGAAACCAGCTTTTAAAAGCATCTCTTCTGTGTGCAACCGGGCGTCGTGGAGAGCTCTGAAAGTCGTGGCTCAGCCAGTGGTTGTAGCTCGCTCTGAAGGAGCAGACCACTGGCTGAGCCAGGACCTGCAGAGACCAGCTTATAAAAGCATCTCTTCTGTGTGCATCCGGGCGTCGTGGAGAGCTCTGAAGGTCGTGGCTCAGCCAGTGTTCGTAGCTCGCTCTGAAGGAGCAGACCACTGGCTGAACCAGGACCTGCAGAGACCAGCTTTTAAAAGCATCTCTTCTGTGTGCAACCGGGCGTCGTGGAGAGCTCTGAAAGTCGTGGCTCAGCCAGTGGTTGTAGCTCGCTCTGAAGGAGCAGACCACTGGCTGAGCCAGGACCTGCAGAGACCAGCTTATAAAAGCATCTCTTCTGTGTGCATCCGGGCGTCGTGGAGAGCTCTGAAGGTCGTGGCTCAGCCAGTGTTCGTAGCTCGCTCTGAAGGAGCAGACCACTGGCTGAACCAGGACCTGCAGAGACCAGCTTTTAAAAGCATCTCTTCTGTGTGCAACCGGGCGTCGTGGAGAGCTCTGAAAGTCGTGGCTCAGCAAGTGGTTGTAGCTCGCTCTGAAGGAGCAGACCACTGGCTGAGCCAGGACCTGCAGAGACCAGCTTATAAAAGCATCTCTTCTGTGTGCATCCGGGCGTCGTGGAGAGCTCTGAAGGTCGTGGCTCAGCCAGTGTTCGTAGCTCGCTCTGAAGGAGCAGACCACTGGCTGAACCAGGACCTGCAGAGACCAGCTTTTAAAAGCATCTCTTCTGTGTGCAACCGGGCGTCGTGGAGAGCTCTGAAGGTCGTGGCTCAGCCAGTGTTCGTAGCTCGCTCTGAAGGAGCAGACCACTGGCTGAGCCAGGACCTGCAGAGACCAGCTTATAAAAGCATCTCTTCTGTGTGCATCCGGGCGTCGTGGAGAGCTCTGAAGGTCGTGGCTCAGCCAGTGTTCGTAGCTCGCTCTGAAGGAGCAGACCACTGGCTGAACCAGGACCTGCAGAGACCAGCTTTTAAAAGCATCTCTTCTGTGTGCAACCGGGCGTCGTGGAGAGCTCTGAAAGTCGTGGCTCAGCCAGTGGTTGTAGCTCGCTCTGAAGGAGCAGACCACTGGCTGAGCCAGGACCTGCAGAGACCAGCTTATAAAAGCATCTCTTCTGTGTGCATCCGGGCGTCGTGGAGAGCTCTGAAGGTCGTGGCTCAGCCAGTGTTCGTAGCTCGCTCTGAAGGAGCAGACCACTGGCTGAACCAGGACCTGCAGAGACCAGCTTTTAAAAGCATCTCTTCTGTGTGCAACCGGGCGTCGTGGAGAGCTCTGAAAGTCGTGGCTCAGCCAGTGTTCGTAGCTCGCTCTGAAGGAGCAGACCACTGGCTGAGCCAGGACCTGCAGAGACCAGCTTATAAAAGCATCTCTTCTGTGTGCATCCGGGCGTCGTGGAGAGCTCTGAAGGTCGTGGCTCAGCCAGTGTTCGTAGCTCGCTCTGAAGGAGCAGACCACTGGCTGAACCAGGACCTGCAGAGACCAGCTTTTAAAAGCATCTCTTCTGTGTGCAACCGGGCGTCGTGGAGAGCTCTGAAAGTCGTGGCTCAGCCAGTGGTTGTAGCTCGCTCTGAAGGAGCAGACCACTGGCTGAGCCAGGACCTGCAGAGACCAGCTTATAAAAGCATCTCTTCTGTGTGCATCCGGGCGTCGTGGAGAGCTCTGAAGGTCGTGGCTCAGCCAGTGTTCGTAGCTCGCTCTGAAGGAGCAGACCACTGGCTGAACCAGGACCTGCAGAAACCAGCTTTTAAAAGCATCTCTTCTGTGTGCAACCGGGCGTCGTGGAGAGCTCTGAAAGTCGTGGCTCAGCCAGTGGTTGTAGTTCGCTCTGAAGGAGCAGACCACTGGCTGAGCCAGGACCTGCAGAGACCAGCTTATAAAAGCATCTCTTCTGTGTGCATCCGGGCGTCGTGGAGAGCTCTGAAGGTCGTGGCTCAGCCAGTGTTCGTAGCTCGCTCTGAAGGAGCAGACCACTGGCTGAACCAGGACCTGCAGAGACCAGCTTTTAAAAGCATCTCTTCTGTGTGCAACCGGGCGTCATGGAGAGCTCTGAAAGTCGTGGCTCAGCCAGTGGTTGTAGCTCGCTCTGAAGGAGCAGACCACTGGCTGAGCCAGGACCTGCAGAGACCAGCTTATAAAAGCATCTCTTCTGTGTGCATCCGGGCGTCGTGGAGAGCTCTGAAGGTCGTGGCTCAGCCAGTGTTCGTAGCTCGCTCTGAAGGAGCAGACCACTGGCTGAACCAGGACCTGCAGAGACCAGCTTTTAAAAGCATCTCTTCTGTGTGCAACCGGGCGTCGTGGAGAGCTCTGAAAGTCGTGGCTCAGCCAGTGGTTGTAGCTCGCTCTGAAGGAGCAGACCACTGGCTGAGCCAGGACCTGCAGAGACCAGCTTATAAAAGCATCTCTTCTATGTGCATCCGGACGTCGTGGAGAGCTCTGAAGGTCGTGGCTCAGCTAGTCTTCGTAGCTCGCTCTGAAGGAGCAGACCACTTTCTGAGCCAGGACCTGCAGAGACCAGCTTATAAAAGCATCTCTTCTGTGTGCATCCGGGCGTCGTGGAGAGCTCTGAAGGTCGTGGCTCAGCTAGTCATCGTAGCTCGCTCTGAAGGAGCAGACCACTGGCTGAACCAGGACCTGCAGAGACCAGCTTATAAAAGCATCTCTTCTGTGTGCATCCGGGCGTCGTGGAGAGCTCTGAAAGTCGTGGCTCAGCCAGTGGTTGTAGCTCGCTCTGAAGGAGCAGACCACTGGCTGAGCCAGGACCTGCAGAGACCAGCTTATAAAAGCATCTCTTCTGTGTGCATCCGGGCGTCGTGGAGAGCTCTGAAGGTAGTGGCTCAGCCAGTGGTCGTAGCTCGCTCTGAAGGAGCAGACCATTGACTGAGCTAGGACTCTCAGAGACGTGTTTATATCAGAGCCGGGACCTTCAGCTCCACGACCTTCAGAGCTCGCCACGACGCTGGGTTGCACACAGAAGAAATACTGATTATGCTCGTGGCGGTTAAGGTGAAGTTCGCTATGGCGCGTACACTGACGTTTAGCATTTGGGAACTGTACTTAGTAAGTGACCACGAATTTCATTTACCACCAGATGAAGGCAATAAAATTCTAACAAACCGGGTTTGTGTTTTGAAAGAGACATTTCCTCTTAAGCTACATCACTGCCTTACAGTTTCATGGTAAATAAATGGGGAAAATGTTTTCGATTATATTCGCTAAAAAGTTTTTTTAAAAGAATATTTACTCATTCGCTTGAAAACATATTTGAATTTAAGAAAAATACTTGTATTATTGTCTTTTGTATTTACTGTTTATCTACCAAAGGCAAAATGCTAGGGGCGAATTTTCCTGATCCCGAGGATAACCGTAGTAATCTAAAGAAAATTCATAAAGTCTGAAATTTTCGGACTTTAGACTGGTTTTTGATTAAAATACGGTATTTTAATCACCAGTGATTTTTACGAATCCATTCCCTAGCAGCTATGATATACCGATTGTCAATAGAAGTTTAGAGATAATCTTCGAAAGAAAAACTACCGTGAAACAGAAATGATGGAAAGTGGGGAGTTAAAATCAAATTTTCCATTTATCATCATATCTGTATCTATCCTCCATTCTGCTGTTTTCCGATTTCAGAATAAATCGAAATAAATAAAGATATCGATTAGGTCGACAACTGATTGCTAAATCAGTAAAAACATGCATATTTAATTCAACTCATAATGAAAGCCTTTTTACGTCTTAGACACAGAAAGACAGAAAATTTTCTAATCCTACAATTCGAATTTTAAAATTTGACGGCAATTACTCGATGGAATTTAAATAGATATTTTGAGGCATATTTATAAATATTTTAGTTTTGTTTTCAGTGTTTAGTTTTTTTGTATAAGAGAAAAATTTCCCTAAAACAACATGACTGCATTTTATGAAAGCTTGACTTAGCTTGACTTAATGTAGTACTGTCTAAAGACTAATATTAAAAAAAAATAAAGATCATAAAAACAGAATGAACTGAAAGTCAGTTGTACATTTACAGTGAATACAGTCGAACCCCATTATAACGGACTTCAAAGCACCAAAGGTTTTGTTCGCTATATCCGAACCATTAAGAAAAATGCTAGAGTACACAAAATGTATAACTCATTAGTTGCAATGTGTATTCAATAATGATGTATTAAAAAATGATAAAATCTATTAAAAAGGATCATTAATGAATATAATCGACTAAAATCGATTACATTAAACTGGCGCAATACTAATTAAATTACGAGCAATAGGAAAACGGCGGGAACAAAATTTCCGTTCGTTATATACCGGGTTCGCTATAACGGGGTTCGACTGTAATATGTGACACATACACCTACAATGCATCATCCAACCTAAAGTCTGCAACATCAACCTTAAATGTTATTAACATTTTTTTACCTTTCAAAATTTATTTGAGAGTAAAAAAAAAGTACTGTTAAGAAGGAAAAAGAGCATAATGTAAATATCTTATTGATAATCTTAAAAATTGTCCAATGCACTTGTTTTAATATTTGTGTTGAGTTGTGACATATGTCCCATTCCAGACAAGGTCCAGGTTGCGGCTCCGGTTTTCAATGCCACCACCAGGATCGGAGTTCGATTTAGTCAGGTGCCACTCCACTTTTGACCTGAGCCCCCTAGGGTCGACATCCGAGAGACGCTCCCCCCCCCTCCCCTCACTGACCTTACAGAAGGACTCTCTGGTTCTACGGATTTGACGTGCCTATAGTAGAAGGTATTTAGTGACGCTCATCGGGGTACAATCTCAGCATTTCCAGTCCGCAGCCCAATGCGCTACCAGTAGACTACCTCGGGCCCCCTTTTTTTCTAATGAGAATGCCTTATATACTAGGTTAAATAGAATATGCAGAATTACGAACAAGCATAAATTATTCCTACTATACTTCCTATTTTTAACAGTTACTGACATTTCAACACTTTTTTTTTTATCTCTTTCCTTATCGACAGTGTATTGATATTGACAGAATGGTCATTGTGTTTTGATGTGGGAAATTTTTTTTTTCTTCCTTCCTTACAAATAATTTCCATCTTGGAGGACAGACAGACCACGGCACTTTTCGAATTCGCAGTGGAGGTATTTTTTAGTTGGTTGGTGGAATCAGCTTGGTGGAATGTGGGATCAAACCCCTAGAGGTGGTCGCACGTAAAGAGTGTGGATATTATTGATTTAAATGTAATATGTTATATTTTTAGGGTCTCAGTGAGGAAAAAAAGGCGCCTGGTAACTGCAGAATGAAGAAGTTGTGAAGAGTGTGAAAAGTTAGTAATTCTTTTTTTTTGGTATTTCGTAATGATATTCCCCTTCGAATATAACGTTACCTAAATTTTTAATTACTTTTATTTATGAAACTACTCCAGCGTCTTAAAATGTGATTTCTTGTTTATTCAAAATTTAATGTATATGTTCATATATATATATATATATATATATATATATATATAAAGTGGTTTTTAATATTGAAGGAGTACTAATATTATTTTCGTTGTCGGTATTCCCAAAGTATGAATTTCGCCACTGTTGCGCATTACACTACCATGGCTGCGACCAATAAAAGTCTGTCTCAGCTTGGGATAGATACGAACAGTGCTTCTTGACCATCGCCGGTAGTATTTAAGATCAGGTACGAAATGATGTAGTTAGATGCTTTTATAGATACTTTTATGGATGCTTTTAATTATGATTTTTAGTATTTTTATTAATTTCCTGTATCATCATTTCTCGAGAACTGGTCTCCGTGTTCATTCAATGTATGTGTCTGTATTCCTATGTTGTAAACTATTAAAAGATGCCATGGCCGAATTGCTGTTTTATTGAAACTGCTTACGACTGCTTGTTTTGAATCCACCTTAGAACAATATCGAGGGGATATATATATATATATATATATATATATATATATATATATATATATATATATATATATATATTATAATGCAGAAATTGAATGTGATTAGCCCAAGTAGAATCACAAACTGCTCTCGAGCTTTTGTAAGCGACCTAGCAGACCTCTTGATCTGGGAAATACAACTATTATATTCAGTTCTTTTTAATACTGTTGTCGTAAATGTGGATATGAATGGAAATAATTTTGAAGATCAAATGTTTCATATACTATTTTATATGAAACTGAAATCTCACTTTTCTCATAGTAAAGGTTTCTGCCTATCTACTCTTGTTTCTCAGTGTTGACTTTGATTCCTGATAACTGAAAATGTAGTATCTTGGTTTATAGCCATGGACACTTTGTGCGCGATTATTGGTTAAAACAATTATTCACTGAATTTTCTTCGCTTTTCGAGACCATTTAAAGTGATTTCAGAAACTGGCCTTTTTGTGTTAGAATCTTATTGTGAACTGTAGAACTTAGGAACATTGCTGTCAGCCATAAATGCCTGAAAAATCTTTTTTTGTCAATCTCAATGCATTTCCCCCTCAAAGTTTGATTAGTTTCAACACATTTCTCCTGTTTGCAATAAAAATTGATTTTGCAGAAACTCTTGATATTATCCATAATGATTATGCTACTAACAGAAATTTCTTCGCACTTTATGTAAGAAACGAACGTTTTGAAGCAGTGTTAATTCGCAAGAAAATTATTGTTGTCGATGGAAATATGCATTCGTGGATTACCTATTGAAATAAGAATTATTTCACTCGATGTTGCAATCCGTGTATCCATAGATTATTTTGGTTTATATCAAAATGTATCTTGAAGAAATAGTCCTATTATTTATTTACAACCACAGATCGAAAGAAGGAGTTCACTTGTACCATACAAATCATAGACAACTTAGCATTTATTGTGGAAGTAAATGACAGTTGACAACATCCTTGATATTTTTGTGGAAATTATATTCCAGATTTTTAAGGAGAAAGTTTAGTGAGAAAAAGAGTAAGAACTACTTTTATGAAATGTAACAATTCTAGAGTTTTTTCATTATGGTACGCAATGTATTTCACTTTAATGTTTTCATATTTCAGGCAGCTGACAATAACAGTTTTATCTTTGAAATTTTAATAATCAACAGAAATGAAGATCGTAAGTAATTTTCTCTTAAACTTCATTTCTTAGAGTACTTTTATTTCTCCTGCTAATAATAGACCTTATTTTGTTTAAACTGATATATGGTATTTTATGTTTCGTACGTATGCGTGATCTGTATTGTTACTTTCATTGTTAAATTCATAAGGTCTCCAAAACAATACATTGACATTTAAATTTATACATTTAAATAGGATATATGAAAAAAATAATGAACATAAAAAAGTAATGGAATGCAACAAATTATTTTGAATTTCATTTATATTTCTGCATGAGTTATTTTAAATACGACAAAGAGGAAAACAATGAATTATACTTCAATATGTTAAATGGTTTCTTCATATTTCTTCATTTCTTCATTAAAGCTTATTAATTTTTACATGAGTTATTTTCCATAAGACAAAGAGGAAAACAATTAAGTGTACTTCAATGTTTTAAATGGTTTCTTCAAATTTCTTCCTTAACGTTTATTAATTTTTACATGAGTTACTTTAAATAAGACAAAGAGGAGAAAAATAAATTGTACTTCAATGTGTTTAATGGTTTCTTCATACTTTTTCATTAATGCCTATTAATTATTCATCCTTTTGACAGTTTTGTAAGTAAAAATATACTAACTCTTTTAAAGGAACTTAGTTATAGCTAAATTATCGTAATTGTTTCAACACATTTTGGGATTCATTTTTCCTCTGTTAATCCATTAAATTGTAAAATATGAAAACTGCAATGTAAAATAGAAGCGCGAAGAATACTTTGTAACGGTATTTTTCATGTAATCTGCTTGACTAGCCTTATATATTCATAAGTAATTCCTATATTTTATTGAAATCAGTCAGAAAGTAACGTTACTTAACGGAAGATTCTCGGAACAATTAATTATAAGACGGTTATGAAACTCCGAAAATTAACTGCTTTACCGATTTTTAAATCACCTTATAAAAAATATTATTTACATTTAACATTACAGAGCAGATAGGCGTTTGATGTCAGCCTGTAATCATGGGGTTTCAAACTATTCCTAAATAACTAACTTAAAGAATCCAAGGCTGTTTATATTCATTCTTTCGCTTCTTAAACATAAATTTTATGTGAAGGAAAAAGGTGTGAAACTGTAAAAAATGTATAGTCATTAAGTCATTAAATCATGTATTTATTTTCAAGAGACGTATGTAGATCTATATCATACAAAAGTCAATCTAATGTTCTAGAAATAGCAACTCCCCTTCATTCTTCATGCCCTAACCGTGCCTTAATAGTAAAGAGCTCGGATGCTACTCCTAGGATGTAACTAAGCTAATTCAGACTTTTAATTACTGTAAAATTTGTGGAGCAGAGTAAAAATACAAAGATGGAGATTAAAAATTTAAAAGTTTGCGTTAAATTCAAAGTGTCGTCAAACTTTTACACTTAAATCATACTGTAATATGTTGGACTCAGTGTAGCGAAATATAGAGTCCAATCTACTGAAATAATAACACGTTTATTAGAGTCTTGATTAGATGATTTTTACACTATTTACAAAAGTCGTGAAACAGTCTCTAGACATAGAAGGAACTGGTCTTCACAGTAGCCCGAAATTTCTAACAAGAAGTCAGCAACGAAACACAGTTCGTCAAACAATCCAATGTTGGAATAAGGGCCTGTTGACACAGGAGTCCGTTGCGTTGCGTTAAGGAAAAGATGACGTTGAGACAGAAATAAACCAATCATAGGCCTCCAAATGATTAGCAATGAAATTTTTAACGCCTATGATTGGTTTATTTTCATCTCAACGTCATCTTTCCCTTAACACTACGCAACGGACTCCTATGTGAACAGACCCTAACGCTTCCACGGGATGCGAATGTAATAGACCGTGCTGGTCTCAAAAGATTCAAGGCGATCTCTTAACTACCGGGACTCTCCTGGTTCTTATAAATTATCAAGTCTGAGGACTTAGAAAGGCCGGCACGAAGCCTCTAGAGCGTTCTGCCCTGAAGATAAAATACCTCCGGGATGAAGTGTAGCGATAGGTCACGAGGACCTCTGAGAAATGGGCTCTCTGGATGAGATTTAATCCAAGTCTGAATCTCTTGATTTTTTCACTTCGCTTCTCTCGAAATTTTCGCTCCCAGCCCCGTGGAGGGACTTAGCCTTCGGTTGGTCGGGCGACTTCTGTAACCTCAGGATTCTCTTCCCTGATTGTTTTCGTCGATGGAGACACGATGGCGGCTTCTAGAACAGCTGACTGCGATGACCATTAGTTAACGTTCGCCAAGGGCGTTGCCTGGGCATGATTCATTACTTTTTTAACGTCATGTCGTAGACTTGATGGCGTCGGGTCATAGAAGTTGCCCGGTTCACCTGCGAGGGGTGTTATTCCTCTGTCTGGGGAGACGATTCCTTGAGAGGACCTTAATGGAACCTCAAAATACGTAATGAATTTTGCTTTTTCTTAAAATTATTAGACTTGTAAGAAATTGTCTTTCCTTTTTACACTGAAATTCTCACTAAATATGGTTTCAGAAAATTTTAAACTCACCTTCTAAACAACTCTTCCTCTAACGTTAAATAGATACCCAGAGAACAGAAAAATGAATAAAATTTATGCATCTAAATATATTACATATCCCAGACTGGATTATGTGTAGCTATTCTCATTAGTCCTCCTGTACTAAGCGAAGAAAAGATTTAATTTTCTAATGTGAATACTAAGCTGTTCTGTAAATTTTACCTCTCGAATTCTAATTTCTATTTCTGTATTGCTATCTATCTTGTTCATAGGTAATGCATGCAATGGAATTTCTGAGGATTCTTCTAACAGTCACTCGACCGTACTGCTATACAATTTTGGACATGATCTACAGAATAATTTTCGGCCCTAAAGTTACATTACCGCCAATCAAACACAAACTTTTGCTCATACCAGCAACAGTGTTGGCTGAAAATATTCGTAAGAAAAAGGTAAGTTCTTTACGTTCAATTTCGTATAAAAAGTTTAATTTTTCATAATTACCCTAAATGCCTAATACTTAAGTACTTACATGCATAGAATATATTTACTTGGATTACTTTCACAGCCTACCTACTACTTTGTCTTTATAATAAAACACCGAAGGCAATGTTTGTAAAAATTGTTATTTGCCAAAGAAAGCCAATTCTCAATGAAGTCATTCTCACTTTAACCGTGAGAATCTTCGGTTGTTGTGAATGGGGCACCGTAGAGGTGATTCACCCCGTCCCCTGGAGCCACCTCCATTTTGACCGAGCACCCCCAGGGGTGACATATGGGGGATCGTACCTTCTCCCATCCTCTGTGACCTCATAGAAATAATTTTTGGTCTATAGATTTAACGCGCCTATATCCGGTCTAGACACCAAGGTATTGAATGGTGTTTATTGGTATTCTAACTGAGCAGCCACAGTCGCAAGCCCAACGCGCTACCACTAGGCTGCTTCGGGCCCTCTTTATAAAAGCCAATACAGTCGAACCCCGTTATAGCGAACCCGGTATATAACGAACTCATGGATATAGCGAACGAAAATTTTGGTCTCACCGTTTTCCCATTGTACGTAATTTAATTAATTTTATATCATTTAATGTAATCGATTTTAGTCGATTTAATTCATTAATGGTCATTTTTAATAGATTTTATCTTTTTTTAATATATTATTTTTGAATACACATTGCAACTAATGAGTTATACATTTTGTGAACTCTAGCATTTTTCTTAACGGTTCGGATATAAGAAACCACCGGATAAAGTGAACAAGACGTTTGGTCTCTTGAAGTTCGTTATAACGGGGTTAGACTGTATCTTATTTTTCTTCTCTGTTTTTCAAACGTGTGGTGATGTTCTACATTATATAGTAACTTGTTCTTATGCTTTAGGATTTTTCTCAAACTACTGTAATTATTTATATAATGGTACATTATGCTTTTCCATATAGCTAGTTAATTAATTCAATGTTCTCATTTATCAGATAAGAGCAGAAGATGTTATGAAAGCTTATATCGAACGGATTAAAGAAGTCGACCCCTTTGTAAATGCCTGTGTCGACGAGAGATTTCACGAAGCGTTGAAAGAAGCTAAAGAAATAGACTCGTTTTTAACAAAAAATAGTAAACCCGAGGATCTAATAGAAAGAGACACGCCTCTTCTGGGAGTGCCCTTCTCGTGCAAAGAAGTATTAGGAGTTAAAGGTAGGTACTGTCCGACCACGGAAGCAAGGTCCCTGGAAGCTGTTACGCATGCGCGAGAAAAGCTAGTCTACTTAGAAAATAGGGGAAAACGTCATATTTTCGGATGTGTTTGTTTCTGAAATACGGAATGTATTTCAGACTGATTTTTGTTCGCAATTTTAAAGTTATTTTTTAAAACTTTACTTTTGATCGAATATGTGAATAATAATTTCAAAATAATAAACAAAAGAAGCAAATCTTTTTAAAAATAGGAGTGTTATAGGAGTGGATATTTTCGGATTACATCAAAATGAAAATTATCTAAAGCTACGTTTTCGGTGGTTCTTTTTTTCTGACGTTTCCTCGGAGATTCAAATTTTGGAGTTTCTTCATCCTTTGCTTCTCTGCGTATTCTTTTTACTCTGGACATTGATATCCCGGTCATTTCACTAGCTTTCTTTAGGGATTGCGAAAGTGGAACAATAACATTTCCTTCTAGTGCTTCTTTATCACACAATTTAATTACATTGTGCGTATTATACGTTTACAATCACTACGGAACGGCTTATTCCGAGCAGTTGTGTTGGGTAAAGGATCCATTAATTTTAATATAATAATCAAAATAACAGACGAGGAAAAAGCAAGCAAGCGCAGTTAGTAATCGATTTTAAAGAAGGTCGAAAGAATACGAGACTTTTCCCCCTCCTTCCTCAGCAGCCTTACCTACAGCGTGAATAGAATCGTCTTGGCACTATGCCAACCGTGGTTCTTCGTACTGTGGTCGGACAGTAGATAATATAAGTATTGAAAAATAAATGTACAGCCACAAGGCAATACGTTTTGTTGTCTATTGAAAATAATTAAGAAATTTACCTTATTTGACAAATAGGAAATAACAAATAAATGTAAAAACATTGCAGGAATGGACTCCTATTCTTCCCCTCCCCTATTTCTCCCTCCGATGGCTAACTGACCGGAACTGCTTGCTTGGGGGTGGTCGAGTGAGGTGGGGGGGGGGGGGGAGAAACCCGCTTGACGGGGAATGAGAAAAAGACTGGTTCGGGACATTGTCTCTCTGGCTTTGAAAGGTGAAAGATCGGTGTAGAGGAGCTCGCCACGTGGGAAGTGGCTTGCTAGTGATTTTGCTGTTCAATGAAAATTGGTAATATATAAGTGTAGATAGTAATGTGTGGTGTGTCCCAGTAGAAATAGATGCATAATAATTAATTTTGGGACTAAAGATCGTGTCCGGATTCGTCAACCGTGTACTCCATTCCTACAATGAAAAGCAACGAACCCAGGGTCGGTTAGGCCTCGTCAAGAGAGAGGGATCGCCCTTCAACAAACATACAAGTTATTTTGTGCAAAGTAAGATCTGGATATCTGAAACTTTCAGGGCGGGAGTTTATAAAATAGTATTCGAGTTCTCCTTTTTGTTCGTTTAGGACCAATAATTATTATTTTTTTTACGAAGCATTTTTCAAATATATATATATAACGTGTAGGTATGCGTCACAAAAATCGACGATATTTCTTTACTCCGAATGGCAACGGCTGCAACTACCAAATGTAAACATTAGCGGCCATCCGCAATTTGCAACCGTGTGTCAACATGGATTTACGCACTGAAATCAGTAATGCTTGAAAGAGAGGTGTACTATCAAATGAAAACTGGGAATAGTCTCAAGAAAGAAAGAGAAGACAAAATAATTCATTGAGAGAGGCGTAAAAGAGGGCATAAATGATCACGAGGTTAGGCTTAACTGTCGCCAGCATAGTAACCGAGAGCCAGTAATACTTAATTTTGTACACTTTTTCAGTACTTGCTGAATTTTTACTTCACTTTATAAGTGAAGAAATTTTCCCAACAATTTATTATTTGATATGTTTAAGTGTAGATATCTGAATTGTGAACAATAATACATACAGAGAGTGATGAATCCACACTATATTTTAGTACTTGCTGAATTTTTACTCCATTTTTTTAAGTGAAAATTTTTTCCCCAAGAGTTTCTTATTTGACATAATGATAAAATGTAGATATCTTAATTTTGAAAAATAGTACATACAGATAGGGATGCAATTTTAAAATCATTGGTGTTGGGTTTCTCAGTCTTATCTTAACTCTGTTCTGAAGTAATGGAAATTCACATTTTTTTAATCATGATGTTTTAGAATCAGCCTTATAGAGAATACTCCTTAACAACGTATATTTATGACTAGCCGATGTGTTGCTTTTTCGATTTAAAATGAAATAGTTTCATTTCTTAAAGATTAAAAACCGTTTAATCACTTTTAAAAATATATTAGAATTTTTTAAAAATGAAATAATAATTTAAAATTTTCTTTCTCAAATTTCGGTTTTTGGCTTTTGAAATAATTCTTTCAAATCTCCGTTTTCAAATTTTGCTTTTTAGACAAAATAGAAATTCATTCAATTAGAAAAAATTCAAAAGTTTTTAACTTCTCATTTCCTAAAACTAAAATTATTTCTGGTACTTTAAAATTATTTCTGGATTTCAATTATTAAATGACTCGTTCTCAACTAATAATTTTTTCTTTTGGCAACTCAGCAGAATTTCTTTTGAAGAGTAGAGTTCCTGGGTCTAATGACTTTAACTCCTGTCGCAAGATGCTTATTATCAATGTATATGTGCTCAATAGAAAAAATTATTAAATTAAATTAAATTTAAAGTTACCAGTTACTTTAATATAAAAATTAAGTTTAAAACCTTCAAAAAGTAGAAGGGTAAGATAAATTTAAAAATTAGAAATATATTAAGATTAAATAAATTAAGATTAAAATGAAGAATTAAAAAATTTAAAGAAAATAAGTTGATATTAATTATAAAGTTACGGAAAAAATGGCCCTCAGCAAACAAGATGGAAAGTTCACATAATAGAAAAAAAGGCCCTGTGCAGGGTCAAACAATTCGTAATAAGATGATTGCAGAGTTCCGCGGGGGGAAAACAAAAAACACCAAGATAAGGAAAATTGAGCACCACCTAGGACCGAACCCGTAACGTAGGGTTTACCAGGTCAGCGCGATAGCACTGCGCCACGACAGCACACAGGCATTTGAAAAAGATGGCGGGTGTATCGCGGTAAGGACGAATGTAAATATTAATCTCGGGTGGAAAAAGTGCTTAAAAAAATAGAAAGTCATTTCTGACGAATTCAAAATTGGTGGTGGGAGAATCCTATCAGTTGCTCATTAATTAGAAACAAATTTCACGAACTTGCTGGAATTATTAGTGAGTCGAAAAATTACGAACTCAGCATTCAGTTAAAAGTGAGTTTTGAAAGTACGCTCTTTTAGAATGAAAATTTTTTTTTATTGAATGTATTTGGTATATTTTGGAAGCTGAACATCTAGCAAATGCCGATAAATAGTAAAATTGACATTAATAGGTGCAGAAAACCGAAATATTTGTCCATCAAAATTGTCGATTAAGTGAAATTCAGAAAACTGCTTTGGGGAAAAAGCTTCGTTTGCAATGAAAAACATTTTTAAATTTATAAAAATGTGTATATCCTTAAAGAAGAAGAGTTGTAAAACACATGGAAATAAAAAATTTGTCGATTGGAGGACGGAAAAGTTGAATTTTGCATGCATGAAAATAGTGGAAATTTGCGAAACGGAAAGGAGCTGGCCCACCCGGAATGTCAGCTGTTTCTGCTCTCCTCTTCTATTGAGTTCGGCGGTTTTAATTGAATAATTAAAAAAGTTTAAAGTTTTGAAAGTTGAGGATAGCATCAGTGCACGCGTCTCGGCTGTCCGCTTATATCGGTACCAGTCACGATATCCTGCTATGCTCGGTTCGCGAGATTAGCCCGTCCCTGTGTCTGCTGACTGACAAACTAACATTTGTTTACCTTCAGCTGTTAATAGTAAGATGACAGGTAATGGTAACGTTCCTTACATATGTTACTTTTAGTTGAGTAGCTTTGTAAAAGAAAATATAAAATTAAAAGCGACTGTGCTGGTCGCGCAGCGGCTAGTTAATATAGAAGTTGTGAGGCACTACTTTAATTTTACCACAAAAAGATTTTCATATTTGAAATCTGTAAGTTTCAAGTTGGCAAGCTCCGACTATAACAGAATAACCGACATGAAGACTTTTTCCAAAGAAATTTACTTTTTGTGACAAATGTGAAATGAAACCAAATGAAAGACATTTTATGTCTTGTATAATACATTTAGATCGGAAATATAAATTATCATATTAAAGTCCTACTCTATGTTTGGTTAGGATGAATCATTGCTCACGTTAAAAATTAAAAAAAAAATTAATGTAGACATAAAGAGACACTTATTTTGTTTTACTAAAATATGGTTTTAATATTGGAGAGGTATGCTATTCTGGAAAGTCAGATGTCGGTCAATCGTGACTAAAACCCAATAGAGACTTTTCAAGGCAAATATGACGAGGTATCGCTATAGAAATTAAATGGTTACTGCCGAGGAAAGGAAAACAGATTAATTTTTAGGCTTTGTTCAAAATATAAAATAAAAGGGAAATTAATATTTTATATTTGTAAAAAAAATAGTACTCTTCTTCTTCTTCTAACTTCCGGGGAAAATTTATACTGATTTTTAAGGCTGCTGTGTACTAACTCTATTGGATTCCCTCACCTCAATGTTAACCTATGGAGAAAATGTGTCCAAGGTTTTCAGACTTAGATTTAAAGATTAAAAAAAATTGTACTCCGAAATAGAGAAATAAATTTTACACTTTGGGGCATTTTTCGATTTTTTTTAAAAATGCAAATATTTAAAAATTTAAATTAGTCGTGGAAAAAATCTAGTATAGTGTGTTTTGAACGCTCATCAAATCCTTTGGTGGACGAAATTTGTAAAATGAATCTTGTTGCAAAGTGCAGAAAAGTTCAGGCTATCTGAAATGGCCATTTATATTGGATTATCAGCATATATGTAGCGGTAAATAGTAGACACATTTTCTCCACAGGTTGACATTGAGGTGAGCGAATCCAATAGGGTTAGTACAGAGCGGCCTTAACATAGAATATCTTTTTTTCTATTCATTTGTTTACATTCTAGGCTTGGCTCAGACGGCTGGACAGTATTGGACCAGGAATCGCAAAGCTCCAAAGGATTGCGACTGTGCAGCTTTTTACCGAAAAGCCGGCGCTATACCACTTGTTGTTACAAATGTACCAGAAATGTGTGCGTGGTGGGAAACTGTAAATACTCCTTTTGGAAGGACGTTTAATCCTTACAATAAATTGAGATGCGCAGGAGGATCATCAGGTATTGCATTTTGGCTTCTCGTTTGTGTCGATGATCAACTAAAGGATAAGAATCTCCATTTGCTCACATTGATAAAAATTCCTATGTGATTGGATTTGTATTACTGTTATCACATATATTGATAATAGAAACATATTTTTGTAATTATACATAAAATACATGCATTAAGAAAACGAATGTACCTGCTTTAGTTTAAACACACATACACATCGCACCTCTGCTAGAAGAGTGTTACATCTCAAAATAGCTATATTTTCAGGAAGAGCTTGTAAGGTATACATAAGATTCGGTTCACAAGAATCGAACTTTTGAGTGAATGAATTAAAGAAGCTGCTTGAGATATGCTAATTTCGGCATACGTGCTTGGTATAAATACCAAGCAGCTTGATTAAAGAAAAAGGTTGAAAGGTTGTTGTTAAAGTTGATAGATAAGCGAGAGGGAGCTACGAGGTAAGGAGCTCCAGGTGTTAACCGGCGCTAGTGCTTAGGGGGCCCACAGTTTACGTGGCAGAATTGCTGGTTGACTTACTGTTCGTGAGTATTGAAAAATATATTGTTCTTGAAAGCTGTATTTATATATCTGTACAAGTAGTACGCATGAATCTTGTTGTTAAAAGCAAAGCCTACATGTGCAAGAATATTCAATAAACATTGTTTCATATATAAACTGTGTTTGTATCAAATTCATTTAGAGTGCCACTTCAAATTATATACACCCAAGTCTGGGTAGAAGTGAGCTATATTCTCTATAAGCTATTTCATTTCTTCTTTAGCTCTTCCTGAAAATATGGCTATTTTGAAATGTAACACTCTTCTAGCTGAGGATATTAAGCAGAGGACCTCTGCTCAATGAGTGTTATATTTCAAAATTAGCTCTTCCTGAAAATATGTCTAAGAAGAAATGAAATAGCTCTTCCTGAAAACATGGCTATTTTGAGATGTAACACTCTTCTGGCAGAGGTGCGACATGTCGAGGCCTTGCCAGAGGAGGTGCTAAGAGTGCCTTTAAGCCCTGAAAGGATCTAAAGTGAATTTGAAATTTTTATAATTACTAGTAATATCAAGGACTGATTTCTGATTGCCTCATTTTGGTAGATGGGTAGTTCCTTGGATCTTAATTTTTGTAGGCTTTTTCAGTCATCTCAATTTTTCAGTTTCGATTTCTGAAATCTTCGTTTTGATCCCATATCCTTTTACGATGGTAAGTAGTTACAGACTTTATACTAGGTACGCCATTGAAGCAAAATGTGTCTTGAAGTTACCTGAACTTCAGACGGAGCCTTGAGCTTTGTTACAGTATAAAATATCATTATATTTATTATTAACTGGTGTCTTCAATAAGTATTTCAGACTAAAAACTTTTTTTTTCGTAAAGACTCTAAAAAGAAATGAATTTTAATTTTTTTCCTTTTCAAAAACAAAATATAAATGTTTCAAGCCGAAAAAAAATGAGATTTAGGAATTCTTGTTTATTCTAAGTTACACCCAGTCATACAGCACTTTCTCAACTTTTGAATGTGCGACACCTTTTATATGGATAATAATTTTAGTTTCATTATACAAAAATAATCTGTTTACCACGGTTTAAATTATACACTTATATACAGTAATGAATTTTTTTACAAATCTGTTGACCCAATATCAGGAATTTCTTGAAGGTTAGACAAATAGCATTTTAGAAAGTAAAGAATATGATCTATCGAAAAAATTCCTGTATAATTCCATCTCATTCAAATCTTCATGCAGCGTCATTTTAAAAATGTATTTATCAGATCAGTGTCTGTCTTAATTTCTTAACAGAATTGACCCTTTTCCAATCTAACTCTGTGTAATATTCCAATGCAGCAGGCTGTACCGCTTGAATATTTCGCAAATCCAATCTAACGCTAAAATACAATCAGCACGTAAATACCCTTTT
The DNA here is from genome assembly GCA_907164885.2 of Dolomedes plantarius. Taxonomy (NCBI): domain Eukaryota; kingdom Metazoa; phylum Arthropoda; class Arachnida; order Araneae; family Dolomedidae; genus Dolomedes; species Dolomedes plantarius. The sequence continues at coordinate 155,332,041 of OU015496.1, read as the reverse complement.
TTATATGGTGGTTTGGAAATAAATTAGAAATTCAACGTTTCGATTACGAATGAACTTTGCTAATCGTGCTTGATCGATCTGAAAATAGGAGATTATAGATTAGGAAAAGATTAAAATATTAACCGTAAATATTAGTAGGAAAACATTAGTGAATTACATGGGATATTATAGATAGACCGCGACAATAAAGGGAACTTGAGGAGATGCCATCCTCAACGGTTGAGTGCCCGGACATTACGGTAATAGGTCGATGAAGGCCTACCACACTATATGAAATGTCTACATTCAGTCGTCTACAAAGTGAGGATAACAAATGAGCTGCTGTAAAAAATGAAACTAGGTAACATTCGTAATGTACGTTTGAGACCCATGAACACTACTGTAAGAGTTAGATATTGTTTGATCACATTATTTGAAATGACTGCGCTTACAAAACGAATTCAGCAATTAACTGTTTTTGAAAATGGTTACTTAATATCATCAGATGGTATGAGAATTTTCAAGATGATGGAGACAATTTAATGTGGGAGGTGCGTCAACATTACTCCTTGGTTCCATCTCAATTTTGACCGAGAACCTCCAGGGGTGAGATCTCGAGAGCTCGTACCTTCCCTCCTCTTTCTGACCACATGGATGGAATTTTCACTCTACATATTTAATGTGTCTATATCCAACCTAAACAAGAAGGCAAGTAATGACGCTCGCCGGGATTCGAACTGAACATCCACTGTCCTAAGCCCAACGTGCTATCACTAGGCTACGTCTGGCAGTTTGATGAATGCTTATCACTGTATTTGACATAACTTTCCACTCGTATGCAGAGGTTAACGAAGGTGCTGCTTTAAAAAATGCATTCTATAGGTTGATTCACTCTGCAGAGGCTCCGAAATATTCTGTAATAACTCTTGTTAGGGCGAAGCAGTCCGAACGAAACAACGTACAATGTGCTCCTCAGTAGATGGCACATCACATCACATGGTTCTCGAGTTAGGCGTGGTTCCATTTGTCGGGTTATGTTAACTCGCAAAACACCCATATTTGGGCCGCTGAAGATCCCTTTGCCCTCTCACCAAACCCCTCTCCATGATTAAAAAAAAATAATAATAAAAATAGGTATGTGATTTTCTTTGACACCGATATGTGTCTGGACATTTTTGGACAAATCGTGAATCAACTGGATGATCCTGAGTTAACGGATAATATTTCCAGCAAGATGGAGCAACGTGTCAGTCATCGGCAAGAAGCATGGCGGACATTGAGTTTTTCATCGGCAACAAGGTAATTTCAAAAGGGCTTTGGCCACCACGGGCACCGGATCTGACACCATCAGACTTCTTCCTTTGGGAAAAGTTGGTGAGAACAAGCCTCGCAATGTGGAAGATTCGAAGGAATACATCGAACGTGATTTTGCTGCTGTTTCCCCTCGATATCCTTGCCAATGCGTTCAGGAACATGGAGCGCCGCATTGAAACATTTCTGGCAGAAAATTTGATATCACTTCCTGCATCTCATGTAATGCAATCGATTACGCATACGTCAAGGTATATTGTAATGAAGCGCCTTCGATTTTAAAGAAAAACAATTTTTTTAGAAAGCTAAAGTGATCGAAGGCTGTTTTAATTACAATTTTGTTAGAAGGTTAGGAAGCCGCCTTTAATTAGAGGACGGGACCGACGCTTTTGTGGTTAGTCTTTTTAAAAGCGAAGGAGCGCGTGTGGGGGGTCTGTGATCGCAGACGTAGATAGAGAGGTGGCACCAGAGTCTGACGTTAAACTACAAAGCCTTTTGTAAACAAATTTATGAGTCAATGCGGGCAATATACCGCAGTACACGTGGAATGGACTTTGGGTGGTCTTGAGTGACGAAATTGAAGTGCGTACCTATTTGGAGAGTGTATCCAATAAAAAAATGAATTTGGAAGCTAAGTGGTGGTTTTTGGAAGGGTTTCCTGAATGGATATAGAATTTTGAGGGGCGTGGACAACGTTATGAAAAAAATTAAATAAATAGGGGACTTGGGAGTTTTTTCAAAGATTCACTCTGCATGCGGGCCCGGGTTCCCTTTTCCCGGTGCTTTAGCATCGCAGGTGATGAAGGGTTGTTATTTTAATTGTCGGGGAACAGTTGAGCTTTCCCGGGAGTTTCCCGAAGAAGATGTCGTTTAGCGGAGCAGAAATCCGGTAGATGTATCCCGGTATGATAGCCTCATGATCCTGTATAGGAGTGATTGCTTTTGATGATGATGAAGATCTGGTCGGTGCCTTCACAAAATAAATGAATAGAGAGAAAGTGTGGAGAGAATTGCGCCTTCATATTGGAGTTCCGATTGAGTCGTCTCGGAGAAGAGAAAAGTTTTCGATAGAGAGAGTTTGAGGACAGCATGTCCTGATAATTACCCCATCTTTCGAAAGGAGCGGAAGCAGCCTACGACAGAGCCACGGCAGGTGTCCATGACAGAGCAAAAAGCCTACGAGAGATGACCACGACCGAAGCCCACGTCAGCCTAAGGTGTTGAGTGCCCACTACCTACAGTGAAGGAGCGATACCCCATGCCTAAGCAGAGCTTCGACACCCGAGTCCCAGTGCGGTATCATCAAACTGAGTGAATGAAAGTCATTTTGTTTTGTTCAGACCCCACCATGCTAAATGAAAGATTAGTGCGGGAACAGTGTTTTTAAAAGATAATTTTGATGGATAGGAGTTCTTTGCTATGAGTAAGTTTAATATTTATATGCTCCCTGAATCCTAAAGGAATAGGATAAATGATATACATCTCATTGAAGATAAATTGAAAAGAAATGCTAAAAGTTAATGAAAAATGAGTAAATTCTGTACTGAGTTTGTTGTTGATCCTGTGTTTGAGTAAATTGTAAATGGTAGTGTTGTAAATAAATTAGTTTTTTTTGTAAATATAAAAATTTAGTCAGTCATCTTTATCTTCGCAGTTGACCTAAAGGAAAGTTATTACCTAGTTATTAGAAGCAAAGTTATTTGACCTGATCGTTTGCCAGAATGTCTAGAACCTTGGGTTGTATTCAACCAAATAAATGATAAAACACAACGCACCCAAATAATTCCTTAAAAATGAATAATTTGTACTAACCAAAATAAATTACGAATCACTCCCAAAATAAATATTTAAGACAGGCAATACGACAAATGGCTGCCGTGACTCAGTTTCGAGTTGGTCCAGATAAATTTTGTTAGGTAATAGTGCTATGGCCAGTTCCTTTAGAAAATTGTTTGTATTAAAAAATTTTTTTTGGTCCGGTGTATGATATCGTGACTCATTCTTTGGACTTTGTAGTGTCAGAAATTGGTACTCAAAAAATTTTTATGGCTGAAAAATAAAACATTTAGTAGCGAAGGGAGCAGCGTGTAAGAATTTTCAGAGCGGGAGTGTGTTTAAAAGATGTTCGTATATTTGCCACAATTATTATTATTGAGTGTAATTTTGCTTTGAAGAGTGTGACAATATAGGTTTCACAATAATAGAACACAATTTCACAATAATATAGGTGTGACAATATAGGTGTGACAATATGTTTAAAATTGTTTGAAGTGTGAATATATGCATACAAATATTTTAATTTTAATTGAATTGAATTTAATTAAGGAGTGTTTTTAGAAAGAGTTGGTTGAGTTGGTTAAAGATAGATAAGAAATACTTAGGTTATGATATATTATGAAATGTTTAAAAATATATGTATATAAATATTTTGGAGATAATAGATTGAATTGAAGTGTAAATAAGTTAAATGTAGTTGGTGATATAAAATTTGTTTGATATCAGTTGATAGATAATATTTAAGTGTGATTTTGAAAATTCTATTGAAATAAGAAAATCAGTAGATAGATAATATTTAAGTGTGATTTTGAAAATTCTATTGAAATAAGAAAATCAGTAGATAGATAAGATTTGAGTAACAGTTGAGAAATTATTGAATTGAGTACAAGTGTGTTGATAGATAGTAATTAGTAGTACTTGGTATAGATATGAATTTTTGGATAAGAAAAGTGTGTCAATTTAAGTATAGAATTTGTCAGATAATATTTTGCAATTACATTCAGAATAGAATTGTGTTTTGTATTGATTTTGTGCATATATGTGTATTTTGGGGGAAATTAGCGTTTTTTTTTTTTGAAAGTTTGGGATTGTGAGTTATAGTTTAATTACGTATTAAGTATTTGCATGCATAATGTTAGGAGAAGTAAATTTTTAATGATAAAATTCTTGTATATTGAGTAATGATATGTAAACGAAGGATCGGTAATGTGAGGTGTGAATTTAAAAATTTGAGATAATTCTCGATGCCTTAGCATCAAGAAGGTTGTATCGCGAATGGGTTGCAAAGGCATCGTCAGTTGGGTAAAATTGAAATAAGAAGTTTAGATAAAAAAATTAGAGTAGAGGAGATTTTGAATAAAAGATGGTTAACTGTAGGCAAAAGCGCAAATCATAGTCAGAATCGATTCAGTCTATAAACGATAAATAATGTGAGGTGGATTATATTCCATTTAATCTGCCAAAAAGGTTTATAGCTGAAGAAGTGCTGAGTTAAGGATTAAAATAAGAGGTTTCGATACAATGTTTGGAGTAGTTAGGTGCTATGAAAATAAAATTTAAGATTGTTTACCCTGGGTTGAATAATAAGTCAACGTAGTGAAATTTTAGATATGAATTTAATGAATCATGGGTATAGAATAGAAATATGTGGTATTAGAGGTATGGCGGTTGTTATTAGAATAAAAGGTTGTCGTAGTACGATGCTTTATGAGAACGGGCCAGGAAAGTGCGGAGTCAGTCTTTGTTTACTAAAACAGGATGTGGGAAAAAGGTTTACGAAGAAAGGATGTGGGTTCGTCCCCCCCTCCCTACAAAAGGAAGACGCACGAGAAAGAAACTAGTTTGTGTGCAGGATTTCTATGTAGTTTGGATGAGGAATTTTTGCGGTTATGGAAGATTTTGGAAAGTAAAAACTATTTTGTTTTTGGTTTAGATTATCCTGGAAGTTGTTTCAGGGCTGCAGACCTGAATGACTTCAGGAACAGGGGGTTTAGAAAGTAAACTTTGACAAAACGTGGATATTGAAGGATTAAGTACGATACGGTAGGCGAGAGGTATATCACTTTAGTAAGAATGTGTGAGATTAAAATTTAGCAAATTATTAAGCAGGTCTTTAGACAATAAATGGAACTTCTGGCCAAAGATTACATTTATTTATCTAAGATGCTGAAGTGCACGAGTTAAGTTAGTGGCAAATTAAAATAAAATAAGGAGATAAATAAATAGGCGGCACAAGAGATAAAATAAAATAAATATAAGTCGTGGTTGGTATAAAGTTGTAGATGGTTAGAAAATGAGAATAGTTTTGGGGTTTACTTTTATCAGGTGTTTTGTTTGAGATTTCTGGGCTTTTTTTGGTGCAAACGGAGGAAAGTTTTTTTTTTAGTCGCAAATTTCTTTAAGGGACAAGAGTATCCAAAAATCGAGTCCCCGGGGTCAAAACGAGACTGAGTTGAACGAATTTCTGGTCAGACAACAGGTTTCTTGTACGAGAGAGGGGGGTCCTTCCGGTGTTTGAGGTGTTGCTAGGGTAACGAGAGAAAATGCGAAAGAAAATAAGTTTGTGTGGTTCGCGAATCTAGCATGCGGTAGGAATTTGTGAATTGAGTGACTTCACTTGAGTGAAAAAGGGGAGAAAGCAATGTTTAGTTTTGTTTTCGCAGTTGAGGGACGCAAGGGGTTTGAAGGTGTTTTTTCTTTTGCGCGTCCTTATTTTCGTTTCTTTTACAACAATGGGGAAACTGGGTTTGGATTATGATTTTTAGAAAATAAAAGTGTGATTTTAGGAAGGAATGATAGGAAGGTCATTTGTGAATACTCAATTTATACATAAATATGAATTTAAGTCAATGAAATTGTTTTGGAAAAGTACAAAAATATTGTGAGAAGTGTGTTGGAAATGTAACAAAATTTTATATGCTTCGAATTTTGTTGTGAATGTGGCAAATATACGGTGAGGTATATATATATATATATATATATATATATATATATATATATATATATATATATATATATATATATATATATATATATTAATGTTTTTTTAAAAGTAAATTTGGTGAATAGTAAGGAATAGTGTTAGAATAGAGTTTAATTGCTTGCAAAATGATATATAGAGAAATGAAGAATGTATGCTTTGTGATAGTGTTTTGGGTCTGAACTTTGCAAATTATGATTTTTGTATGATGAGTAGATATGTCGACATTGTTTATGTAGATCTTCGATTTTTTCACTGAGAATATTTGATTCAAGGAATGAACTTTTGAATTCAGAACTCTAATAAGTGAATAGGTTGGAGGTCTTCTCATACCTAAATTAGATGTATAGATCACACGATAAAAGAAGGTCAATAGCGTTAGAAGAAAGTGTTTTGATGTTTTTCAGAGATTTTAAATAGTGTATGCTGACTTATGATGTGAACAAGTTATTTCAGACATGGGCGGTAAGAAGTATTGTATTTGATGTGTTTATGTTTTTTTTGAGTGCCATGAATTGTATAAGTTTGGTACCTGAGGATTTTGTAAACTTTTCGAGGACTGGAGCATATTTTTTACATGTTTGGTGTTGGTTAGGATTTTTTCGGAGGAGGGAGCGTATGTAATGAAGCGCCTTCGATTTTAAAGAAAAATATTTTTTAGAAAGCTAAAATGATCGAAGGCTGTTTTCATTACATTTTTGCTAGAAGGTTAGGAAGCCGCCTTTAATTAGAGGACGGGACCGACGCTTTTGTGGTTAGTCTTTTTAAAAGCGAAGGAGCGCGTGTGGGGGTCTGTGATCGCAGACGTAGATAGTGAGGTGGCACAAGAGTCTGATGTTAAACTACAAAGCCTTTTGTAAACAAATTTATGAGTCAATGCGGGCGATATACCGCAGTACACGTGGAATGGACTTTGGGTGGTCTTGAGTGACGAAATTGAAGAGCGTACCTATTTGGAGAGTGTATCCAATCAAAAAAATGTATTTGGAAGCTAAGTGGTGGTTTTTTGGAAGGCTTTCCTGAATGGATATAGAATTTTGAGGGGTGTGGACAACGTTATGAAAAAAATTAAATAAATAGGGGACTTAGGAGTTTTTTCAAAGATTCACTCTGCATGCGGGCCCGGGTTCCCTTTTCCCGGTGCTTTAGCATTGCAGGTGATGAAGGGTTGTTATTTTAATTGTCGAGGAACAGTTGAGCTTTCCCGGGAGTTTCCCGAAGAAGATGTCGTTTAGCGGAGCAGAAATCCGGTAGACGTATCCCGGTATGATAGCCTCATGATCCTGTATAGGAGTGATTGCTTTTGATGATGATGAAAATCTTGTCGCTGCCTTCTCAAAATAAATAGAGAGAAAGTGTGGGGAGAATTGCGCCTTCATATTGGAGTTCCGATTGAGTCGTCTCGGAGAAGAGAAAAGTTTTCGATAGAGATAGTTGGAGGACAGCATGTCCTGATAATTACCCCATCTTTCGAAAGGAGCGGAAGGAGCCTACGACAGAGCCACGACAGGTGTCCATGACAGAGCAAAAAGCCTGCGAGAGATGACCACGACCGAGGCCCACGTCAGCCTAAGATGTTGAGTGCCCACTACCTAGAGGGAAGGAGCGATACCCCATGCCTAAGCAGAGCTTCGATACCCGAGTCCCAGTGCGGTATCATCAAACTGAGTGTGTGAAAATCATTTTGCTTTGTTCAGACTCCACCATGCTTAATGAAAGATTAGTGCGGGAACAGTGTTTTTAAAAGATAATTTTGATGGATAGGAGTTCTTTGCTATGAGTTAGTTTAATATTTATATGCTCGCTGCATCCAAAAGGAATAGGATAAATGATATACATCTCACTGAAGATAAATTGAAAAGAAATGCTAAAAGTTAATGAAAAATGAGTAAATTCTGTACTGAGTTTGTTGTTGGTATTGTGTTTGAGTAAACTGTAAATAGTAGTGTTGTAAATAAATTAGTTTTTTTTTGTAAATATAAAAAATTTGTCAGTCATACTTATCTTTGCAGTTGACCTAAAGGTAAGTTATTACCTAGTTATTAGAAGCAAAGTTATTTGACCTGATCGTTTGCCAGAATGTCTAGAACCTTGGGTTGTATTCAACCAAATAAATAATAAAACACAACGCACCCAAATAAATCCTTAAAAATAAATAATTTGTACTAACCAAAATAAATTACGAATCACGCCCAAAATAAATAATTAAGACAAGCAATACGACATATATAGCATATATTTTATATATAGCATAATGGTATATAGCGACATATATAGCATAAGGTATGTAGCATATTTTTTTGGTTCAGATTGCTTCATTCTAGCGACAGAATATTCGGGGCCTCTTTCGAGGGAATCATCCTATATATATCCATTTAAGATCATGGAGGAAATTTTTAGATGAAGGTTTACTAGTTATGTGAAACTATTGCGCTTCATCTGGGGATAAATTCATAAAAGAGCTGGTGTAAAAAATGGATACTAAGTAACCTCCATAAATTATGGTCGTGGACAATCAATATTATATGATTTATAAAAGTAAAAAACATTGAATAAAGCTTAACTTAATCACATTTGTTTTTTGCAGGAGGTGAAGCAGCTTTATCTGCATATGCTGGGGGTTTGGTGGGAGTTGGAAATGACTTGTTAGGAAGCATTCGTGTGCCAGCCTGTTTTAATGGTGTTTATGCCCACAAACCATCACCAGGTATGCCTATTTTTAGTCACGTTGTTAATTTTTAAAGGTATTAATCGTCGTCAAAGCCAGAAATACGCCAGATTTTGCCCTACATAGAAATGTAACAATATCCCGCTTAAAAAAGAAAAATTAAAAACACTAATTTTGTCTTAAAACGAACAGAACATTAATCCCATTTTCAAGGGAAAACATGTTTCTTTTCCCCAAAAACTGTTGGTGTACTAAAGTTAAAACTTTTATATTTATACGAAAAATAAATCCATAAGCGTTTAAAATGGATACAATTTTTATTCAAAAATATATTTGTAATTTTTAAAAATTAAGAGAAACTTTTAAATATCCATCTTTTGTTACAAGACACATGGCAATCTAGCATTGCAGTTTAAACTTCCCTGTTTTTAATAGATCCATACAGTTTTTAATTTTTTTCCCACTTACCCACAAAAATGGCAATCTACCATTACATTTTAAACTTCCCTGTTTTTAATAAATCAGTATAGTTTTTAATTCTTTTTCCCTCTTAACGTTATTACATTTAGTAATCGCAATGCACAACTAAAAAGATTTATCAACTACCTCTAAACATTAAGACGGGTGTGTGTGCAATTGATAAAGTATTTTAAGTAAATATGCACCTTATCGTTTGCTGTATCTGATATCAGCATTCTTTAGAAAATGAAAGGTCAAGCAGCATGATAATTAATAGGTTGAAACAATCGATTTCGATGGTAAAAGGTAATAAACTGCACTCTGATTGGGTTTCTGAATTTAACCTCAATTGCAGGGTATATAATTTTTTTTTGAAAGAAGGTGGAATATATACACTTTCGAATATATTTCACACGCTAACTGATTCATATGTGGTAAATGTTTACTTCTCTTTCAATATCCTAGGCATAATCTCTGATGAAGGTTTCTGGTGTCCCGCAATGAAATACATATTGCCATATCTTGGCACGGGTCCGATTTGCCGATATGCTAAGGATCTTCCCATGCTGGCCACCATTCTGAGCGAAGGGAAAATTAAATTTGATCGAAAAGTAAGAAAGCTTAAATAGTTTAGTTTATTAAAAGGAGCCTCTCATCACCAGGATTCAGGTACATCAAATACACGTCTACAGAAGATCTTGCAGCCTTTTAGCTTTAATCTCTTCTGTTAAGGGGACTGTGGACCTTTATTTGAGCAAGTCATTTTTATTGTAATATTGATTGTGTTATGGTAAAAAAATATATATATTTCTGTATGATAATAGTACCAAAATATTTTTTTCAAGTAAAAAATCCTTTATGAAGCTTCTTCTACGAAGTAAGCAATAAACGTAAGTGTATTAATAAACTTTAAATCTGTTTTTCTCAAAACAGATTTTTCAAGGTTTTTGATTTTTTTTTTAAATGATCAATAAGACTTAATTTTTGTTCAAAATTCATGAAATTGATAAAGAAGAATCCCGATACTGCTTACAAATAAACTGGGTATGCAGTTTACAATTCGACTACTTCATTATGTTAATTAAATTTTATTTATGATTTATTTAAAGGCAAAATTTTTAGGAAAATCGGGATGGAATTCAGAAAGAAAAATCTCTCAAAAATTTACCATTCCAGGGATTATTGATACTCAGATTTGTTTGTAATATAGTTTTAAGTGATCAAAATGCAAAATCGAGGAAATATGTCAAAAATCAAGTCGTAAGAAATATTATAAATTTTTTTTTATAAATTTTAAATTTTTAAAAAATCTTAAAATTATAAGATTGAAAATTTCTTTTAAGGTATTCTATATACTTATGGTGAAATGTATATATGTACAAAATTTCATATCTCTATGATAAAAAGTAAAAAAAGATAAATTTCATATCTATATGATAAAAAGTAAAAAAGATAAATTTTAATTCCACCGTTCCCTTAAAAACTGATTAAATTATTAGACCTCGAGGAATTGACAATAGAGACATGAAAACGCGGAACTGATTCCACTCTAATTTCCGATTGTAAGCAAAAATGTTCACACATGACCCCCCCCCCCCCCCCCCCCCCCCCCCTAATATAATCTGATAACGGAGAACCTCAATGTTCACTAGCTATATGATGCAATCAAAATGTTTCGAGTGAAGTGACATCAAATTGGCCTTTTGCTTATTGAAGCTTAATGCATTTTTTACGATATAGACGCAAATTAAAATTCTTTTACAAGTTTGCAGGTAACAAAAATTCACAATACCGATTATTGGCTGATTGAAAATAATTCAGTGTCTGTAACTTAAAATTTAGTTGACAATTTCATAAGGCGTATAGGACAGTTTTACACGACCTTGCATGAGGTTTTGTATTAACGAAAAGTTTTATTCAGAGCCAAACAAATGAATATTTCCTTACAAAATCTTTAGGGTTTTAATTTCTTTGATATTTCTGATGATAAATGAAGCAGAAATTGAAGAACAGGTTTTTTAAATCATAAAATGTCTCTCTATGGGTTTTTTAAGCACTTAATGCATTTAAGTTGTATAGTGGGTGGAAATGTATTGGCATATAAAGGTCACCAATATATCTTGTAGAAATAAGTTCCATATTTAAGATCGTGTTCTGTTACCACTGTCATATGACGCAAATTAGGTAAGTTATGGAGAGAATAATCTAAAAATTTGAAAATTGGTCTTATCTGTTGAAAAGGCAAATTTTAGGTCTTATAAAGTATTTTCAGACTTATGATTGGCTATAAAATATGCTTATTAATGGACTAGTCCAGTGACTTCAATAAAAGCTGTAGAAGTAAGGACAATGAAGTATGGTCTTCTAAATGATCCTGATATAATAGAATTATTACTAAAATGAGTGAGCTATCCGATGCGGGAAAGTACACTGCTGGCTACTGTAAATGCAACACCCTGAAGGAAACATGCAAATAACATAAAATTTACAACATGCATTAGCGGAGGTGAGATATGCAAATGATTAGAATTTCAGCGCAGACGCACATCACGCGCGCCTGTGGCGCCACTTCAAAGCGCTATTTAAGGCTTGGAGATTTCGATGATTTCAAGTTCGGCAATTGTGTTTTTCTTGTGGTTTTTAAAAAAAATGATCAATTATGCCTCGTCGAAAACAGCGATCATCTTTTGATCAAGTATCCGAGTTCGACAGAGGAAGGATAGTGGCCTACCGAGATTGTGGATTATCTTTCAGGGAAATCGGTAGTCGTGTTGGACGGAACCAAACAACTGTAATGCGGATATGTGATCGTTGGATGCAGGAGGGTACGACGGACCGGCGTGTTCGATCGCATCCACCTCAGCGCACCACTTCACGTGATGACAGGCAAATTGTGGGCATGGCAGTGACGGATCGCTCAGTCACATCACGAACCATAGCACAGCACATGCAGTCTGTAACGCATCATCCAGTGTCTGCGCGTACCATTCGACGCCGTTTACAGCAGAGTGGTCTGTCCGCAAGACGTCCATTGCTTTGTCTACCCTTGACGCAGAACCACAGACGTCTCCGCCGCCAATGGTGCGATGACAGAAGGATGTGGACGGCAGAATGGAATGAAATTGTCTTTACTGACGAGTCACGCTTCTGTCTGCAACACCACGATGGTCGCATTCGAGTCTGGAGACACCGTGAAGAGAGGATGCTGAACAGCTGCGTTATGTACCGCCACACTGGTCCTGCACCGGGTATAATGGTATGGGGTGGTATTGGATATCACTCTCGCACACCTCTAGTACGCATTGCCGGTACTTTAAACAGCCAGCGCTACATCTCCGAGGTGTTGGAGCCAGTTGTCCTTCCTTACCTTCAGGGCTTGCCCACAGCCATATTTCAACAGGATAATGCGCGACCACACGTGGCACGCATTGTCCAACGGTTCTTCGTCAATCGCCAGATTGAATTGCTTCCCTGGCCGCCTCGGTCTCCGGATCTTTCGCCGATAGAAAACATGTGGTCCATGGTTGCTCTACGATTGACCCAGATTCCATCCCCAGCTGCCACAGCAGATCAACTTTGGCAACGTGTGGAAGCTGCTTGGTCTGCTGTACCCCAAGAACTCATCCAAAGTCTCTTTGAATCAATGCCGAGGTGTGTGGCAGCAGTGATCTCCAACAATGGCGGCTACTCTGGCTACTGATTTTGGCAGGAACCACACTTCACAGAAGTCTATAAATTTAATCATTTGATACTTGGTCAACATGTTATCTACAAAATAAATTTTGTTGTGATATCTCTTGTCTTTCTTGGTGTTGCAATTTGGGTGGCCAGCAGTGTATTATTTCACTTAATTTTAATCGTAAAATATATCGCGATATCAGCAAAGAATTAGGAAAATACTAGATTTGTAATTAAGAGATATGAAGCCCATGGAACTACATACTACCCGAATTCAAAAATCCAGGTCAATCCAAAATCTCTTTCTTTGTCTTGCTGTTTCAATAAACAGTGTATGTTCGTAACAATGTTGAAAATTATCTGTTTTTTTTTTCAAGTGACAAAGTTATGATATATATCATCCAGTTTCTATAAATATTTCTATTATAAAATAAATAATTTCTAGACTTTCAGACATAATGTGAAAGTTCATAAACAATTTCATTTGCAGGTCGACTTCAGTAAAATAAAGATTTTTTACATTGAAAAACTTCCAGGATATCTGCTGGAACCTACACCTGATGTAAAAGCTGCCGTAAGGAAGGTGAGATCTCACTACCTATCTGTTCCCTTGTATGATGTATAGTAAAACTCAAAAATTGAGACTCTCGACTTCCTAGAACTAGCTAAAAATTGGCAATATTAAAATATTGCGAAAAAGAAAAATCGAAAATTCTTCAGACAACGGTTTAGTGTCAATCAACGTCTAACAGTTAATACATGCCTCACACTTATTTCAAATTTCCCACTGTTAAACCTGGAGACCATTTCAGTCACACTACGATCACATTGTTTCTAATATTATTAGTCCGGTGGCTTAATGAAATTACCGTAACCTGGCGGATAAAAGCACCAAATTTGGTATGATGGTACCTTAGGGTATGCTAATAAATGTTAGCCTAGGAGCCTTCTGGAATTTCTAAAAATTTTCATGTACAGCACTAAAATCCAAAATGGCCGACGAGTAAGACAAAATATCACTTTTAACACAAACTATTTTACTGTTGATTTTCAATTACAGCCTGAAGCTAACTAAGTACACTACAAACCTAACTTAGGGTAGTCTACATATTAAATAAAATACAATAATATATATCCATATCATTTATTACAGTAATTTATGAGAACAAATATAACGCTAATAAGTGTTCCCAAAACAAAACAAAATATTTATAGCTATTCATTCAATATAATTCAGTATGCAACAGTTATAATAAATTACAATTGCAAATTACACTTGCATTTGCAAAGTGGTGAGAAGTCCAGATTGTCTTTCCCACATTTGCAGTTGTTGCAGTCTCCTTTGCAGGAACATTTAATCAATTCCCTGCATGATCGAGAAACCTCTGGAATTGTCATCCAAACTGGTACCCATGACTCTGAAACATTATACCAAGTAAAATCCTACAGGGAAGGAATCACTTGCTGTGTTTGTGTGCTGGTCGTCCAAATACCAGCTTGATAAACTGTCCTTCGAATATGTTGTAGAAGAGCATCCTCAGTCAGTACAAGTTTGTCCATTGCTCGATTCTTCTGACAGAAAAACTCCTTTCTTATCTGATTGATATTGCTGAGAGGAGTGGTTTTATCATATAGAACAACAGTCAGTCGTTCCAGCTTCTTGAAGTGTTGAGAGTCGGCTTGCAGCAGTTGGAATGGATGAGTGGCCAAATGCCCAAATGTATCAGTGATGTCTTGAAATGCTTACCATGCTTCCCAAATGGACTTCTTACTCTTACCTTTGAAGGCGGAGGTTGTGTCGCTACCAGAGTATAAGTGAAACACAGGTAGTGCTCTTGATTTTGGCTCTCCCAAGCTTGTACAGATGGCATTGATGTTGTAAAACCTGTAATGCTTGCCCATGCCAAAGGCCACCCAGATATCGGCCAAAGGTTGAGTCATAGATTGCGCCAGTAAGGATGACAATCACATCTGTGTCTACAGTACACCCAAGGATACTCTTTGTCCCTTGCTGTAGTAAATTGAGTACAAGAACCACAAGTCTCGTGTCGGCCTCTTCATGACTGCAGTTTTCCATGGGTGTGTTTGAACCGATTTGTGCAACTGTTTTTTCTATTGTGACATATACGCCTCTGTCTGGTGGCCAGTTGAACGCTACAACTTTGGAAGTCAAAAATTGAACAATTCCTTCTTGTTCATTGAGTCACGGAGAAAGTTCATCCAATTTCGTGGCAGTTTGGTGTTGCCAGATATTTTCCTTCGAATCTCCTCACCTTCTTTTTTCTCGGGTAGACTCCTTAAACTGTCTGGAATGTAGGTGTCCCAAGCATCTAATCTTTCGGCATTCTCCAGCTGCTTATGAAGGTAAGGTAGAAATATCTTATCAGCATACTGATTGAAGGTGTTTACATTAGTAGTGGGCAGGCAGTGAACAATGATACCACCATCCAGAAATTTGGAGTCATAGGTTGAAGGGGGCGCTTATTGACCTGGATGCTCAAGACATTGCAGTATCCCAGCCTTGTTGGTTGGCAAATGAAGCTTACCAAAGTCTGAAATGGAAGGAGGTAATGACTGTGTCTCATGTGCAAAAAACTCTTCCAAATCAAATTCCCCGTTCTGCATATATGTAGTTGGCTAAATAGTTCCACATTGTTCTGAAGCACTTTCAGCTTCTTCCCCTGATGACATGTTGCTTTATGCTTTGGTCTCTTGAAGAGTGCAAGAGGATTCTTCTTCATTGGGTCATGAATAAAGAGGGTGAGCCCATCAAGCACATTCTCGACAAAATCCTGATACTGCCGTTTGACTATGTCCGTCAAGGTGCGTAAGGTTAAAACCACCGACTCACTAGCGCAGTTGCGACTATGAAGACTTACTAGATTAGGGAAATCCTCCAAAAAGGGATTTCCCATTTCATTGAGGGTTTTACATAGTATCTGTGTCATCATTATCCAGAATGCATTCTTCCTCAAACTGTTTGACCATTCTGGTAATCTCAGGCCCTGAAAGCATCCATCGTCGGAAAGCAACAGCGTTTTCTGTGATCCCAACAACAACATCCGAACCTTTAACAATCTTGTTCTCTTGTTCGTGAGCCTGATCGAATGGTATTGTAGAAATGTGTTGCTTGTTTTTGAAATGACCCAGTTAGAACACCACTCAAACTGATCGTTGATAGAGTCAGGCAAATGACTTCATATCCCTGATGTGGACAGGCATCCATCTTGAGTAGTTTACGTGATCCAAGGCAAAGAACAGTGGTATAAGTTCTTCTAATACAACAACATAAAGACTAAAGTTCTTTTCCCTGCGAGCTCTAATGAAAATTAGTATAACGGTTTCATACTCCATGATCAAGTCTCAATACAAGAAAGTTGGATTCCTTTTCCGCATGACTTTTCTCCAGTCTATTTCAGACTCTTCCCCTTTGGGGAACTCAGGGAGTTGCAAAGTTTTACGCTAGAGATTGTGCAGGGACATTAAAGTTATTTAATGAACATGCTTATTTCGAGTTAAGTGTGCTGCCTTTAGGTAAGATTCAGCCTTCCAAAAGGATGCCACTTCTGCATCTGCAAGGGAACTAGTTCAGCCAGATCCTTCCAAGACATCTCCCAGTATATTTCAGAGGGCCATTTCAATGTGTAGTCCATCTAACATAACCACTTGAAGTCGCTCACCATGAGTGTTCGGCCATGTCTACTGTACAAACTTAGCCAGGGTTAACAGAGATTGATCAAATGTAATGACTGGTACTTGTCCTGGATTAAGGAATTGAATAGCTTGTCTAATGACATCCATGCCATGTTTGATCGATGCGTTGCGATGGTCAACATCTGCAACACGACATCACAAATCCCCTTTTTTATGGTTTTTGCAGTAGTGGTGCCTCGAAAAAAAAAAGATTCACGTGTGATATTTGGTCGTAGTCGGCCATTTTGGATTTTAGTGCTGTACATGAAAATTTTTAGAAATTCCAGGGGGCTCCTAGGCTAACTTTTATAAGTATCCTCTAAGATACCTTCATACCAAATTTGGTGCTTTTATCCGCCAGGTAAAGGTAATCTTAAAATACAGCTCTAAGACACCGGACTATATAGAGTTAAAAGAAAACACCTTTTCACGTATTTGATGTCTGAAAAACTGGTGGTAAAAATAATCTATACACCATTTTGTATACTAATTGTGTTTTTCACACTTTCTATGTGAAAATTTGTCCAATAGGACATTTCGTTATTTTATAAAGAGTTACTGGTTAAAATTGATATTGGACATTGCATTATACAACTAGTCGTATAGATCTATTGCACAAAAATAACTGCCCACACTTTTTAACACCGTACACAAACATGGAAAAAATAGTTTCATTTTACCAGAGAGTAACACCTCCTAGTCACGAAAATGTTTTGGGTGAAGTTTTCAGATCTCAAAGAGAATCAGTAAACTTCTAATAACATGGAGGTGGTCATGGGAACTATGACTTCGGAAATTCGGTATCTTTACATTTAGCCACCCACATTGTAGAGTGGTTAGATTCCAGAGCTTACACAATGTGGACTCAGATTCGAATCCAAATTTAGGGAGCAGTGTTAGTTCATCTATAGGGTGCTCTCAGAATAAATTAGCCCACAAATTATCGTAAATGTCCTCAGGACAAAATATTTGCAGCGTAAGAACAAAAACATTTTGCATAAAAAGAATATGAAAATCTATATTTTAAAGTGTATTGAAAGAAGATTTTATTGTGTAACACAATATTAAGATTTTGGACAATTTATATACAGGGTGTCCGGGCTAAAAGTATCCTAAAGTTATGACTTATTTTTACGGAATTACCCATCAGAATTTAAAAAAATATATTTAAATAGAAAGAATGTCTGACCAAGTTTTAATATCAATCATAGATTTTTATCATAATATCATAGACTTCGATTTGTGTACCTTTTGTAGCACGACTAACGTCTATATGGTAATCCAATTCTTTCCAAGTGTTTCGTAGCATAGCAGGAATTATTAGACTTTCTTGCTTGGGGATTCATTAAATTCGCTGTGTATAAACAAAAAATTGAAACTGTGGATGAGTTGAAGAAGCGTATCATTAAAGCAATTGGCGTAATAACTCCTAATATGCTACGAAACATTTGGAGAAAACTGGATTATCATTTAGACGTTTGTAGGGCTACAAAACGTGCACACATCGAAATCTATGATACTATGATCGAAATCTATGATCGATATTAAAACTTAGTTCTTTCTATTTAAATAATTTTTAAAATAAATTCTAATGGGTTAGTCCGTAAAAATAAGCCATAACTTTTGGATACTTTTAGCCCGTACACCCTGTATATATGTGTATATATATATATATATATATATATATATATATATATATATATATATATATATATATATATATATATATATATATATATATATATATATATATACTCAAATTGTTCTATATATTATATATATTATTATATATATATATAAAAATTATTATATATATATATATATATATATACTCAAATTATTCTCGTAAAACAGGCAGCCGATTACTTCGAAGAGACGTTCGGGAACAAGCCTACCGAGCTATACATCCCAGAATTAAAATACGCAATGCCAATGTCTGATGCGAAGATTGTCGAAAGCGGCTGGCCTGGACTAAGGTGGGAACTAGCAAAATCCAACAAAAATATCAACGTGTTTCTCGAATTCATCAAACTCATTTTCCGATGCAGTGAACACACCCTGCCGCTCCTTTACAACATAGCGATGGCCCACGCCGGAATGGACGACGAATGCCGTAAATTTATCGCCATGTTCGATGTCCTGAAGGAGAAAATGGACAGCGTCATGAAGGGCGGCAGTCTTTTGTTGTTGCCAACGCATCCAGAACCGGCCACGCACCATTTCACGAATTTATGCAAGACTCCTAACAAAGCGTACACCGGCATCTGGAACTTTCTCGGCTATCCTGCGACGCAGATACCGGCAGGCCTCAGCGACGGGTTGCCCATCGGAATACAGGCCGTAAGCTATGTTAACGATGACCATGTGACCATAAGTGCTGCAGTGGAACTGGAAAAGCTGTTCGGGGGATGGAGATCCCCGAGCAGCATAACTGTATCCTAGCCGATCTTGAAATAAATGGAAGACTGTTACACGTAATTTGGCGTCGAAATTTTCAGTAAAATGGCTGCGTACTTGTTCAGTCTTCATAAAAGACTTACTATTTTAATTTTAATTTTTAAATAATTCATTATAATAATTGCTTCATTCTATTCATCATATTGTTTGAATTTGTATTCAAATTGAGTTTCTGGTCAATAGATGGCATCACTATGTAACTTTTTTTTAAACTTCAAGCTAAAATGTTTTTTATTCTGTTGTTGTTGCACATTCGATTATGAGTAATGGCAAGAAAATGGCTAAGAAATGTTTTATCTGTTATGGTGTGTATTCTATTCTAAGCAATGTCATGTAAGAATTCAAAAATCGTTATGTTTGATGCGATTCCGTTTTTCTTTTTTTCGTTAAAGATTCTGTGCAGATTATTGTTCAAACTGTTGACATTTTGCAGTCAATTATTCATTTTGTAAAATGTAGGGTTTTAATTACTTTAAAACAATGGATGCATGCATGGGTTGGAACAAGCAAGGAAGACAAAGCATTGACCTTAAACATACATTTATTTGATAATGCACAAATTTCAATTAAATTGTCATAGCTATTAATATAACAATCCGTTTCATATTAACAATTTTAACATTGAGAACCCAGAAGCAGAGGCAAACTATATTGTCAAAGATGATTTTTAGAGTCTATTGGGGAGGCACTTACTATAGCTGATGTATGCAGCGATGATGGTAGCATCGGCGACCGGGACCCAGAATCATCTCCAGTATAGGAACACCTTGGCGGGATATTCGCACTTCTCCAAGACTCTGGGGCAGACGAGAGTCTCTAACATCTAACTCTGAGGAACCAAGTCTAAGAACCGTCTCCTTCTTTTCCAATTTCTACCTTCCTTAGCAGAGCTATTGTCCGTTAACAGGGGGGCCATTCTGGCCCGCCCCTCACTTTCATTGGGCAGTGGGCTGTTTTTCTTTCAGTGGTTTCCTGCCCCAATTGGTTCTTTATTAAACCGCCTCTGTCGCCTCTGTCCATAATCTATGAAGTACCTCCCCCACCATAATTTTATTTTGCAAAACAACTTTGACCCTTCTCATCTGACGTTTTTACTGTGGGCCATAAAATAACGCCCATCTATCTTGTAAAATTGAGACTTTAGATCGCTATCACTGGCACACACACAGCTAGTCTTCTATTTTTTTATTGGTTTACAAGCCTGTCTTTACCCCTGCCCCTGCATCCTTTATAATACATTCGTTATTGGCCTCACACCGTGGGGAATTATACCATTTCACTTCTACATAAAACCTAATTCCGAAGGGTTATTCAGTGTGTCATGAATTCAACAGCTATTTGTTAAAATGAAGTCAATTATTAAATGCATTTTAAAGATACATGCATGGAACTAAGTTTTTTAGCGTTGACTTATTATTCAAGTATTATTCAGATGATGTTAATGGTAAGCCATTCCAGTATTATCTTTATTAAAAGAAGTAAGAAGATTGATTAGTTGCACTTAAATAAGAACATTAAATATTTGTTAATGGATTCTTATACAGTTCACTATGATATAAAGTTATATTAATAAAATAACTGACCCCACAGTACTTAATATTAGAAATAACTGAATGTAAAAAGATCGTCCTTGAAAAGTTCATTAATTTCGAATTCATTGATTTGAATAAAATTTAAACTTCTGTTTCGCTATTAATTTCTCTGTTTACTTGAGTTTTTTTCTTCTTCTAAATTTATCTGACCTTCTTATTAACTTTCTAAAGTTTGTGACTTTCTTAAGAATGAAAAGAATTGATGGATCCAAAATTTTTAAGAATCTGTTTTGAGATTATAGACAATATATGTGACTTAAAGATTGTTAGCAACCTTTGATTTTTTTTAATACAGTCGATCTCCGTTAAAACGAACTTCAAGTGACCAAAGGTTTTGTTCGTTTTATCCGGTGGTTCGCTATATCCGAACCGTTAAGAAAAATGCTTGAGTTCACAAAATGTATAACTCATTTGTTGCAATGTGTATTCAATAATGATGTATAGGAATAATGATACAATAGGAAAACGTCGGGACCAAAATTTTCGTTCATTATATCCCTGAGTTTGTTATACACCGTGTTCGCTATAACGGGGTTCGACTGTAGTTTAAAATCATTGGACTCATTGTATCGACAACGTTTTGCGACAAATATTTCAGAGATTGTGGTTATATTTATTCATTTTTCATCCCAATAACCTTTCTTACTTTCCTGATAGACTAAGTGTAGAAGAGAAATTGTATAATTCCTGCAGCCTTTACAATTGATTCGTTCTTGGCCACACACCGTGGGGAATTATACCATTCCGCTTCTACACTAAGCAAAACGTTCTTAAGAAAAAAAGAGTACTATTGCATCGGCACGAAAAGCATCCAAGTGTTACTTAAAGTTTGATGTAATGTTATCATAAACTTATATTAAATAGAAAAATGAAAGTAATTCAATCTCAAGTTATGTTCCGTATTTTACCATTAAATATTTGATTTCCATCACTTTCAGACAATAACAAATGTTATTAATCCCCTTTCATAGAACAATTTAGTGAATCTAAAACAGTTTTTCCTGCGTCAAAATATGATGAAAGCATAGTTGAAAGATGCTCATAAGAAAGTTTCCTATGTATTTCTAATACAAAAATGCAAGCAAAAGTGATAATAATCAATAATTTTAACATGACAATTATTTTATATTATAATTTTACTTTATTTTAATCATTAGTTTCAAAATAAACAGACAAAGTTGGGATATATACATATTCCAATTACATCGGAGAATTTTTGTACTACTGAAAGGTGTCTGTACTTATCAAATAAAAAAAGAGCCAAAAGACAGCAAAAATAGTTCGAAGTGAAATATCATAGTCCCGCCTTATCAGATGGCAGGTTCACTTAGAGCACCGCAGTCATGTTTTGCAGCACGAGAGCTAAGCTTACCTTATTTTACAGCTTAAAGCTCATTCTGCACAAAGGATATTAATTCGCTCTTTCGTTATTGAAGTTGTTTTGAAGTCGGAAACCCATAGATGTATGAATATGTGAACGGTATCAACTGCATTTCCCAGTCTCTCTCGAAGAATTGCAATACTTGTAAGTTTCGAGGTTGGCGAAGTTCGTTTTATGACGAGTTACAGCACTGAGAAGCAAATTGAGTGCACACTGATGGTATAGCTCAGGTCGATAGTCTCACCTGGGAAAACAGAAGAATCACCAGTAGCATTCATCCCTTTCACTTCTCTTCCCTCCATTAACAGTTTCGAGAGAAGAGATGGGGTGTTACTGTAGTTGGTATACAATTGGATAAATGAAAGTTAAAAAAAAATCAATAACTTGGGGAACAGAGAAAGGATATACATTATTTCATTGTATTGTAGGTATACCCTTCAAATCTAATGCGCAATCTATCCGCTAAATCCTTTGTTGACGATCCTGTGAAGATCTAATCAATTTAACCCTCTAAGGGGAATAAAATGATAAGAAACGAGGTAAAATAATAACATAAATGATGTATACCCAGTCTCGGGATCAAATGTTTAAGATTATTCACTCAAAAATTTACCTATCACAGAAAAATTTTTGAGTGTGACTTTTCCTTTGATAGATGGCAGCACCTAAGTCAGTTATCCAGGAGACGAAATTGTTGCATGTAGGAACGGTAAGATGAGACTGGAACAAAAACAAAATGACGAACCAAATAGTTTATCAAAAAATATTGTATACATAACTATCTTGATTCGTTTCTACTATTGAAACTTCACGTCAAACCTTCACTTCAAAACTGAGTGCTTCTTTTTTTTAAAATGATAATTGATTTTTTAAATGATAATTGTTAAATAAAGCATGGTGGTCCTACGTACAAGGCTTTCCCATATATATATATATATATATATATATATATATATATATATATATATATATATATATATATACAGAGGCTGTTCGCACATTTTTTAGACGATTTTGGTAAGCGGTAATAAAAAATCGTTTGCTGCAAAAGAAATAATTGCAATTGTACTATGTTTTTAAAAGTCAAAATTATCGTCTGCGGCTTGAAAGTTTTGCTTTTATTCAAAATGGCATTTTTAACAAAGCAGTGGTTCGAAGGCTACATTTATGCTTTTTCCGAAGAGAAATATGCATACTCCGTTATCCAAAAACGATGTGAGAGTCATGGTTTTGTGATATCTAAAGCGTCGATAGGTAATATCGTCAACATGAAAGGAAAAAAACGTCAAATTGGAGCCTCAAGTGGGACAAAAAATCCAAACAAGTATCCAAGGAAAAAACGGACATCTTCGACTATTGCAAAGGTATGTTGTTTAATGTTAAAAGAAAATCCCCCTAGTCAAAGGATAGTTGCAAAATCATTAAAATGCTCGGTGTCCATTGTAAACAAAATGATAAACGTTGATTTAAATCTTAAGAAAGCGAAAAAACGCAATGTACATCGTCTTCTTCCAAATCATATCGCTGAACGCAAGACACGCTGCAGAATTCTATATGAGAAACACTTATCCAAATCATGGGTGTATTTAAATGATTGCAACAAAAAAAGAGCCATTTATTATCATAAAAGGGGAGAAAAAAATTTAAGTACATGGTTCAAAGAATCGAAAGAAAGTTTTTCTAAGGGATTCATGATTGTTGCTGGTTTTTCTTATAATGGCAAGTTAAAAATAAAGAGAGTGGAAAAAAATGTCAAGATTAACTCCAAATACTATCAGGAACATATTTTATCGCCAAATTTTCTGAATGAAATACCATCGCTTTACCCACAGTGCCATCAATCTGTGAGACTCCATCAGGACAAAGCTAGCAGTCACACATCAAAATCCACTGTAAATTTCCTAAAAGAAATGGACCAAAAAAGTGGTATCAAGGCCATACTCTTCACTGATATCCCTACTAAATCTCCCGATGTATCACCTATGGATTTTAGTGCTTTCGGACTTTTAAAATCTGCATTATCCAAACGTCGTCCCAAAACCCTTACAGGACTCTGGAAAGCTGTTCAGGAGGAATGGGATAGAATACCTCTTCTGACACTTCAAAAGGCATTATTATCCTGGAAATTGCGGTGTCGAAAGATAGTTCAGAAAAAGGGATGTCAAATAGAACATTTAAAACACAAGAATTTTATGTAATTTAGTTTTGTGAATACAATATACATCGTCTAAAAAATGTGTGAACAGCCTCTGTATTTCTCATCCCGATTTTTATTTTCGTCAATAAATTATATTATTCTAAACCTATTTTTATCACCAATTTGAGTATGTTATTTGTACATTTCAATTCACTCTGATTAAGATGACTTATTCCTGGGTGTTTTTATAATTTAACGGTTATACCAATATAAAAAAATACTATTTCACAAAGCAGCTCATGTTTACAGAAGAAAATAAAACAAAGGTAAGTAAAAAATACAATTAATCATGAGTAAAAGGGATATGAAAATCCATTAACACTTGTACAATCTTCTTTATCGCCTTCTTACAATAATAATCATTATAGATTTTAAATTTATCCCACTTGACAAAATCACTGGGTAAGGTCTCTCTTATCTGTTTGAAGTTATTACAAACGAATAAACAATGTTCTACAGTTTGCGTCTGACCACAGAAGCAAAGATCGTTCTTATTGTGGAATCTCTTCTGATAGGCCGCAAAGCAGCCATGGCCTGTTAATTGCTTGATTCATGAGGAAGTCCCCGCATAAGCGGTCTTCACTGACAGTCTTATAAATTTGGTATGTCCATCTACCTTTTTCTGAGTTGTTCCAATCTTGCTGCCATATATATAATTCATTCTTTTCAATTTTCTTTTTAATTGCTTTCCTGGTATATTTATAAGTAACATTAATAAAATCAGAAGCTGAAGCCTCTTTGGCTGCCATGTCGGCCTCTTCATTACCCCAATATCCCGACATGGGCCTTCAGCCAGTGCAAAAAAATATAATTTTTTTCCTCTTTTTATCGTTGTTTTTATTTGGGTAACTAGGTCTCCTTTATACTTAATTGATTTAAGTGCTTCAAGGGCACTTCTTGAGTCTGTGAAAGTATTACTTCTTTTTATATTCTCTTTTATCATCTCAATAACCAGCACAGAAAGAGTAATTCTAATCTCCACGGCCCCCTCCGCTTTCGCGTATCGGCCAAGATTTAACAGGGAACCAGCCTCGCCACAGTAATCCCACCGGCCCGAAAGGACCCGCAGGACAAGGCGCACAAAAGAAAAACCGCCACAGGTTCTATTTGAACCCAGGCCGATTTTTTTAAAAATAACAAACTTGTTACAGAGTTACAAGATACATAATTATAAATATCCACTCGAACGGTCCGTGGTTAACTACCAGGACCTAAATTAATAAATTTAACACAAGAAATGAATTAACTAACCAAGGCACTAACACCAACAGTCCAAGGCTAACTGCCTGGACCTAAACAAATTAAATTAGCATAAGTATTAAAATATCTAACAATAACATAAACTGGCAGGAGTACCAGTAGCTATGCCTCAACCAGAATAGAAACCCATGGCCATTAAAGAACCTAGTTTGAACAGTATTCACAGAAACAGTAATTCGAACAACAACACAGCCCCTCATGCTTTCGCGTATCGGCAAAATAAACTGATGACTAGTCGCTCGACCGTATTCCCACTGGCCCAAAAGGACCCGCATTACGATCATGGTCACTAAACAAACATCTCCAAGTCTGAATAAAATAATTTAAGCTTAACATTGGGTGGCAACAACAAAATGACAACGCAAAAGATAACGCATAAAGACAAAAATCATAACAAATACGCAATAGGAGCCACTTTAAGCATCAAAAGCCACAGTTAATTAATAAATAAGTATTACCAATTAAGCAAACAACAATAAATAAAAGAGCAAATAATATTAATATTAACACGAAGACAAAACTGCGAGTGTGGCGTCAGGTCCGCACAATAACATACGCTTCATTGGTTGTTTACAAAGAAATTTAAATATCAACACGTATAACAAGTGTACCACCGAAGCGGAAAGAAGTGTTAAGTCAAGCACAAGTCCCCCAGCAACCTCCACAATTCAAAAGGTAAGAGTTTAGTACATTATATTATCGCATAGTTTGATTGTTATATTAGGATAAGTTACTGTATACTTAATCTAAGTACCGCCACAGTAAACCTACATTACGTTACAATTGTTTGTAAACAGCTGTTTACATGCCACTAATGAGCCAGCAGGCTATCGGCAATATTTAGTTATAATAAGTACTTGACATAGTGCATAATGCAAATCCAATATTTAAAAGTAGATTGTTTGTTATTAACTCATAACCAACAGTGGGATTGCTTAACTCATAGTGCACTATCTACAAGTAAACAAGTACTGTATATTACAAGATATATAATATTCAAAGTATTTACTATATTTTACAATGCAAGTTATAAACATAACAAAACACAAAAAGAAAACACATACTACATAACAAACATTAAGTATACAAAAATTATAATACAGATAGTAAGCCACAAAACATATAAATCGCCACTAAATATGTAACCCATAACAAGTTATAAATTTTAGATCGTATTATTTAATTCAGTATAAAATCGAATGCGTAGATAGTATAGTTCACCACATAACACAATGTACTAACTTTGAATATTCAATTACATTAAATTACATATAGCTAAGTATAAAGCATTTACCTTTAGCTATAAAATTAATTACAGTTGCAAGATCCAAAATACAAATAAAAAATTTTTTTATTTTATTTTATATATATATATGGTTACATATTACCCATTACCTTACTAAACACATGTCACTATTTGCCCGTGACAACCTAATATAAAGTGCGTATCATACATAAGTTCAAATACAAATATATATACTCATTGCTATACTCTAAATTTGTTTACAATTAAAATAAGGTATATATTAATTGCATACCTTAAGGTACATAACTTACAAATATTCAAATACACTATTTTACAAATTGCATATCATCTAGTTTATTTATATTAAATATAGAAATTATATCAAATGCATAACATAAATGTCGAATTTTATCACAGTTCAAATACCCAAAAGTACATTTTACAAAGCATTTAGTTTATATACATTGTGTAAAGGGTGAAAAGAATCTCCAAACATATGATTCATAGCTTACATATTTAATATATTCAAATACACTAATTTACAAATTACATATAAACTGATTTATTTACTCTATATATATATTATATATATATATATGATTGTATATCAATTGCGAAACAAATGAAGTAGATCCTGCCACAGTTCAAATACATTAAGTATAGTTTGCAAAGCATTTAGTTTATTTACAAAGTGTAAGAGGCATAAATAATTACAAGGCGTATGGTTCATGGCTTACATAAGTTCCAATACAATAAATAACATTTTACAGGGCAATTAGTTTATTTACACTGAGCTAAGGGAGTAATTTAGTAAGATGCGTAATTTACAAGCTCACTAATACCCAAAAGTTGCAGTATACAAATTGTTTAGTATATTTATATTGATGTTTACTTTTGCCGTATACAAAACTGAGAGTAGTTAAATTTAACATGCCCTCAATAGCGACCCGTACCCACGGCCAGACCCCACAAAAGGAAAGTAGAAATAGTATTAAGACAAGTTACTTAATAGGATTATAAAAAGTAATTAAATCCAAGCTATATCTAATTAATTTAATTCCCCCCCCCTTTTTTTTCCAACAGAAGCCTCTAGCATAGTCCCAGCTAGGCAATTAATCGATTAAGCAACAGCTGGGTCCGAGCCCGGAACCGCTATCAAAGACTTGCAAGACCAAGTGTAACCAATAGAATACCAAGCTACAAAGTCTACATTACAAAGGTAAGTATAGTCAACCCCTAAGGCGAGTTGAATAAAATAAAAAGTTATTTTATAACCAAACTCGAGTTGTTAACTTATTATCATTAAGCCGCAACACAAATAAGTACCTGAGACGGAGCAAAACACAGAAAAGAAGTAATTGACGAAAACAGAACCAATAACACTCCAAATGGACCGAAAACAGGTAATCAAAAGATGAAGAAGAAAGCCATTAGACTGGGTAAGGACAGTGTTGATCCATGAGAAAAAAAAAAAAACTATTTTACAAAAAATTTTTTACAGTAAAAATCATAAAATTTATGTTTATCCCAGGTGATAAGTTTTTTTTCTATAATTTGAAAAATCAGGACAGTCGAAAAGACAGTGGTCTACTGTTTGAATTGCTGGACAGGAGCAGGCATTATCTTTACCATGAAATGTTTTGATAATCACCAAAGGCACCATGGCCCGTGATGGCTTGATTCAAATAGAAATTTGACATTAGTCTTTCACTTTTAAAATATTTCTTTAGTTCTTCTACCCTTCGTACTGTTGCCCCAGATCTGCTGCCATATTCTCAATTCTTCCCCATTCAACAATTTTCTAATTTTATATTTTGTCCATTTATAGTTATAATCAATATTAGTCTTTTCCTCTGCTTTTGCGGTTTTATCAGCCTCTTCATTTTATATAATTCCAATATGGGCTTTAACCCAATGAAATTTTATTTTTAATTTGTTATTTTTTATATTCTGTTTTATCTCTCTGAGTATCTCAGCCTTGTCTTTAAAGATTTTAGCGCCTCAAGCGCGCTACGCGAATCCGTATATAAATCGCTCTTTTTGATGTTTTCTTTCATCATATATTGGATAGCCATTTGTATGGTGTGTAGTTCTGCCGTATACGAATTAGCTCTATCTATTTTCTCTTTAATTTCTTCTTAATATTACCATTTTCGTAAATAACTACACCAGCACCTATGTTATCAGCCATTTTAGATCCGTCGGTATAAATTTTTATATTGCTTTCCGCTTCAGGGTTTTTGCTCCCTTCAAAACGAATCAGTTCTTGTATTCCTCTAATTCTCTTCTTCCTAGTAAGGCTGTTTTTAGAGTTGTATTTAATATTGCTAATCTCAATTTCTACTTTTTTATCATATAAACCAAACAATTGCTTAATAGTATTTGCTTTTAAATAAAGTGGAGCACAACAGGCCAGTGTGTTCAAGGCCTCGTTAGAAACCGTTCTATAACATTTAGTTAGGAATAGCAAATAGGGTCTTTGAATTTGAACAAGTTTCTTTTTGACATATTCCAGGTCTCTATACCATATCTCAGCGGCGTATAATAAAATTTTTTCTACTATTGTTTTAGAGATTTCTTTATTGATTTCGGGTTTGATCCCCCATGTTTTCTTTGAAATCTTACTTAATTTATAAAATATTTTAAGTGCTTTTTGATTGACCTTATTGAGATGGCTCATAAAGTTTAATTTAGTGTCGAATCTGACTCCAAGATATTTTAGTTCTTTTTGATATTTTAATGATTCGTTACGTATTTTAATAGTGGGTTTTCTAGTAATCTGTCCTTTATAGGGTACAATAGTGTACCCGCATTTCCCAATGCAAATTTTGAGATCGCTATTTTTAACCCAATTATTACATATATTTAATATCTCTTCCGCGCTTTTTGAGAATTTATAGACCACAGGGGACTTCAAGATTATAACCAGATCGTCCGCATAAGCTTGCATCTTATATTTTTCTCCCTGATTATTGTCAATCAATAAATCGTTTATGAAAATCAACCAAAATATGGGCCCCAACGATGATCTCTGAGGAACACCTCTGTTATATTAAATTTTCCCTTTTTTAATAATTTTGCGGTCAGTTAAATAATTAATAAGTATATTCAAAAAAATTTTTGTGCAAATTCAACTGTTTGAGTTTCCGTATCAATAGGTTTTTATTGACAGAATTAAAGGCATTTTGAAAGTCTATAGAGATAATGCAAGTATGGTTTTTATTGTGAAGTGGTGCGCTGAGGTGGATGCGATCGAACACGCCGGTCCGTCGTACCCTCCTGCATCCAACGATCACATATCCGCATTACAGTTGTTTGGCTTCGTCCAACACGACTACCGATTTCCCTGAAAGATAATCCACAATCTCGGTAGGCCACTATCCTTACTCTGTCGAACTCGGATACTTGATCAAAAGATGATCGATGTTTTTGACGAGGCATAATTGATCGTTTTTTGAAAAAACCACAAGAAAAACACAATTGCCGAACTTGAAATCTCCAAGCCTTAAATCGCGCTTTGAAGTGGCGCCACAGGCGCGCGTGATGTGCGTCTGCGCTGAAATTCTAATCATTTGCATATCTCACCTCCGCTAATGCACGTAAATTTCATGTTATTTGCATGTCTCCTTCAGGGTGTTGCATTTACAGTGGCCAGCAGTGTAATTTATCTATTGTTTTTTCCCCCTTTTATTTTCAGCTATTATATTCATTCTTTTCTTCAGCTCTATTCTGAATTCGACCCAATTTAATTGTTTAATGTTCCATCTACTGGTTTTATCAGGACTATAATCATTTTCTTTATTTAATATTTCAAATTCAATAGCGTTATAGTCAGAATTAATAATTTCATTAGTTACCCTCCAATTTTGTATTCTGTGTTCTTCCAAGCCAACGGTCATGGTAATGTCGGGCCAGCCTATCCCAAATGGTCCGTCGTAGGTGGGTAAACTATTAGGATTATTTCTAATATAAGCGTTGTATTGCATAGCATATCTTATTATTTCTTCACAACGACGATCAGTATTTCTTTTGCCCCAAAGGGTGGATTTAGCGTTAAGTCTCCCATGATTATGATTTTATTTGATTGTGGCTGTAGAGTGATATTATTCAAACAACTCCACTGCGGCTCCATACCTTCCAGACCACCATCAGCCGGAGGGATATAAATAGTAATAAACACAAAGTCTTCCTCATTCACATTTATTTTAATAGCTATTATAAATTCGGTGAGTAATAATAAAACAAATTTGAATTGTTTCTTAATAAGCATAGCAACTTTAGGGTTAGTATGATAAATCTTTTGAAGGTTGTTAGGAAAGCCTATAATCGCATGTTTTTCACCTCTAGAAAAATATGGTTCATTCAAGGTAACAATGTCAGCTTTCAATTTAGCCGCTAACTCAAAGTTTGCCGCAATAGAGTTATTGAAATTAATATGAATACATTGAAAAAGTACCGCAGGAAGAGAAGGGGGACCAGGCGTCCCACCCAGGTTAAGCATAGTTCCCATAATCCGTGCGGGCTCTGAGCCGATCGATGGCTTTAATATAATTCTTACAATTATTATTGTAATGTAAATGATCAGTATCAAATTCAGTACCAAATTTCTCGTTAGTATACTTGCAGTTTATACAACAAATTTTACTCTCGCACTGTCCGTGTTTGGCTAGACCACAATTCCTACAATTCTTTGTGTTATTACAAAATTTAGCAATATGCCCCAGTCTATAACACTTATAACAAACCTTCGGTTTTAAAATTTCCCTAATACTGAGCCTCTGCCAGCCGAGTTTTATTTTATTGTGTTTTATTATACTATTGTAAGATTTGCTATCCGTACTGATTATCCAATTATTCCCTTGTTTCGCTTTGTACACAGAAAGAGTAACAGTCTGCTAACACAGAAAGAGTAATCTTTGAGTTTGACACCTCGGACCCCCAGACCAGTAAGGTCTATCGTCCATGATACACCTGAAGGTCGGTCACTACGTAGCACACAGAAAGAGTAAATAAATTTTAATGTAATTTATGTAAAAATAATAATTACTAAATCATTTTTTGAACCATTATTGCTGGAAACTGCGCGATTGCATCGCTATACCCCCGTTTAGGAAATAGTGCTAGATCATTTAATCGAGATTGGGTTGTTGTTGTTCATACATATATTTTTAACTTTCAGTTTAGAAAAACTGCGTTCAGTTGCTGATCTAGTTAAAGTTAATGGTGGTAGAATTCTTTTAACTACAAGAACGTTTGGAAATATGCATTAAAAATCAAATTTGCCTAAATATTTAATACACCTTGCGGATTTTCAACTTCATTTCGAAGATTAAGACATAAGTTCATCTTTCGCGTCAATTGCCGATGTACCATTTTCGTCATCATCCGTTAGAATTAAGTTAAAGGGCCTGTTCACAAGGAGTCCGTAAGCGGAAGCTTAAAAGGAAAGATGGCGCTGAGACGGAAATAAACCAATCATAGGCTTTAAAAATTTCGTTGCTAATCGTTTGGAGGTTTGTCATTGGTAAAATATATTTCAATACTTTAACGATTCTGCTACCGGACTCCTATGTGAACAAGTCGTCACAATATTTTCTTCTATAGTATTATCCATATTTTTTATAGTAGATTTATTGTAAAGAGATCCTCACGTTCTTTTGAAATTTTAAATCTTTCATCCACCGAGTCGATTGTTAACAATGTTGATTGTTAGTAAATTTCGTATAAAATTTCAAATTTTTACCATATCTCTTTTTGGCTACTATTTCAGTTCGGTGCCTGAGACGGTCGCCTCTCTGTCTCACTCATGGGACCGGCCCTGTACGTAAAACAGTAGTGCGAAAACTGTGGGTCGCGACCCACAGGGCGGTCGTAAAAAATGGGAGGGGTCACGGGTAGTCTAAAGTAAATTTATATCGTACTGAATTATTTAAAAAAGAAAACGTGCTTTAAACTTTTTATTATTTTATATTTTTAATATATCACAATATATGATATTGTTAAAATAAGGTGTCAAACAGTCGTACAAGGTTACATTGCTTCCATACGCGTTTACCTATATGCGCCAGATTTTGTTTTCAAAATGAGTAGCTATAAATACTAAAAAATGTTGATAAGAGAGCCTAGCATTCTCGGATATTTCCCCAAGTATTGAAGTAATATTATCTCAGGTCCAGGCTCACCTTCATTAATTCTTTTTCATGAATAATTTAGGGAGAAACATTCTATTTCTAACAGAAAACTATCTCACTGTAGCTGTATGCTATTTTCTATTTCTTTATACTATAGCATTCAAATTACATTTTCTTTCTTGCCATTGCTCGAAGTGTTTAAATACAAATTTTTGTAACCTTTAAGTTGTAATACTTTTTTTACCGTGGCAAGACAGGAATATTTTTTTTGCAAGTATTGTACTGCCATCTATTGTTGAAATTAAAAAGTTAAAGTTGTGGTGCCATCTATTGATTAAAGGGGGAATTAATATTTTTTGAGCAAAGTTTGGAGTTTAAAAGAAGATTGCTAGCTATCGGGGAAAGTAAGTTAAAAAAATACAGAGATGATTGCTTAGGATAGCGGGAAGAGCACAAGATTCCCTTTTTTTTCATTAAAATGAAAAGCCCCATGAAAAACAGGAAGAGACAACAAGAAACAATTTTTAACACACGTGCAAGAATGGGGCAGGACCGATTTTTATTTGCAAGATCTGCTGGGCCCTTTCAAGTTCACGGGATTCCACAGGAAGGTAGTCGGTAACAGCATTACATGAGCCATGCCCTCCATTGCTGGGTTTTATGTCAGTGCTCCCTTACTACAAATGAAACGATCATGGAAATAACAAATATTAAAGGTAAAAGAAGACGACGCGTTGATCCAAGAGTTCATAACAAGTTAAAAACACACTAAATAAAAAAGTTTATGGATAAAGTACTAAATAAAATCCGCATTTTTTTTTTTTTTTTTTTTTTTAACCGAAGGAACCACGTATCAGTTTTGCAAGAAAGATATGTTGCTGTTTCTAATCCCTCCTGGTCAGGCGGTGCTAGACGAGGTCCATGAGGACATAAATCCTTAGGAGGTCATGAATAGGCGAGGATCGGTAGTAAATTCATCCCTAGATTAATTTAAGAAAGTTAGATTAATTTAACCCTAGATTAATTTAACTTCTGTTGGTCAATGACCTGGAGCACCTGAAGGTAAATGACTGACTTAGATCCAAGTGCCTTCTAGCTTTAGCTAGACATAACGGAATGGCCTTCACCCCTAGGGTGTCCCTACCTGGAATAAAATTTCCAACGCACTTCACCCCTTCCGTCCATCCGTCCAGTGCCCCCCCCCCCCCCCCCTGCCACGATGAGGCAGCATCAGTGGCGTACCCAGGATTTAATTTTTTTTTTGGGGGGGGGGCGAGTTGAACGGATAAAAATATTTTAATGCAAATTCAATATTCATAATGCAATTTCTATTTCTTTGGGGGGGGGGGCAGGGTCCCTTGGCCCACCCCCTGGGAGTGCCACTGAGCAGCATAGCATGACTTAGAGGGGAAGAAAGAAATGTGCTGGTATCTATCGAATAAAAGGGAAATTAAAAAGTAGTGGCGCCATCTATAGATTAAAGAGGAACTATGCTTTAGGAGTGAAACTTTCAGAAGAGCCGAAGCTAGTTGTCAATTTAATTTTTTTTTTAAATTTTAGGAAGCTGCGTTTTTTTTGTGTAAGGAGGACTTACCATATAATTCATGGATGAAATTTAAATAGAGAGGTATTATGTAAATCTGAATATAACTGATTAATATCTTAAAGTAATAAATAAGAATACAGTGGTACCTCGACTTACGAGTGCCACAATTTACGAGGCTTTTTGAGATACCGGCAGTCTCTCGGCCGATTTTTTGCTTTGAGTTACGAGCTAAAATTTGGGTTACGAGCCAGCTTCAGATACCCCACCGCTAGTTTGCGAAGTGAACTCCATGTAACGTTCTCGTCAAATGAGCACATGAGCATATATATCTGCCGTTCCAAGCGTAAGAGGCGTATCTAAAAAAACTGAAACTTTTAAGTATGAGCGTTTTTGTAAGTGTACATCCCGTACCTAATGAATATTGTAGGATTTAGTGTTTTTATAGTTTTTATTCATTATTTCAAGATAAGATACGGCCTTCTTGCTTAGGAATAATGTCAGGTAGCTCACAACACATTACTAAGCATAAAAAACTGTAAAAATGAAAAAAAAAAATGAGGTACGTCTTTTATGCTTAGGAGGGCAGATATAATATCTACAATCTTTATGTACAATTATTATGCAATTATATATAAATATTATTCTAAGACTACTTTCCAGTCTTAAAGCGAGAAATTAGCTCTCAACAATTATCACACGGGGCAACTTGCTCTACCCATTCTGGAGTCGCCCTCCGAAACCGAACAGCGTCAAACCTCTCATTTCAAAAACATTCTCAAAGAGGGGACGAAACAGATCTCATTGGACAAGTTTTTATCTAAAATCCCTGCAGATGGAAGTGAGGAAAGCGTGGCGAAAAGAACAAAATTCAGCGAATATGATTCAACTAGTTAAACCCGCACTTCGATACGGCGTACATTCAAATTAAATACATCGGTCAATGTATGCAATTAATGCCAAAACAAAAAATATATTAAATACTACGATCAATGTATGCAATTGATGTAAAAAAACAAAAAAATATATTTATAAAAAAATCGTAGGGGATATTTTTATACACAAAATAATGTAGAAGAAAATATCCAAATTAAATCTAATAGTATGTTATTACTTATTAGTATGTTCTAATAATAGAACTAAAGAATATAGTACAGTTAATGTAGTACAGTTTGATGAACTTAACTTTTACTGTATTTTAATATTTTTTTGGATAATGTCCAATCGTCTGCCGCATTAGCAAGAATTTTTTTTTGTCTATTTCGTTGTCATGCACGTGACCATAAATTAATTTAAAGTATCAGAAAAAGAAATCACGTGACCCGCATTTAATAAATTAAATTCTAAAAATTAATCTTTAAAAATTCACCAGCAATCAGAAAATGGAGGTAAAGATTCGAAAAAGATTTCATTTTAAAGGAATTTTTATGATCTTTCTCGTGATATAAATTTTATAACCTTCAAATTATTATTTTAAATGCAAACTTAAAGTTACTAAAACAGCTTAAAAATTTAATTTAAAAAAACTAAGAATTTTTCAAAAATCTTTCTTAGTGCACCCCTACAGTATAAAAGGAATCGCCGTGCAAAATTT
Source organism: Dolomedes plantarius (assembly GCA_907164885.2). Taxonomy (NCBI): domain Eukaryota; kingdom Metazoa; phylum Arthropoda; class Arachnida; order Araneae; family Dolomedidae; genus Dolomedes; species Dolomedes plantarius. The sequence goes on along the minus strand of OU015496.1, from coordinate 155,296,096 downwards.
CAGCCCTTTAGGTCCAGAGGTTTGGTCTGTGCGTTGTATGTCAGTCAGTTACGGAATTGTTTTATATATATATAGATTACTCAGTTCACCCTTTCTCCTCAATCCCCGTCGGCATCTTCAAGCCATCTGATCTCCAAGGTAAATGTTGTACATTATGCTTTATAAAACCAGTTTATTGCAGTACAGTCTATTTTATTGTGTTTTTATACAATATGTTATTTACAAATACATTTTCTTATTTAAAAACATCTAACAAAAAATTGCGGTGTTTTTTTTTTTTTTTTGGGGGGGGGGGCAGAACGGATTAATGGCATTTCAATTCATTTCAATTGGGAAAATTGATTGACGTACGAGTAATTCGAGTACGAGCTCCGTCACGAAACGAATTAAACTCGTTGGTCAAGGCATCACTGTATTAGAATTACATAAACCACTCCGACACACTCAAAGATGTCAGACAGTTAAGTAGTCAGTTAAATGCAATTCAGGTGGGAATAGAGAAACTCCAAAAGGACTTTGCTCGTTTTGCAGGTACAGGTAGAGGACTAAATATCCTCGTTTTAAAACCATAAGAGCTGCTGTTGCATAAAAAATCTCGCTTGAAGGTTGTAACAAACACATTAACATGTTCAATTTCTCGCAGATGCATTACACCTAAAACTTTTTTTTTCCAATGCGGAGGCACTTGTCGTCAAACATTCGCCTATTCTACCCGCAATTTTACTGCCCATTTTATTGTGGGGACTCCATATAGGCGGACAGTATTAGTCCTTATGAAGGGTCGACACGGACGGAGGCATTTTTCGTGGCGCGACGTGAGGATTCGATCTGAGCACCCTCAACACCGAAAACCAGCGCGCTGTACCACTGGGCCGCCACAAGCCCGCACACCTAAAACTTATGGGTGAGGATCACGATTTGTGGAAAAGCCGCCTCTGGTAGATAAATAATAAATAAAAGAGACGTAATACAAGTAATTTTTTAATAATATTAATTTTTATTGAATTACCGGCTCCACTTTCGGAGATTTAACGTTAACATCTCTCGATTACTTGAACTGATCTTCCGGCGACACTAACTTTCCTAAACATATTTTCAAAATTGCATTCGTACACTTAGGTCACTCTAGATTGACAGAAGTCCTAACGCCATGTTACCTAGCTTTTAAACTAGTTTCTCCCCTTTTGTATGTGATCGTGGTCCTCTTTTCATTATAAAAAAAATTAAGATTCCGGTGGAGAGAAGGCGCAGGAGAGTTCAGGAGTCATGTCCTACCTCATTTCCTAATCTTTACAGATTCATTGATTCTTTAAAGAAACAGCTAGGACTGCACAATTTTGAAATCACTCAAGGAATTTCCGGTAATTTAAGAAATAAAAAAAACAGGAAGTATGCTACAATTTCTGCTAGTATGAAAAGAATAGTTCAAAATTTCCAAAATCGAAATGTGATTGATTTCCTTAGGCGCAGTGTTTCCCAACCTTTTTCGAGTCGTGACCCGCCCGTTAATGGTTTCCACGCATCCTGCGACCCCCCTCCCCCCCGCACACACCTTCCCACCCTGTATATTTTCATTTAAAAGGCCTTTTAAGACGGAGAAAAACACTAAAATGCATTTTTCATAATTTTAATTAAAACTAAATATTTAATTTAACAATATTGAAATTTTAAGAAATGGAGAACATTGAGAAACATTTATCGCTTAGCCACGCGCGTGTAAAATCAAGGACAGAAGAGAACAGAACCTCAAGAGAAATAATCTCCTTACCGTATGGATTCAGAATGATATACCAATAAAAATAGAAAAACTCTTTCCTGATAAAATTTCTTTTTCCGTTTTGGAAAGTGCAATAGTAATGCCAAAAGCGAAAACAGAGATTGATGAAAGACAAACTGACTGTTCACGCCCTAGCGAACTTGACCTTAACCACCTAGGGCTATATAAAAGCATCCCTTCATGTGCAACCGGGCGTCGTGGCGAGCTCTGAAGGTCGTGGCTCAGCCAGTGGTCGTAGCTCGCTCTGAAGGAGCAGACCACTGGCTGAGCCAGGACCTGCAGAGACCAGCTTATAAAAGCATCTCTTATGTGTGCATCCGTGCGTCTTTGCGAGCTCTGAAGGTCGTGGCTCAGCCAGTGGTCGAAGCTCGCACTGAAGGAGCAGACCACTGGCTGAGCCAGGACCTGCAGAGACCAGCTTATAAAAGCACCTCTGTGTGTGCATCCGGGCGTCGTGGAGAGTTCTGAAGGTCGTGGTTCAGCAAGTGGTCGTCGCTCGCTCTGAAGGAGCAGACCACTGGCTGAACCAGGACCTGCAGAGACCAGCTTATAAAAGCATCTTTTCTGTGGGCATCCGGGCGTCGTGGCGAGCTCTGAAGGTCGTGGCTCAGCCAGTGTTCGTAGCCCGCTCCGAAGGAGCAGACCACTGCCTGAACCAGGACCTGCAGAGACCAGCTTATAAAAGCATCTCTTCTGTGTATATCCGGGCGTCGTGGCGAGCTCTGAAGGTCGTGGCTCAGCCAGTGTTCGTCGCTCGCTCTGAAGGAGCAGACCACTGGCTGAGCCAGGACCTGCAGAGACCAGCTTATAAAAGCACCTCTGTGTGTGCATCCGGGCGTCGTGGAGAGTTCTGAAGGTCGTGGTTCAGCAAGTGGTCGTCGCTCGCTCTGAAGGAGCAGACCACTGGCTGAACCAGGACCTGCAGAGACCAGCTTATAAAAGCATCTTTTCTGTGGGCATCCGGGCGTCGTGGCGAGCTCTGAAGGTCGTGGCTCAGCCAGTGTTCGTAGCTCGCTCCGAAAGAGCAGACCACTGCCTGAACCAGGACTTGCAGAGACCAGCTTATAAAAGCATCTCTTCTGTGTATATCCGGGCGTCGTGGCGAGCTCTGAAGGTCGTGGCTCAGCCAGTGTTCGTCGCTCGCTCTGAAGGAGCAGACCACTGGCTGAACCAGGACCTGCAGAGACCAGCTTATAAAAGCATCTCTTATGTGTGCATCTGTGCGTCTTTGCAAGCTCTGAAGGTCGTGGCTCAGACAGTGTTCGTAGCTCGCTCTGAAGGAGCAGACCACTGGCTGAACCAGGACCTGCAGAGACCAGCTTATAAAAGCATCTTTTCTGTGGGCATCCGGGCGTCGTGGCGAGCTCTGAAGGTCGTGGCTTAGCCAGTGTTCGTAGCTCGCTCTGAAGGAGCAGACCACTGGCTGAGCCAGGACCCTCAGAGATGTGCCTATATCAGAGCCGAGACCTTCAGTTCCAGGACATTCAGAGCTCGCCAAGACGCCGGGTTGCACATAGAAGAAATGCTTTTATACGACCCTTGGCGGTTAAGGTCAAGTTCGCTATGGTGCGAACACTGACGTTTAGCATTTGTGCACTGTACTTAATAAGTGACCACGAATTTCATTAATCACCAGATGAAGGCAATAAAATTCTAACAAACTGGGTTTGTGTTTTGAAAGAGACATTTCCCTTTAAGCTACATGACTGCCTTACAGTTTCATCGTAAATAAATGATGAAAATTTCTTCGATTATATACGCTAAAAAGTTTTTTTAAGAATATTTGCTCATTCGCTTGAAAACATATTTGAATTTTAAAAAAATACTTGTAATATTGTCTTTTCTATTCACTGTTTATCTACCGGAGGGAAAATGCTAGGGGCGACTTTTCCTGATCCTGCGGATCACCGTAGTAATCTAAAGAAATTTCATAAAGTCTGAAATTTTCTGACTTTAGACTGGTTTTTGAATTAAATATGGTAATTTAATCACCAGTGATTTTTACGAACCTATTCCCTAGAAGCTATGATATACGGATTGTCAACAGAAGATTAGAGATAATCTTCGAAAGTAAAACTGCAGTGAAACAGAAATGATGGAAAGTGGGAAGTTAAAATCAAATTTTCCATTTATGATCATATCTGTATCTGTCCTTCATTCTGCTGTTTTCCAATTTCAGAATAAATCGAAATAAATAAAGATATCGATTAGGTCGACAAATGATTGCTAAATCAGTAAAAACATGCAGATTTAATTCAAACCATAATGAAAGCCTTATTACTTCTTAAACACATAAAGACAGAAAATTTTCTAATCTTCCAATTCAAATTTTAAATTTTGATGGCAATTACCTGAACGAATTTAAATAGATATTTTGAGGCATACTTTATAAATATTTTAATTTTGTTTTCAGTGTTTAGTTTTTATGTATAAGAGAAAAATTTCCCTAAAACAACATAACTGCATTTTATGAAAGCTTGACTTAATGTAGTACTGTCTAAAGACTAATATTAAAAAAAAAAATAAAGATCATGAAAACAGAATGAACTGAAAGTCAGTTGTACATTTACAGTGAATACAGTGGAACCCCATTATAACGGACTTCAAAGCACCAAAGGTTTTGTTCGCTATATCCGAACCATTAAGAAAAATGCTAGAGTACACAAAATGTATAACTCATTAGTTGCAATGTGTATTCAATAATGATGTATTAAAAAATGATAAAATCTATTAAAAATGATCATTTAATGAATTTAATCGAGTAAAATAGATTACATTAAACTGACACAATACTAATTAAATTACGTACAATAGGAAAACGGCGGGACCAAAATTTCCATTCCTTATAACATTGAGTTCGTTATATACCGGGTTCGCTATAACGGGGTTCGACTCTAATATGTGACACATACACCTACAATGCATCATCCAACCTAAAGTCTAAAACAGCAACCTTAAATGTTATTAACATTTGTTTAACTTTCAAAATTTATTTGAGAGTAAAAAAAAAGTACTGTTATGAAGGGGAAAAAAAGCATAATGTAAATATCTTATTGATAATCTTAAAAATTGTCCAATGCACTTTTTTTAATATTTGTGTTGTGTTGTGACATATGTCCCATTCCAGACAAGGTCCAGGTTGCGGCTCCGGTTTCCAATGGCACCATCAGGATTGGAGTTCGAATTTGTCAGGTGCCACTCCAATTTTGACCTGAGCCCCCTACGGTCGACATCCGAGAGACGCTTCTCCCCCCCTCCTCCCTCACTGACCTTACAGAAGGACTCTCTGGTTCTACGGATTTGACGTGCTTATAGCAGAAGGTATTTAGTGGCGCTCATAGGGGTACGATCTCAGCATCCCCAGTCCGCAGCCCAACGCGCTACCAGTAGGCTACCTCGGGCCCCCTTTTATTCTAATGAGGATGCCTTATATACTAGGTTAAATAGAATATGCAGAATTACGAACAAGCATAAGTTATTCCTACTATACTTTCTATTTTTAACAGTTATTGACATTTCAACACTTTTTTTAATCTCATTCCTTATCGATAGTGTATTGATATTGACAGAAGGGTCATTGTGTTTTGAAGTGCGAATTTTGTATTCTTTTTTTTCTTCCTTCCATACAAATCATTTCCATCTTGGCGGACAGACAGACCACGGCACTTTTCGAGTTCGCAGTGAAGAAATTTTTTAGTTGGTTGGTGGAATCAGCTTGGTGGAATGTGGGATCAAACCCCTAGAGGTGGTCGCACGTAAAGAGTGTGGATATTATTGATTTAAAAGTAAAATTTTATATTTTTACTGTCTCAGTGTGGAAAAAAAAAAAGCGCCTGGTAACTACAGAATGAAGAAGTTTTGAAGATTGTGGAAAGTTGGTAATTCTTTTTTTATTTTTTGGTATTTCGTAATGATATTCCCCTTCGAATATAACGTTACCTAAATTTTTAATTTCTTTTATTTATAAAACTACTCCAGCGGCTTAAAATGTGATTTCTTGTTTATTCAAAATTTAATATATATGTTCACACACATATATATATATGTAACATACTGGACAACCCAAGGAAAGAATGGGCGTCCAGCACATCACTGGGAATGAAGAGTAGTCGTGGCTCGAATAAATGACGCGGCAAGTTACGGCATTAAATTTTATTAGACGGAGAATACGTCTTTCCAAGACAGTTACAAAATCAAAAAAGCGTACAGGTTTCCGTTCATGTGGTTTATATAAACTTTGTCATGTGATCATCATAGCGATTAGGGATTTGCTGTTGTCGATAAGTCACATGTGGTTTTATGTAATCTGCGCAGAGCTTATCTAAAATATGGGGGACGCCGCGCATTTTTGAAAAAGGAAGCCATTTAATATTTTCTCTCGATGTTATTAGAGTTTAGAATCAAAAGCGAAATTTAGCTCGTACGCCCAAGGGAATTTAGAATAATGTTAGATTTTAAAATGGTATGGGGTTTTTAATGTTATAGAATATCCCCCCCGTCCGAGAAGAGGCTGACCAACAATGCCTGCATTGGAGGACAGACTCACTCGACCATGTGAGGAAAATGGGCGTCGACCACAAATTTGGAAAAGTTTGAAAAGGAACATATGTTTTAAGTTAATTTAGTATGATGATCACATGGCAAGACATGGCACATTTCAAATTTGAATACATAAAAATACACTAATGATTTACTAATTTATGAACACAATAAAAACAAAAAAAATTATAGTAATTAATGATCAACTATAGAAAATTGTAAATTATGTAAATTTCTTATATTGTTGCTGTGAAAAAAAAATTAAATTTTTAAAATGCACCTATCATCAACTGAAAACAATGTTGAGCAGGGCTGCAGTCCCCACACAACACAATCTCAGAAAAAAAATAAATTAAATTTAACTAAATACAAAAAAAACTAACTTGAGTCGACTCACACAAATAATAGAATATAACAATGAAAATATCAAAATCAACAAACAAACATGTTAAGTAAATGGAATAGAACATGACAATAATAATTTGAAGTTATTGTACTTTCCTCCTCAACTCCCACAGCATTGGGGTGAGTCCAAAAAAGTTTGTAAGGTACACATGGTAGCTTATAGTTCACGTTCCTTATTATGTTAGCTACAGTATGTTGCTTGAGAAAAGTACAAAAAAAATCACAGTTCGGTAGGTTCTGTGACCCATCATCTCGCAAGTGCAGAATACCCAAAGAAATTTACAATATTTTGGCTTAAATTAAAAAAAGTCATTTGTAGTTGGGTACAAAAAAACAATCACAGTCTTTTTAGTGCTGTGTTATTTCTGCTTCACAAACGTAGAATACATAAACATCACATTATCTCGACTTGTTTACATATAAAGAAAGTTAGTTCTTTAGTTACATAATAAAAATCACAGTTTATAATAAAAATCACACTTTAAATAAAAATCACAAATTTTAATAACACCACACTTCAAATATATCAATTGTATATAAAAATTACAAAACATATCACTCATTATCTAGTTTTCGTATCTTTATTTATCTCATTATTTTTTCTTAATATCCATTATCTCCTTTATTTCAATATTACTTATTATTAACAAAAATCTCTTTTTAATATCTTTTATATTTCTTATTATTCTCATTTCATCATTTCTTATATTCATTTTATTTCGACAATATTTATTCATTCCAAAATTCTATTCAATATTCTTTAATTATACTTATTCATATTTATTCGAACTTTATTTATTCTCAATACTTTTCACTTTATTTTCAAATTATTTATCTACTATTCATTTTTGTACATTTATTATAAGTTTATGTGGATCCATTTCCTTGCTTTGAAGGTACCTTGTATGTGTGTTCCCCAACTCTTAGTCTCAAATTCTTTAATTCTACCTCTAAGCAGTGAGGGTTGTGTTTATGTTTGTGTAACAAGTGGGTTTTCTTTCTCCATATTGTTCTCTGACTAATAAGGAGGAAGAGTCTTTTAGCCGTACAGTGGACTAACCGTAAATCTCCGACAGAATATGACTGCGTTGAAAAACAGCATCTTGCATAGTACACAGATGGAGAAAAGGAAAAGGTGCAGTTGTCATACCTGTGGGAGTATAATATATAGAAATGGGAGGACAAAAGGAGTGGCCATCCCAGCCCTGTTTTAGTCATTACTCAAGCATATAGTCTTCAGCACTTTAAGTGACTGAGTTGTTGAATTAAAAACAAATAGTAAAAAAAATTAATAAGATCTTAAACAGTTGGGACGGCATCCAACGCGCTTGTAGAGGTGGGTGATAGGAAAGTGTGTTTCAAGAAATAGGAAATTTACTGAAAGGTTAAAGAAGTAGAGTTGTCATAGTCGGTGTTTAAATTGAGATCCAAAAAAAAAATAATTCACATATAATAGTATTCTTAAGAAGAAAGTTTAAGTTAGACAGTTTTTTTTTTATTTTTTTTTATTATATATCTTTAGTAGGACAACACATAATTAATTATATCAATTTAAAAAAATATATATAATGATAAGCATCACATAGAAAAGAAAGAAAAATGGATCTAATGTTTGTCATTATTCATGGTGTGGATTTAAGTTCTCTGGTGCATTATAATATCTCAATCTGCAAGCATGGACAATTTCAGAATCTCGTTTAGTGTGAAAGTTTTGTTTATCAATTTTATATTCAATAGAATCCAAAATACACAACATATGAAAGTATTAAACACACACTAATAAAATATTTCTAATACTAATAATAATATCTCAATATTCTGTATCAATTGTCATAATTTAATGTTAACGTCCAAATTTCAATTTCGAAATTATTATTCTATCAATTGACACAAATAATCAAAATTCTTTTACCAATACCCATCTCAGTTTTATCAAGTTAATCATGAAATCGATAAACCAAAATTAATTTTTCTTTTCTTATATCACATTTTGGTATGAATCCTCGCTGTAAAGTTCCCAAATATTCATCATTTGTATTTAATCTCTCAAAAATTATCTCTCATTATAATATTCTCTTTTCTATTTATTTATTTTTCTTCATTATTTCTATTTCGAGAATTTTCTGGGGCGGATGAACCAAATATAACATACAATGGTTTTTCAATTCTCCAATTGTGGTTTTTTGGCACCCTAAGTCATGTTATAAAGACGCTCCGTTTATGAAAATCGTAACAAGAATTTTAACGTCGACTGAACCTCCAGAAATCTCCTTTACTTAAATTCGTAGAACAATTTACGAGGTCTCAACATCAAATGTAATATGTCAAAGTACTTAAATTATAAAATTTTCTTGATGTCTGAAAATTACTATGTTATCCCTGCAGATATTTTCCAAAATCAAAACCACAGGCATCATATGTTTAAATTTAGAGTCGTAAAAGTCCTAAGTTAAATGAATCAAAACAAGTTTGGCTCTTTTCGTGATCGTGTTTACAAAACTAATGCTGAGCATTCAAATTTATTGCGGAGGCGACCTTCGAAATGTAATACAACGGCGCTCGAAAACGGAAATGATTTGTTATTTTTCTTTTTCTCCGCGACGATTCAGAACTGCGTGCAAAATTAGATACTCATAACATTACTTTACTCATTTAATATTTCAGTTTAACGTAACCAAGGATCATTAATTATCTTAAAACACTAAAATATTCATTATCAGAAAAAGAACATGGAAATATTATAAAATTACACTAAAAACACACACTTATAATAAATTTATCACATATAAGTCTCAAAAATTTCTTTAAATTCAAATATCTTATAATGAAACAATATACTCTTAAAATTCCATCAAAATGCAAATCAAAATGAAACATTTTAAAATCAAAAACAAAATGCACGTTTTAAACCAATGATTCTTACTTTCGTTTTACTTTTTATCGATTTATTTTTTATCATAGGTACTTAATTAAATCAATAATTTGAAAATACTTTCACCGAAACACATTTATAATAAATTTTTATCAGTATCTATTAATATTAAAATTTTTCACAATAATTTGTAAATTTTAGCTTACCAATTGAAGTGTTATTCACACTCTTTACCATTATCCTTATTAATTTTCACTATTACATATCTTCATAATTTTAACATTTGTAGCTCGGTTCTGAATTTATCTTGGTGAAGTTCTTGGCTTAGTTAGTCCCAGTACACAGTATCCCAATTGGAACACTATGAAAGAGCACTTTAAAAGAAATTTTTTTTTCTTTTTCGGAAGTTGTAGAACCTTTCCTTTAGGTAACATTTTAAGAAGGCACTATTGCGTTGAACTGCTGGAACGAAGTTGTATCGCGAACACATTTTTCTGTTATGCACACAATTTCTATGACCTAATACTTTCACTGATGATTTTTAAATGGTGGGGATTACGCACTTTTTACATGATGACACTCTCGAAGAATTTAAATGGTGATCACACGAAGCAATGGGGAACACAAATCATAAGTATACACATTCCGGCACAAGATTTCTGAAAAGGAAAATACACAATTTTTGAAGAAACACCGGACTTGGACGGCCACACGTTGAAACTGATCCAGGATGAATCTCGCAGCAAGTCGAAGCACTTATTGACAATCACACTAGTACCGAAATGGGGCTGTTCACGCTGGCCTCCAATCGAAGGTCGCACATGGAGCTGATTCACCATCGTAAGGCAGAAATGCGCACCAATGCACCCAGCGAAAGCGAAATTTTCACACGCGGTGACGCTGAAACGAAAACGCCGAAATGCCTTGGAAAATCCAGTGGGATGTGGTCGCAGCAGGTGAGAATCCTGCCGTCTCTATGTAACATACTGGACAACCCAAGGAAAGAATGGGCGTCCAGCACATCACTGGGAATGAAGAGTAGTCGTGGCTCGAATAAACGACGCGGCAAGTTACGGCATTAAATTTTATTAGACGGAGAATACGTCTTTCCAAGACAGTTACAAAATCAAAAAAGCGTACAGGTTTCCGTTCATGTGGTTTATATAAACTTTGTCATGTGATCATCATAGCGATTAGGGATTTGCTGTTGTCGATAAGTCACATGTGGTTTTATGTAATCTGCGCAGAGCTTATCTAAAATATGGGGGACGCCGCGCATTTTTGAAAAAGGAAGCCATTTAATATTTTCTCTCGAGGTTATTAGAGTTTAGAATCAAAAGCGAAATTTAGCTCGTACGCCCAAGGGAATTTAGAATAATGTTAGATTTTAAAATGGTATGGGTTTTTTAATGTTATATATATATATATATATATAGTGGTTTTTAATATTGAAGGAGTCCTAATATTATTTTCGCTGTCAGTATTCCCAAAGTATGAATTGCGTCACTGCTGCGCATTACACTACGATGGATGCGACCAATAAAAGTCTGTTTCAGCTTGGGATAGATACGAACAGTGCTTCTTGACCATCGCCGGTAGTATTTAAGGTCAGGTACGAAGGGATGTAGTTAGATGCTTTTAATTATGATTTTTAGTATGTTTTATGAATTTCCTGTATCATTATTTCATGAAAACTGGTCTCCGTGTTCATTCAATGTATGTGTCTGCATTCATATGTTGTAAACTATTAAAAGATGCTATGGTCGAATTGCTGTTTTATTGAAACTGCTTACGACTGCTTTTTTTGAATCAACCTTAGAACAATATCGAGGGGACATTATTTATATATATATATATATATATATATATATATATATATATATATATATATATATATATATATATATATATATATATATATATATATTATAATACAGAAATTTAAAGTGATTAGCCCAAGTAGAATCACAAACTGCTCTCGAGCTTTTGTAAGCGACCTAGCAGACCTCTTGATCTGGGAAATACAAGTATTATATTCAGTTCTTTTTAATACTGCTGTCGTAAATGTTGATATGAATGGAAATAATTTCGAAGATCAAATGTTTCATATACCATTTTATATGAAACTGAAATATCACTTTTCCCATAGTAAAGGTTTCTGCCTATCTACTCTCGTTTCTCAGTGTTGACTTTGATTCATAATAACTTAAAATGTAGTATGTTGGTTCATAGCCATGGACACTTTGTGCCCAATTATTGGTGAAAACAATTATTCATTGAATTTTCTTGGCTTTTCGAGACCATTTAAAGTGATTTCAGAAACTGGCCTTTTTGTGTTAGAATCTTATTGTGAACTGTAGAACTTAGGAACATTGCTGTCAGCCATAAATACCGGAAAAAAGTTCTTTGTTACTCTCAATGCATTTCCCCCTCAAAGTTTGATTAGATTCAACACGTTTCTCCTGTTTGCAATAAAAACTTTTTGCAGAAACGCTTGATATTATCCATAATGATTATGCTACTAACAGCAATTTCTTCGCACTTTACGTAAGAAACGAACGTTTTCAAGCAGTATTAATTCGCAAGAAAATTATTATTGTCGATGGAAATATACATTCATGGATTACCTATTGAAATAAGAATAATTTCACTCGATGTTGCAATCCGTGTATCCATAGATTATTTTGGTTTATATCAAAATGTACCTTGAAGAAATAGTTCTATTATTTATTTACAACCGCATATCGAAAGATGGAGTTCACTTGTACCATAAAAATCAGAGACAACTTGATACTTAACATTTATTGGAGAAGTAAAGGACAGTTGACAACATCCTTGATATTTTTGTGGAAATTATATTCCAGCTTTATAAGGAGAAAGTTTATTGAAAAAAAGAGTAAGAACTACTTTTATAAGATGTAACAATGCGAGAGTTTTTTTATTATGGTACGCAATGTATTTCGCTTTAATGTTTTCATATTTCAGGTAGAAGACAATAACGGTTTTATCTTTGAAATTTTAATAATCAACAGAAATGAAGATCGTAAGTAATTTTCTCTTAAATTTCATTTCTTAGAGTACTTTTATTTCTCCTGCCAATAATAAACCTTATTTTGTTGAAATTGATATATGGTATTTTATGTTTCTTACGTACGCGTGATCTGTATTGTTACTTTCAATGTCAAATTCATAAGGTCTCCAAAACAATCCATTGACATTAATATTTATATATTTAAATAGGATATATGAAAAAAATTATGAACATAAAGAAGGAATGGAATGCAACAAATAATTTCGAATTTCGTTCATATTTCTGCATGAGTTATTTTAAATAAGAGAAAGAGGAAAACAATAAATAGTGCTTCAATATGTTGAATGGTTTCTTCAAATTTCTTCCTTATTGCTTATTACTTTTTAATTTGAGTTATTTTCCATAAGACAAAGAGGAAAACAATAAATTGTACTTCAATGTGTTAAATGGTTTCTTCATATTTCTTCATTTCTTCATTAAAGCTTATTAATTTTTACATGAGTTATTTTCCATAAGACAATGAGGAAAATAATAAAGTGTACTTCAATGTTTTAAATGGTTTCTTCATATTTCTTCATTAATGCTTATTAATTTTTACATGAGTTATTATTAATGAGACAAAGACGAGAACAATAAATTGTACTTAAATGAGTTAAATGGTTTCTTCCTACTTTTTCATTAATGCCTATTAATTATTCTTCCTTTTGACAGTTTTGTAAGTGAAAATTTATTAACTCTTTTAAAAGAACTTAGTTATAGCTTAATTATCGTAATTGTTTCAACACATTTTGGGATTCATTTTTCCTCTGTTAATCCACTAAATTGTAAAATATGAAAACTGCAATGTAGAATAGAAGCGTGAAGTATACTTTGTAACGGTATTTTTCATTTAATCTGTTTACTAGCCTTATATGTTCATAAGTAATTCCTATTTTTTGTTGAAATCAGTTGGAAAGTAACGTTACTTAACGGAAGATTCTGGGAACAATTAATTATAAGACGGTTATGAAACTCCGAAAGTTAACTGCTTTACCGATTTTTAAATCACCTTATAAAAAATATTATTTACATTTAACATTACAGGGCAGATAGGCGTTTGATGTCAGCCTGTAATCATGGGGTTTCGAACTATTCCTAAATAACTAACTTAAAGATTCCATGGCTGTTTATATTCATTCTTTCGCTACTTAAACATATATTTTATGTGAAGTAAAAGGCGTGAAACTGTGAAAAGAGTATAGTTATTACTAACTAAAGAGTATAGCTATGTACTAACCCCATTGGATTCGCTCACCTCAATGTTAACCTATGGAGAAAATTTGTCCACGGATTGCCGACTTGGATTCAAAGATTTTTTTTAAAAATGTACTCCGTCATATAGGAAAAAATTTTACATTTGTATATATTTTTCGTTTTTTTTAAAAAAATGCAATCAATATTTTAAAAATTAAATTATTCGGGGAAAAATCTGGTATAGTGTGTTTTAAAGGCTCAGAAATTCCTTCGGTGGGCGAAATTTATAAATTGCATCCTTTAGCGTTTTGCAAAAAATTTCAGACTATCTAACAATGCAAATTTTATTTGATTATCATTATTTATGTACCTGTAAATAGTTGACAAAAATATATTTTAAATAAAAAATTTGGGGGCAGCGCTTAACTCCCCTATAGAGAGAGAGCCATTACGATCCCCCAAAATGTCAATCCTAAGGGGGGTGGAACTTTCGAACTGTCAACTGGACTCCTCAAACCACAAGGGTCTGCAAGAAGAGGAAAAGGGAAATACGATTTTTTTCTTAGTACATAGCAGCTTTAAGAGACGTATTTAGATCTATATCATACTATAGTCAATCTAATGCTCTAGAAATAGCAACGCCCCTTCATTCTTCATGCCCTAACCGTGCCTTAATAGTAAAGCGCTCGGGTGCCACTCCTAGGAGATAACTGAGCTAATTCAAACTTTTAATTACTGTAAAATTTGTGGAGCAGAGTAAAAATACAAAGATGGAAATTAAAAATTTAAAAGTTTGCGTTAAATTCAAAGTGTCGTCAATCTTTTACATTTAAATCATACTGTAATATGTTGGACTCAGGGTAGCGAAACATAGAGTCCAGTCTACTGAAATAATAACACATTTATTAGAGTCTTGATTAGATGATTTTTACACTATTTACAAAAGTCGTGAAACAGTCTCTAGACATAGAGGGAACTGGTCTTCACAGTAGCCCGAAATTTACCTAACGAAGTCAGCAATGAAACACAGTTCGTCAAACGATCCAAGGTTGGAATAACGATTTCGCGGGATGCGAATGTAATAGACCGTGCTGGTCTCAAAAGATTCAAAGTGATCTCTTAACTACCGGAACTCTACTGGTTCCTATAAATTATCAAGTCCGATGACTTAGAAAGGTCGGCACGAAGCCTCTAGAGCGTTCTGCCCTGAAGATAAAATACCTCCGAGATGAAGTGTAGCGATAGGTCACGAGGACCTCTGAGAAATGGGCTCTCTGGATGAGATTTAATCCAAGTCTGAATCTCTTGATTTTTTCACTCCGCTTCTCTCGAAATTTGCGCTCCTAGCCCCGTGGCGGGATTTAGCCTTCGGTTGGTCGGACGATGGTTTCGTCGATGGAGACACGATTGTGGCTTCTCGAACAGCTGACTGCGATGACCATTAGTTAACGTTCGCCATGAGCGTTGCCTGGGCGTGACTCCTTTCTTTTTTAACGTCATGTAGTAGACTAGATGGCGTCGGGTCATAGAAATTGCCTGGTTCACCTGCGAGGGGTGTTATTCCTCTGTATGGGGAGACGATTTATTGAGAGGTCCTTAATGGAACCTCAAAATACGCAATGTATTTTGCTTTTCCTGAAAATTATTAGAGTTGTAGGAAATTGTCTTTCCTTTTTACATTTAAATTCTCACTAAATATGGTTTCAGAAAATTTTAAACTTACCTACTAAACAACTCTTCCTCTAACGTTAAATAGGTACCTGGAGAACAGAAAAATGAATAAAATTTATGCATCTAAATATATTACGTATCCCAGACTGGATTATGTGTAGCTATTCTCATTAGTCCTCCTGTACTAAGCGTATAAAAGATTTAATTTTCTAATGCAAATACTAAGCTGTTCTGTAAATTTTACCTCTCGAATTCTAATTTCTATTTCTGTATTGGTATCTATCTTGTTCATAGGTAATGCATGCAATGGAACTTCTGAGGATTCTTCTAACAATCACTCGGCCGTACTGCTATACAATTTTGGACATGATCTACAGAATAATTTTCGGCCCTAAAGTTACATTGCCGCCTATCAAACACAAACTTTTGCTCATTCCAGCAACAGTGTTGGCTGAAAATATTCGTAAGAAAAAGGTGAGTTCTTTACGTCCAATTTCGTATAAAAAGTTTAATTTTTCATAATTACCCTAAATGCCTAATACTTAAGTA
Source organism: Dolomedes plantarius (assembly GCA_907164885.2). Classification (NCBI taxonomy): domain Eukaryota; kingdom Metazoa; phylum Arthropoda; class Arachnida; order Araneae; family Dolomedidae; genus Dolomedes; species Dolomedes plantarius. Next base: position 155,280,019 of record OU015496.1, on the reverse strand, counting down.
CTTACATGCATAGAATGTATTCACTTGGATTACTTTCACAGCTTACCTACCACTTTGTCTTTATAATAGAACACCGAAGGCAATGTTTGTAAAAATTGTTATTTGCCAAAGCGGGGCAATTCTGAATGAAGACATTCTCACTTTAACAGTGAGAATCTTCGGTTGCTGTGAATGGGGGCACCGTAGAGGGGATTCAACCCCCCCCCCCTGGTGCCACCTCCATTTTGACCGAGCACCCCCCCCCCAGGGGTGACATATGGGGGGACTGTACCTTCTCCCATCCTCTCCGAGCTCATACAAGGAATTTTTGGTCTACAGATTTAACGCGCCTATATCCGGCCTAGACACCAAGATATTGAATGGTGTTTATTGGGATTCTAACTGAGCAGTCACAGTCGCAAGCCCAACGCGCTACCACTAGGCTGCTTTGAGCCCTGTTTATAAAAGCTAATTCAGTCGAACCCCGTTATAACGAACCCGGTATATAACGAACTCATGGATATAACGAACGAAAATTTTGGTCTCACCGTTTTCCTATTGTACGCAATTTAATTAATCTTGTTTAATGTAATCGATTTTAGTCGATTTAATTCATTAATGGTCATTTTTAATAGATTTTATTGTTTTTTTAATACATCATTACTGAATACACTTTGCAACTAATGAATTCTACATTTTGTGAACTCTAGCATTTTTCTTAACGGTTCGGATATAGCGAACCACCGGATAAAGCGAACAAAACCTTTGGTCTCTTGAAGTTCGATATAACGGGGTTCGACTGTATCTTATTTTTCTTCTCAATTTTTCAAACGTTTGATGATGTTCTACATTATATAGTAACTTGTTCCTATGCTTTAGGATTCTTATGCTTATTAGGATTCTTATACTTTATGTTCTTATGCTTTAGGATTTTACTCATATTACTGTAATTATTTATATAATGGTACATTATGCATTTTCATATCGCTAGCTAATTAGTTTAATGTTCTCATTTATCAGATAAGAGCAGAAGATGTTATGAAAGCTTACATCGAACGGATTAAAGAAGTCGACCCCTTTGTAAATGCCTGTGTCGACGAGAGATTTCATGAGGCGTTGAAAGAAGCTAAAGAAATAGACTCGTTTTTAACAAAAAATAGTAAACCCGAGGACCTGATAGAAAGAGACACGCCTCTTCTTGGAGTGCCCTTCTCGTGCAAAGAAGCACTGGGAGTTAAAGGTTGGTAGATAATTTAAGTATTGAAAAATAAATGTACAGCCACAAGGCAATACGTTTTGTTGTCTATTGAAAATAATTAAGAAATTTACCTTATTTGACAAATAGGAAATAAAAAATAAATGTAAAAACATTTAAGGAATGGACTCCTATTCTTCCCCTCCCCTATTTCTCCCTCCGATGACTAACTGACCGGAACTGCTTGCTTGGGGGTGGTCGAGCGAGGTGGGGGGGGGGAGAATCCGCTTGACAGGGAGTGAGAAAAAGACTGGTTCGGGACATTGTCTCTCTGGCTTTGGAAGGTGCAAGATCGGTGTAGAGGGGCTCGCCACGTGGAAAGTGGCTTGAACGTGATTTTGCTGTTCAATGAAAATTTGTAATATTTAAGTGTGGTGTGTCCCAGTAGAAACAGTTGCATCTATATATATATATATATAAATGAATGTTTGTTTGTTCGTATTTTATGCGCTGCCGACCGTTCATCCGATTGAGATGCAAATATGTTTGTTCATTCGATTGAGATAAAATGTTCTCACCCCCAGGAGAAACACTGTTTGGGGGGGGGGAAGACACCCCTAGCACCCCTAGGGGGCAGGGGGCACATATAAAAATAATCGAAAACGACTAACATTAGTGTCGAATCCACAGTTTTCGGGGTCGCTGAGATTAATAGTGACACTTCCGACGCCGCTTAAGCCCCCATCAGCATTGGGGAGAGGCGAGGGGGGGAAGAAGGGGTGAATATAAAATGTCCAAAATGACCGAAAATAGTGTCGAATCCGTAGTTTTCGGGGTCACTGAGATGAATAAGGACACTCTCGATGCCGTTAAAGTGAGAGTTGAGCCCCCGCCCAGCATTGGGGGGAGGTGGCGGGGGGGGGGGGAAAGAAAGAGTAAATATAAAATGTCCAAAATGACCGAGAATAGTGTCGAATCCGTAGTTTTCGGGATCGCTGAGATGAATAGGGACACTCTCGATGCCGTTGAGTGAAAATTCAGCCCCCTCAGCATTGGGGGAGAGGCGGGGAAAGAAAGGGTGAATATAAAATGTCCAAAATGACCGAGAGTAGTGTCGAATGCATAGTTTCGGAGTCACCGAGGGGAATATAGGAAATTAAAAAAGTTGTTTGTAATCAAGTTTTGAGTTAAATTAATATTAGAGTGAATTTATAATTTTACTTTATTATTTGTATACTGTATTTACTTTTAAATACCTGTTAATTAAATTACTTAAATTTTTCACTATATGTAGAATCCATTCCTTTTCCTGTGTAATAAAAAAATTGAGATAAATACCCGGGCAACGCCGGGTAAACAGCTAGTAATAAATAATTTTGGGACTAAAGATCGTGTCTGGATTCGTCAACCGTGTACTCCATTCCTACAATGAAAAGCAACGAACCCAGGGTCGGTTAAGCCTCGTCAAAGGAGAGGGATCGCCCTTCAACAAGCATGCAAGTTACTTTGTGCAAAGTAAGATCTGGATATCTGAAACTCTCAGGGCGGGAGTTTATAAAATAGTATTCGAGTTCTCCTGTTTGTTCATTTAGGACCAATAATTCTTTTTTTTCGAAGCATTTTTCGAATATTAATATAGAAGTTGTGAGGTAATACTTTAATTTTACCACAAAAAGATTTTCATATTTGAAATCTGTAAGTTTCAAGTTGGCAAGCTCCGACAATAACAGAATTACCGACATAAAGACTTTTTCCGAAGAAATTTACCTTTTGTGACAAATGTGAAATGAAACCAAATGAATGACATTTTATGCCTTGTATAATACATTTAGATCGGGAATATAAATTATCATATTACAGTCCTACTCTCTGTTTGGTTAGGATGAATCATTGCTCACGTTAAAAAAAAATAATGTACTGTATACATCAAGAGGCACTTATTTTGTTTTACACTCATGGACAAAAAAATTAGCGCACCAAGAAATAATTGCGGGATCGTAACGAAACTTGCAATGAAGGTACATGTCGGGGAGATATTCAAATGATTAGAAATGCAGCGTGATTGCGCATTACGTATAGCCGGTAGAGGGCGTTGAACATCGTTCTCTGTGGAGTATAAAACAGGTAACCAAAGCTTGTTTGAGTGTGCTGAATCATTTACAAAGGAAGAGCTGAGATAGACATGCCATTACGCCGTGTTTGAAGACAATATAAGCAGTTGTCGCAGTTTGAGAGGGGGAGAATCGTCGGAATGATGGAAGCTGGGTGGTCAGCTAGGCGAGTAGCTCGTCAATTAGGCCGCTCTGATTGTGTTGTGAGGAGGTATTGGGACCAGTGGACCCGAGAGATGTCATGTACACGAAGACCGGGCTCAGGACGCCCTCGACAGACCAGTCGTCGAGAAGACCGCCACATCGTAAGAAATGCACGCGTACAGCCAACTGCTTCATCGGCCGCCATCCAGGCACAGGTAACACATTCATTAGGGCCCTCTTTGTCTTCTCGAACCATACGAAGGCGCCTGGCTGAAGGACAGTTGGTATCGCGGCGCCCATTACGTGTGCTGCCCTTGACGCCCACCGATCGACTCCTCCGTTTGGAGTTTTGCCGCGCACGAGGAAACTGGACTGCAGCGGAATTGAACCAGGTCATCTTTAGCGACGAATCCAGATTCAATCTCGGCAGTGATGACAATCGTGTTCGTGTGTGGAGAGCCCGTGGTGAACGCTTCAATCCTGCCTTTGCTGCACAGCGACACATCGCTCTCACAGCTGGTGTGATGGTATGGGGTGCCATTGCCTACAATAAACGGTCATCCCTAGTATTGTTCCGTGGCACCATGACGGCCCAGCGGTATGTTCATGAAATCCTGTAACCACATGTGTTGCCACTCATGCAACAGCTCCCAGGAGCTATTTTTCAACAAGACAATGCTCGGCCTCATACGGCAAGGGTGTCACAAGACTGTCTCCGCACTGGTACTACCCTTCCTTGGCCTGCCCGATCCCCAGATTTGTCTCCAATCGAGCATATCTGGGATCTTTTGGGACGACGAGTTGGGCATCCCACGAGTTTGAACGAACTAGAGGCAAAGTTACAGCAAATATGGAACGAAATGTCTCAAGAGATCATACAGAACTTGTATGACTCAATGCCGCATCGTATCGCATCGTGCATTCGCGCTAGAGGGGGTCCAACGGAGTATTAACTCCTCCGTTCTTTTGCCTTTTTCTCTGAAATAAATTATCCTTTTTCTTTGATTTTCTTATCATTTACTTATATCAAAGTAGTCATTACGTATGTAAAATTTCGTTTCATTTTGACGACTCCTTCTAGGTGCGCTAATTTTTTTGTCCATGAGTGTACTAAAATATGGTTTTAATATTGGAGAGGTATGCTATGTCTGGAAAGTCAGATGTCGGTCAATCGTGACTAAACCCCAATAGAGACTTTTCTTGGCAAATATGATGAGGCATCGCTATACAAATTAAATTTTTACAGCCGAGGAAAGGAAAACAGATTAATTTTTAGACTTTGTTCAAAATATAAAATAAAAGGGAAATTAATATTTTATATTTGAAAAAAATAATACTCTTCTTCTTCTAACTTCCGGGGAAAATTTATGCTGATTTTTAAGGCTGCTGTGTACTAACTCTATTGGATTTCCTCACCTCAATGTTAACCTATGGAGAAAATGCGTCCAAGGTTTTCAGACTTAGATTTAAAGATTAAAAAAATTGTATTCCGTAATAAAGAAATTTTACACCTTGGGGCATTTTTAGATTTTTTAAAAAAATGCAAATATTTAAACATTTAAATTATTCGGGGAAAAAATCTAGTATAGTGTGTTTTAAACGCTCATCAAATCCTTTGGTGGACGAAATTTGTAAAATGAATCTTGTTGCAAAGTACAGAAAAGTTCAGGCTATCTGAAATGGCCATTTATATTGGATTAGCAGCATATATGTAGCGGTAAATAGAGGACGCATTTTCTCTGCAGGTTAACATTAAGGTGAGCGAATCCAACAGGGTTAGTACACAGCGGTCTTTACATAGAATATCTTTTTTCTATTCATTTGTTTACATTCTAGGCTTGGCTCAGACGGGTGGACAGTATTGGACCAGAAATCGCAAAGCCCCAAAGGATTGCGACTGTGCAGCTTTTTACCGAAAAGCCGGCGCTATACCACTTGTTGTTACAAATGTACCAGAAATGTGTGCGTGGTGGGAAACTGTAAATACTCCTTTTGGAAGGACGTTTAATCCTTACAATAAATTGAGATGCGCAGGAGGTTCAACAGGTATTGCATTTTGGCTTCTCGTTTGTGTTGATGATCAACTAAAGGATAAGAATCTCCATTTGTTCACATTGATAAAAATTCCTATGTGATTGGACTTGTATTACTGTTATCACATATATTGATAATAGAAACATATTTTTGTAATTATACATAAAATACATGCATGAGGAAAACGAATGAACCTGCTTTAGTTTAAACATACATACACATCGCATCTCTGCTCGGGCCCTGATTTTCCATTAGGCCCAGTAGGCCCGAGCCTGGGGGCCCACAAATGTTGAGGGCCCCCCAAAATTTTAATTTTAAAAGAAACATTTCCAAATTCAATTTTTTTTAATTTTACCTTTTTTATAGCAATTTTTTTTATATATTCTTACATATTTGATTGGTAGGTTCGTCATATGTATAGTTATATGTACAGTTCATCATATGTATGTTATAGATATATACTACTCTGTGTAATGTATATAAGGGATTAATAAGGTTTTCTGGTTGCATTGTATAGGTGTTTTAATGATGAAGTTAATATGTTGTATTGCTTTTTGTTATTGGATAATTTTCTAGGCTTCCACGCTTCAAAAAGCCAATTCTTGGTAAAATGGTACTTTCACAATGATTCATGATTATTATTTTTTTTTTGTGTGTGTCAATTTTGGAAATTTTACGCCCACATCAGTATTAGGGGGGGGGGCATCCTGAGTTGTGCCTATAGTCAAGAATTTTCTAAATCGGGCCCTGCCTCTGTTAGAAGAGTGTTACATCTCAAAATAGCCATATTTTCAGGAAGAGCTATTTAATTTCTTCTTTAACTCTTCCTGAAAATATGGCTATTTTGAAATGTAACACTCTTCCAGCAGAGGTCCTCAGCTTAATATCCTCAGCTAGAAGAGTGTTACATTTCAAACTAGCCATACTTTCAGGAAGAGCTAAAGAAAAAATGAAATAGCCCTTCCTGAAAATATGGCTAGTTTGAGATGTAACACTCTTCTAGCAGAGGTGCGACATGTCGAGGCCTTGCCAGAGTTCGAGCTAAGAGTGCCTTTAAGCCCTGAACGAATCTAAAGTGAATGTGAAATTTTTACAATTACTAGTAATATCGAGGGCTGATTTCTAATTGCCTCATTTTGGTAGATGGGTAGTTCCTTGGATCTTAATTTTTGTAGGCTTTTTCAGTCATCTCAATTTTTCAGTTTCGATTTTTGAAATCTTCGTTTTGATCCCATACCTTTTTACGATGGTAAGTAGTTACAGACTTTATGCTAGGTGCGCCATTGGAGCAAAATGTGTCTTGAAGTTACCTGGACTTCAGACGGAACCTTGAGCTTTTTTACAGTATAAAATATCAGTATATTTATTATTAACTGTTGTCTTCAATAAGTATTGCAGACTCAAAACTTTTTTTTCCTAAAGACTCTAAAAAGGAATAAATTTTAATTTTATTCCTTTTCAAAAACAAAATATAAATGTTTCACACCGAAATAAATGAGATTTATGCATTCTTGTTCATTCTAAGTTATACCCAGTCATACAGCACTTTCTCAACTTTTGAATGTGCGACACCTTTTATATGGATAATAATTTTAGTTTCATTATACAAAAAGAATCTGTTTACCAAGGTTTAAATATGATACTTAAATACCGTATATACAGGGGCGTAGCTACCGTGGAGCAGTTGGAGCGAACTGCTCCAGGCGCACGAATCATGAGGGGCGCAAAATTTGAAAGTGTGAAATAAAAATTTGTGAAAACTTTTGTACAAATAATTTCGATTTGCCAGATTTTCTATACAAAAAATAAATGAAATATTTCAAAATAAATGAATATACAAAAAATAAATGAAATATTTTTAAGTAAATAAAACTAGGCCAGGCCGCGTTTTGAATTTTTGCTCGGTGTTGGACATTATTAGATATTCTCAAACGTTACCAGCTGAGTGTCTTATCAGGAAAAGGGAGATGGCCGAGCATCTTCACCCCCTACGGGGAGAGTCATTGCAATCCTTGGAATGTCATTCTAAACGCGAAGGTCACGGTAGAATTTTCTAGGGTCAACTTACTGACCCCTTCCGCTACAAGAGTCAAAAACATGCAAGGGTCTATACAAACATTTTTTTTCTTAGGCCATCCGCACACGGGTCGTCTCGTACTCGGCTCGAACTCGAAGCGATTTTTTCCACAACTCAACTTCTTACGTAATTGAATGGGACTCCACTAACGGGGGGGCGATTGGCAATCGACTAAGTCGAAGCGGTCTCGATTCGTACTAGTCTCGTTTCACTCAAACTGTTTGGAACGGGAAAAATCGAGCGTGACGCGCGGAATTTTCGATTATAAATGGAAGTGTTCAACATTAAATTTGTAGGAGAAGAGGAAAAACACCCGGAGCTTTATAACCACACGCTCCGTGAATATTCTAGTAAAGATCATACAGAAAAAGCGTGAAATGAAGTTGCACGAGAAGTCAACTTGACAGGTAATGTATTTAATTACAAACTTTATAAATGTTACATAGTTTAGTTACAAAAAATTTATTACATTATAGTATTTCTTTATTAATTACAAAAACTTATTACAATCATTCATTAAAAAATCTTATTACAATTTAACGAAATCTATTCTGATTAAATGCATAAAATTATAATAATCGAATTCAAAACACAGAGCGAAATTCAATATATTTATTTTTTCAAACCAGTAAACATAAAAATTATGTTTTTAGTTTTGATGAAAAAGTGTCAAAGCCTGGACTTTGTCGTGGTGATTGGTCCCACCGTCTCACCTACACAAACACAAGAGCTTAGCACAAACTTTTGTATCTTAAAAACTATATGCATTTATAACTCCGATTGAAAACGAAATTTGAAATAATTTTAGAATTAAACAAAAAAAATTGCATTTTTATAACATTAAAATATACCGAACTGGAATTTTTTTGACATTCTATAGAATGCTAAAAATTTTGCATCACTTTCTTGTAATTAATCTGGCGCAACAAACAGCCGATGGGGAAAATTCCGTTCCAAGTACGGATGTACTTGTACTCTCCTCCGAAACCTTCTCCTTTTTATGTTACGGTACCAATATAACATACGAATGTCCTTCTCATCACTGGAGCTGCTCATTTTAAACAAATAAAAACAAGAAGTTTTGTACTTTGCACGTTGAAGACATTCAACCTACTGAGAAAAACATCGGTTCGTCATCCCGCTTCGAATTCGAGACGAAACCACTTCGAGTGCGATTCGACCCGTGAGCGGGTAAACTTCGCATAGTTCGTACAAGACGCACATTTCGCTTCGAGTTCGAGCCGAGTACGAGACGACCCGTGTGCGGATGGCCTTAGTACATAGCAACCTTAACATCAAAGCAGAATAGATGCAAATATTCGGGGATTTTTGGAAAGCAAGCTTAGTATTGAGCGCTTTATATTCTCATTGTTTACTTTGTGCAGTGTAAGAATTTCAAGATGATTCTTGAATGAATGTGTTATACAATTTTTAAACCTTATTGAAACTGTGGATTGTAATTTATTGTTCTGTTTAAATGACTTCGTACAATTTATGACTATTATTTTACTAAATTATTTATCTACAGCGTGTTGTTGTATTCACAGACGTATAATTTAAAAAGTAAATGATTTGTTTATGAAATATGTTAATTCATGTTGTAACATAAATAATAGGTACTACCTAATAGTTGCGTATTATAGCTGAAAGTTGGAGGCAAACATTTTCAGCAGCAGCATGTTATAAAATACAAATATGTATTTTTATAACATGCATGAGGTAATTTTTAAAAAATCGGCAGAGGAAGAACGAAATTTCCATTATAAATAATTTTAGATCTAATTAAACATTGCGTGCTAATGACAAAACAGAAATACACCAAAAATATTCAAAAAGAGTGTTAAAAGGAACTCAAATCATTAGAACCATAAGTCTTAGGATGTTTAAATTTTGCATGGAGGTTATTATTATGCCCTAGGTGCTCGTTAAGAAATCTTTTTAATAAATTAGAATTTTAAGGGGGCTAAAAGGGGCCTAATCCCCCCTAAAAACAAACAAACAAACACACACACTCTGTATTTCTAGAACCATGAGACCTAGAAATCTGAATTTTTGTATGATAGTTTCTCTTAGACCCTAGGTGCGCACAAAGAAATATTTTTTTTAAATACAAAATTTAAGGGATTAAAAGGAGCTCAATCCCCCCAAAACAACAACCAAAAACCTACCTTTGGTACATGTTTTCTAGAAAATTAAAATTGTGTATGGTGTTGCTCTTAGGCCCTAGATGCTCCCTAAGAAATATTTTTTAAAAAATCTTTAAGGGGTGTAGCGTATTTTACCTGAGACTTTAGAGTTGTATTTAGTACCCCAGGTAGCGCATGTCACAGGATACGTGAAATAAAATTAACAGCCAGACTAACGATTAATTGAATTTAAATAATTTTTATTAAGTGCTCGTGGTTAGATACGGGTAATAACAGTGAATTGACAGTATCACCAATGTACAGGAAGTCAGACAATTTTATGAACAGCTAGAAAAAAATTACGTTTTTTCAGTTCTGTTAGGCGTTGAGAAACGAATCAAACCAACTTAGCAAAAACATTAAAAAGAGTTTGTCCAACACGATTGTCTTCCCGTGTTCAGGCCCTTTATGCCCCACATTCTCGTTACTTTTATGTAATTAAAATACTGACATACACTGTTAGACCCCCTCCTCTCCTCCCAGCCAAAAAAAAAAAACAAAAAAAAAAAACGACGCACCAAGGAGTTATCCAAGTGAGACGAAAATCGGTAGATGAGATGTACATGTACAGAAAAACAAATGATTATAATTTTAGAAAAATTGGATGATTTATTCAAGAGAAAGAGCTTCACGAAATGAAAAAGTTAATAACGCGTTGGTCCACCTCTGGCCCTTGTGCAAGCAGTTATTCGGCTTGGTATTGATTGTTAGAGGTGGCGGATGTTCTCCTGCGGGATATCGTGCCAAATTCTGTTCAATTGGAGCGTTAGATCGTCAAAATCCCGAGCTGGTTGGAGGGCCATGGCCATAATGCTCAAAACGTGCTTAATGCGGGAGCGATCTAGCAACCTTGCTGGCCAAGGTAGCGTTGAGCAAGCACGAAGACAAACGGTAGAAACTCTCGCCTTGTGCGGGCGGGCCTTATCTTGTTGAAATGTAAGCCCAGGATGGCGTGATATGAAGGGCAACACAACGGGGCGTAGAATATCGTCGACTCCCCGTTGTGTTGCCCGCTGTGCTGTAAGGGTGCCGCGGATGACAACCAAAGGGGTCCTGCTATGAAATGCAATGGCACCCCAGACCATCACTCTTGGTTGTCGGCCCGTATGGTGGAAGACAGTCAGGTTGGTATCCCACCGCTGTCCGGAGCGTCTCCACACACCTATTAGCTGGTCATCGGGGCTCCTTCGAATCGGGACTCAACATTGAAGACAATTCTACTCCAGTAACATTCCAGGTTGAATGTACCCGACACCACTGCAAGCCGGCTTGTCAGTGTACAGAGGTCAATGGTAGTCATCGCAAGGGGTGCCGTGAGCTCGGCCCCCCTTTCTCTGAGCCGCCTATGAATGGTCCTTGCGGTCACTGAAGCACCTGTTGCACGTACGACCGATGATAATGATGAATCTGGGGCTGTGAGTACCGCTCTGGAGATTGCTCTGTCCTCACGTTCTGTCGTTTCTCTAGGCCTACCGCTTCTTTCTTGACGCTGTATTCGGGCATGGTTCACCCATTCCTGCCAACATCGTCCTATAGTGACATCGCTCCTATCCAAATGTCGAGCGATTCGCCGATTAGACCAACCGGCTTCTTTGAGCCCAACTATACATCCTCTCTCAAATTCTGACATCCAGGGCCTGATTTTCCATTAGGCCCGGTAGGCCCGGGCCTAGGAGCCCCCCCCCCAACCAAAAAAAAAAAATATTTTAAAAGAAAAAAATTATTTTACCTTTTTTAACAGCAATTTTTTTTATATAAACTTTAAAATTTGATTGATTGGTTCATGATATGTATAGTTAGTTATATGTATAGTTCATCATACACTGGTGTAAGAAATTAAGAGAATTTGCAGACTTGGTCGATTATCTCTAGAATTACTGTACCGATTTTAATGAAATTTGATATGTACATACATTGATACAATACAAAACAAATAACCATTCAATAATTGTAATACACACGCATGATCGTGCGTAACACTCGTTGGAGTCGGAAGGTATGAAACAGCGGTTGCAGAATAAACAAAAAATGAGTTAATAGGGGGTATGGTCCCCTCTTACAGATATACAGGTCTCGCAGCGTGATTTCATACTTAAAATAAGGCAGTTTATCATTTCCTGTGGCAATTGGTCCCACTCGCTCAGCAACGCTGTTTTCATTCCCTGGATGGTTCTCGGAGGGGGGTTGCGAGTTGCAATTGCCCTCCCCAGAGCGTCCCAGACATGCTCTATAGGGTTAAGGTCTGGAGATCTGGCTGGCCAATCCATCCGGCGAATATCCTCACTCTCTAGAAATTCGTCAACCAGAAGAGCTCTATGTAGACTCGCGTTATCGTCCATTAAAAGGAACTCAGGGCCAACTGAACCCCTGAAAAGTCGAACATAGGCCAGTATGATCTCATCCCTATACCTCTCACCAGTCAGGGACCCCCCTGTCAGACACATGGAGTGGTGTGCGGGCGTTTAGCTTGGCGCAGACAAAATCAACCTTGGACCAGACTGCAGTGGGGTAATGTTCTCTTCCTAAACGAATCGTGATTCCCCCTGGACACTGATTCTCGGTGTACCTTCATCTGGAGAGAACCTGGGACCCGATACCTACCCTCCAATGTCCGCGAAATCGACCATTATGGCGGAGGAAGTTTAATGGTCTGGGCAGGCATCATGTTGGATGGCTGCACACCTCTCCATGTCTTTGAAAGAGGCACTGTGACTGGTGTGAGGTATAGGGATGAGGACTCGGAGCCCTATGTTCGCCTTTTCAGGGGTGCAGTTGGCCCTGAGTTCATTTTAATGGACGATAACGCGAGGCCACATAGAGCTCTTCTGGTAGACGAATTTATAGAGAGTGAGGATATTCGCCGGATGGATTGGCCAGCCAGATCTCCAGACCTTAAACCTATAGAGCATGTCTGGGACGCTCTGGGGAGGGCAATTGCAACTCGCAACCCCCCTCCGAGAACCATCCAGGGAATGAAAACAGCGTTGCTGAACGAGTGGGACCAATTGCTACAGGAAATGATAAACTGCCTTATTTCAAGTATGAAATCAAGCTGCGAGACCTGTATATCTGTAAGAGAGGACCATACCCCCTATTAACCCATCTATTAACCCATTTTTTTGTTTATTCTGCAACCGCTGTTTCATACCTTCCGACACCAACGAGTGTTACGCACGATCATGCGTATGTATTACAATTATTGAATGGTTATTTGTTTTGTATTGTATCAATGTATGTACATATCAAATTTTATTAATATCGGTACAGTAGTTCTAGAGATAATCGACCAAGTCTGCAAATTCTCTTAATTTATTACACCAGTGTTTGTTATAGTGTATATAAGGGATAAGTTTTTCTGGTTGCATTGTATTGGTGTTTTAATGATGAAGCTAATATGTTGTATTGCTTTTTGTTATTTGATAATGTTCTAGGATTCTACGCTTCAAATAGCCAATTATTGGTAAAATGTTTTTTTCACAATGATTCATGATTTTTTTTATGAGTCAATTTTGGAAATTTTATGCCCACATCAGTGTTAGGGGGGCCCCCATCCCGAGTTGTGCCTATAGTCAAGAATTTTCTAAATCGGGCCCTGCTGACATCTGCGCATATTGTTCGCGCACCTTTATGCGAGGCATAGTTACTGTCTACCTGAGTACACGGAATGAAATTCGCAAAGAATTTATGACCTAGAATCGAAGTCTCTCCTCTTTCATATCCTGCCAGTTGCGTAGTTAAGATGCGTTGCAGCGTCACATGTTCATTCATTGGCTGCCAAACTTTAAAATTTTGCATTTTCCGTCGAAACCTGTATGCATATCAATTTGTGTCCAATTTGCATTACCCCTTCTTGGTGCACTTTTTTTTTCTTTTTTTGGTGTGTGTGTGTGTCTGTCTAAGAGTGTATTTATCATTGAATGGAAAAAATTATGATGAGCAACGTGAAGCTAAAAATTTTATATATTATTTTGAACAATTTTCAACAATTATTTTGATAACTGTACAAAGTAAAATACTCGAATTATTAATACAGTCTCGAAAATGCTGCAAGGTACTCATGAAAATATAGAGAAATACGTTGAGATGCTTTCATCACTCCTAACCCAATTCCAGAACTAAAGGACTAATTGGGAGTTTTTTAAAAACGATGCCCTTGAGTTATCAGCTCTATGGAATACTGAACCTTGTTTTCCCCCAAAAAGATTGCGTCGTGTGAAAAAATTCTTTGATGAATTACAAGTAGATGAGCGTATTGAAAACAGTGAATAATGTGTTCAAAGTCGAGGTGTTTTATAGAGTAATGGATTTAATAATTTATCAATTAACTATTAGATTTAAATCCTTTCCACAACTATGTGCACTTTTTAAATGTCTATCACCTGCATAGCTCGTCGAGTCACCTGATAAAAGTATCTTGGTAGGATCAGAATTGTTACAATCGGCATATCTTTCATTTCACCTAGTTTGGGACCTCAACTGCTTCGATTTAAAGTGTGCTTTTATATTCAATTAAAACAAATTGCTTCTATACGCGAAGTTGCTGAACTACTTTTAATTCACACCACAGCCTGAAGTAGCATCTCTGACAATATTACAGAATGCATGATTTTTTAAACTTTACAACTTGACGACAGCGAAATCAGAACGAAGCATTTCAAAGCTGAAATTAATCAAAACATATTTAAGAAGCAACATGTCAACACCGTCTTAGCCCTTTGGCCACGATATCAATTGAAAGAACAATAGCTTGTCAACTTGATCTGGAAAAAATGATTTAGCGACTTGTAAACGAGAAAGCTAGAAAACAACAATTTTGAAGGTTTTTTTTATGTGTAAACTAAACACGCTGAAATACATTTTGTCAATAGAGTTTATAAAATATGAAGTAAATATTTGTGGGTACTCCGTACTTAAAGAATTATAATTTGTTTTATTATTATATTCATATATTTATTAAATTGAATTTCTTATTGTTGAAATGTCTTGAATTTCAAATGAATTGTTATGAAGTAAGGTTTTAAATCGAAATAAGAGAAGATAGAAAAAGCATTTCGCCAGAATTCTTCCAAGAACAAGTGGGCGCACCGATTTTACTTGCTCCAGGGAGCTGAAAATGTAGCTACGCCACTGCGTATATACCGTATATACGGTACCCTTATATACCGTATTGAATATTTTTATAAATCTGTTGACCCAATATCCGAAATTTCTTGATGGTTAGACAAATAGCATTTTAGAAAGTAAAGAATATGATCTATTGAAAAAATTCCTGTTTACTTCCATCTTATTCAAATCTTCATGCAGCGTCATTTTAAAAATATATTTATCTGTTCAGTGTCTGTCTTAATTTCTTAACAGAATTGACCCTTTTCCAATCTAACTCTGTGTAATATTCCAATGCAGCAGGCTCTACCGCTTGAAAAATTCGCAAATCCAATCTAACGCTAAAATACAATCAGCACGTAAATACCCTTTTTTATATGGTGGTTTGGAAATAAATTTGAAATTCAACATTTCGATTACGATTGAACTTTGCTAATCGTGTTTGATCGATCCGAAAATTGGAGATTATAGATTAGGAAAAATTTAAATATTAGTAGGAAAACATTAGTGGATTACATGAGATATTATAGATAGACCACGATAATAAAGGGAACTTGAGATGCCATCCTCAACGGTTGAGTGCCCGAACATTACGGTAATAGGTCGATGAAGACCTACCACACTATATGAAATGTCTACATTTAGTCGTCTACAAAGTGAGGATAACAAATGAGCTGCTGTAAAAAATGAAACTAGGTAACAAGTTGTAATATACGTTTGAGACCCATGAACAGTACTGTAATAGTTAGATATTGTTTCATCACAGTATTTGAAATGACTGCGCTTACAAAACGAATTCAGCAATGAACTGTTTTTGAAAATGGTTACTTAATATCATCAGATGGTATGAGAATTTTCAAGATCATGGAGACAAATGTGAGAGGTGCGTCAACATTACCCCTTGGTGCCATCTCAATTTTGACTCAGAACCCCCAAGGGCGACATCTTGAGATCTCGTACCTTCCCTCATCTCTCTGACCACATGGATGGACTTTTCACTCTACATATTTAACGTGTCTATATCCGGCCTAGACTCAAAGACATGTAATGACGCTCGCCAGGATGCGAATTTCAAATACGTACATGGATTTTGCAACCGAAGGCGGGGCTAACCGTAACAGCCAGTGAGTACTTGTTCTTTACTACGCGTGCATTTGGACTCAGAAACTTTTATGCTTGTTTATATTCTGTTTATCTAGTCACTCACCCTCTGTGTAGCGTTTGTTAGTTTTCTCACTCGCTTATAAATTAGATAGAAAATTTATAAGCGATAAATTTATAATATATAATTTAAGTATTTTTCTGTATAAAAAAATAAATAATTAATTAACGCACCTTTTTAATACTAATAAAGACTTCGAATTTATGTATTTTTTAATAAAAAGCTACTTTCTGTCAACATTATTCAATTTTAGGCAGCAGAAGAAAATTTTCAATGTAAAAGTTTCTTGATTATCTTTAAAATTAGATGTTACATGTTGAAATGTTGCATCCCCAAGAAATTTGAAAACACTAAGAACCATTCTAAAATCAATCAATCATAAACAGTAATCCCTACAAAACAATTACTATTGAAAAAAGTAGAATATTTTGGATATGTTTTGAAAAAGTTCAATTAAATTCTGACAATCTCCAAAAATACCCGATTGAAATATAAACAATTGTCAGTTTAACAGTCCAAAATTTTTTTCACCCAGACAGAAAATGATTCTTCATCCTGGATATTCGCTCTTACTTCACATTCAAAGTTATCTTCTTAAAACAGTTGACGACACAATTTTAACGACAGTCGGTAAACTTTCATTATCTGCCATTAAACCGTTGAGTGATTTTGAAAACAGAAAGCATGCGCTCGCAATCATTGGCCGTTTCGGTTAACTCCGCCCTCGGTTGCAAGATCCATGTACGTATTTGAAATTCGCCGCCGGGATTCGAACTGAACACCCACTGTACTAAGCCCAACGTGCGATCACTAGGCTACCTCTGGCAGTTTGATGAATGTTTATCACAGCACTCGTTTCCACTCGTCGGCAGAGAGAGCTTAACAAAGGTGCTGCTTTGAAAAATGCATTCTTATAGGGTGATTTACTCTGCAGAGGCCCCGAATATTCTGTTAAGGCCAAGCAGTCTGAACGAAACAACATACAATGTGCTCCTCAGTAGATGGCACATCACATCACATGGTTTTTCGAGTTAGGCGTAGTTCGATTTGTCGGGTTATGTTAACTCGCAAAACACCCGTATTTGGGACGCTGAAAATCCCTTTGCCCCCTCACCAAACACCGCTTCCATGATAAAATAAATTAGGTATGGGGTGCGTGATGTGTCGGTTGCGCATCATAAGCCCCATTTTCTTTGACACCGAAATGAACCTGGACATTTTTGAACAAATCGGGAATCAACTGAATGATCGTGAGTTAACGGATATTATTTCCAGCAAGATGGAGCAACGTGTCAGTCATCGGCAAGGAGCATGACGGACATTGAGTTTTTCATCGGTAACAGGGTAATTTCAAATGGGCTTTGGCCACCATGGTCACCGGATCTGACACCACCAGACTTCTTCCTTTAGGAAAAGTCGGTGACAACAAGCCTCGCAATGTGGAAGATTTGAAGGAATACATTCAACGTGATATTGCTGCTGTTCCCCCTCGATATCCTTCCCAATGCGTTCAGGAACATGGAGCGCCGCATCGAAACATTTCTGGTAGAAAATATGACATCACTTCCAGCATCTCATGTAATGCAATCGATTACACATACGTCAAGGTATGTAGCATATTTTTTTGGTTCAGATTGCTTCATCCTAGCGACAGAATATTTGGAGCCTCTTTCGAGTGAATCATGCTATATAAGAAATCCATTTTCGATCATGTATTAAGGTAATTTTTAGATGAAGGTTTACTAGTTATGTGAAACTAATGCGCTTCATCTAGAGAGTAAGTTCACAAAAGAGGTGGTGTAAAAATGGATACTAAGTAACCTCCATAAATTATGGTCGTGAACAATCAATATTATATGATTTATAAAAGAAAAAAAAAGTTGAATAAAGCTTAACTTAATCACATTTTTTTTTGCAGGAGGTGAAGCAGCTTTATCTGCATATGCTGGGGGTTTGGTGGGAGTTGGAAATGACCTGCTGGGAAGCATTCGTGTGCCAGCCTGTTTTAATGGTGTTTATGCTCACAAACCATCACCAGGTATGCCTATTTTTAGTCACCTTGTTAATTTTTAAAAGTATTAATCCCCGTCAAAGTCAGAAATACGTCAGATTTTGCACTACATAGAAATGTAACAATATCCCGCTTAAAAAAGAAAAATTAAAAACACTAATTTTGTCTTAAAACGAACAGAACATTAATCCCATTTTCAAGGGAAAAAATGTTTCTTTTCCCCAAAAACTGTTGGTGTACTAAAGTTAAAACTTTTATATTTATATAATCTAGCATTGCAGTTTAAACTTCCCTGTTTTTAATAGATCCATACAGTTTTTAATTTTTTCCCTCTTACCCACAAAAATGGCAATCTAGCATTACATTTTAAACTTCCCTGTTTTTAATAAATCAGTATAGTTTTTAATTCTTTTTCCCTCTTAGCGTCATTACATTTAGTAATCGCAATGCACGACTAAAAAGATTTATCAACTACCTCTAAACATTAAGACGGGTGTGTGTGCAATTGATAAAGTATTTTAAGTAAATATGCACCTTATCGTTTGCTGTATCTGATATCAGCATTCTTTAGAAAATGAAAGGTCAAGCAGCCTGATAATTAATAGGTTGAAACAATCGATTTCGATTGTAAAAGGTAATAACGTGCACTCTGATTGGGTGTCTGAATTTAAACTCAATTGCAGGGTATTTAATTTTTTTTTTGGGGGGGGGGGAGGAAAGAAGGTGGAATATATACACTTTCGAATATATTTCACAGGCTAACTGATTCATATGTGGTAAATGTTTACTTCTCTTTCAATATCCTAGGCATAATCTCTGACGAAGGTTACTGGTGTACCGAAATAAAACACATATTGCCATATCTTGGCACGGGTCCGATTTGCCGATATGCTAAGGATCTTCCCATGCTGGCCACCATTCTGAGCGAAGGGAAAATTAAATTTGATCGAAAAGTAAGAAAGCTTAAATATTTTAGTTTATTAAAAGGAGCCTCTGTTATCACCAGGATTTAGGTACATCAGATACACGTCTACAGAAGATCTTGCAGCCTTTTAGCTTTAAAACCTCTTCTTTTAAAAATTGATTAAATTATTAGACTTCGGGGAATTGACGATAGAGACATGAAAACGCGAAAGTGATTCCACTCTAATTTCCGAATGTATGCAAAAATGTTCACACGGGGTTCCTCCATCTCCCCCCCCCCGAAAATCGCACCTCTGCTATTACATCTCCGAAATTTTTAATTTTGAGATAATTGCTCCACAATGCTCTATAAGAAGTGCTTCTCATTCTCGAATAATGTTATAAGCCTAGAACCGACACAATCTCCTAGATGGCGCTTATTACCCTCTTCCACAACTTGGAGGGGGAACTTGCTCATGCGCGAAGAATGAAAATAAGATATTTGTCAGTGCTTAATGTTGTTGTATGAAAATGTTCCTGTACTAAAAATGTTCATTAAATTTTATTTGGAAAATAAATTTGAATTTTTTCTAACCTGCTGTTCATGTTATCAAGTTTTTTTCTGTGTATTGTGAAAAATCTATCTAGATTGTGCATTAGCACATCGCACCTCTTCTAGCAGAGGTGCGGTATAATCAGATAACGGAGAACCTAAATGTCCACTAACTATACAATGGCATTTATATGATAGTATTCCCTCAAGCTTTTTCAGTCCATGTTGACAAAAATGAGGTTACTAGAAGAAAGTTATTTCTTGTAATTAAAATTCAAAATCAGGCTTTAAAAACTGAAAACAACTTTAATAATATAATATAATTTTGCCTTCTGAAGTAATTCGAACAATAAGTTTTCCCAAAATTATCATGTGCATTCTTAAAACAAGAACTGAAATTTAGACGTATATATTCTTTAGCTCTTCCTGAAAATATGGCTATTTTGAGATGTAACACACTTCTAGCAGAGGTGCGATATAATCTCATAACGGAGAACCTCAATGTCCTCTATCTATATAACGCAACCAAAATGTTTCGAGTGATGTGACATCAAACTGGCCTTTTGCTTACTGAAGTTTAATGCATTTTTTACGATATAGACACAAATTAAAATACTTTTACAAGTTTGCAGGTAACAGGAATTCCCAATACCGATCATGGGCTGATTGAAAATAATTCAATGTCTGTGACTTAAGATTTAGTGGACAATTTCATAAGACGTATAGGACAGTTTTACACGACCTTGCATGAGGTTTTCCATTAACGAAAAGTTTTATTCAGAGCCAAACAAATGAACATTTCCTTACAAAATATTTAGAGGTTTAATTCCTTCGCTATTTCTGGTGATAAATGAAGCAAAAATTGAAGATCAGGTTTTTTTTTAATCATAAAATGTCTCTCTATGGGTTTTTAAAACACTTAATGCATTTAAGTTGTATTGTGAATGAAAATGTATTTGCATATAAAGCCACCAATATATCTTGTAGAAATATGTTCCATATTTAAGATCGCGTCCTGTTACCAATGTTATATTATGCCAATTTTGTAAGTTAAGGAGGTAATAATCTAAAAATTTGAAAATTGGTCTTATTATAGGTTGAAAATATTTCTATCATAAAAAAAATAATAATAATAATTTCTAGACTTTCAGAGATGATGTGAAAGTTCATAAACAATTTCATTTGTAGGTCGACTTCAGTAAAATGAAGATTTTTTATATTGAAAAACTTCCAGGATATCTGCTGGAACCTACACCTGATGTAAAAGCTGCCGTAAGGAAGGTGAGATCTCACTACCTATCTGTTCCCTTGTATGTTGTATAGTAAAATTCAGAAATTGAGACTCTCGACTTCCTAGAACTAGCTAAAAATTGGAAATATTAAAAAATTGCGAAAAGGAAAAATCGAAAATTCTTCAGACATCGGTTTAGTGTCAATCAATGTCTAACAGTTAATACATGCCTCACACTTATATTAAATTTCCCACTGTTAAACCTGGAGACCATTTCAGTCACACTAAGATTACATTATATCTAATATTAATTATGGAGTTCAAAGAAAACGCCTTTTCACGTATTTGATTTCTGAAAAACTGGTGATAAAAATAATCTATACACCATTTTGTATACTAATTGTGTTTTTCAAACTTTCGATGTGAAAATTTGTCGAATAGGATATTTCGTTGTTTTCTAAACAGTTGCTGGTTAAAATATACCGGGTGTCCCAAAAATGACCGACAATTTGAAAAATCAATTAAAGAAAAACGGAGGGCGATAGAAATGTACGGTTTTCTACATTCTGCTTAGGTAACCAAGGAATTTATTCTCACCAATTTTCAAAATTAGTTACAAATTTAGTCAACAGACGGCGCTGCTGACTGGGAAAACTATAAAAGAATGTTTTCAAAATAACCACCGTTTTCAGCAACAACGGGGCGCAGTCTGAGGTCAAACTTCGCAGACTCCCGTGCAAACATTTCAGTTTGAATGTTCTGACAAGCAGCAGAGATGTACTGTTCCAGTTCATCTACAGTTTGTGGACTGTGACGATGCAACTGGTCTTTCAGATACCCCCAAAGAAAAAAATCGCATGACGTCAAATCTGGCGAATAGGGAGGCCAATCCATGCCACTTTGCGTATGCTAATTGCTTTGAAAACATTGTTTTATAGCTTTTCCCAGTCAGCAGCGCCATCTGTTGACGAACTTTGTAACTAAATTTTGAAAATTGGTGAGAATAAATTCCCTGGTTACCTAAGCAGAATGCAGCAAACCGTACAGTTCTATCACCATCCGTTTTTCTTTAATTGGTTTCTCAAATCTTCGGTCATTTTTGGGACACCCGGTATATTGGACATTGCATTATATCACTAATAGTATAGATCTATTGCACAAAAATAACTGATACACACTTGTGTTAACATCGTTCACAAACGTGGAAAAAATAGTTTCATTTTACCAGAGAGTAACACCTCTAGTCACGAAAATGTTTCGGGTGAAGTTTTCAGATCTCATAGAGAATCATTAAACTTCTAATAACATGGAGGTGGTCATGGGAACTATGACTTCGGAAATCCGATATCTTTACATTTAGCCGCCCACATTGCAGAGTCGTTAGCGTTCAGAGCTTACACAATGTGGGTTCAGATTCGAATCCCAATTTAGGGAGCACTGTTAGTTCATTTATAGGGTGCTCCCAGAATAAATTAGTCTACAAATTATCGTCATTGTCCTCAGGACAAAATACCTGCAGTGTAAGAACAAAAACATTTTGCATGAAACGAATGTGAAAATTTATATTTTGAAGTGTGTTGAAAGAACATTTTATTGTGTAAAACAATATTAAGATTTTGGACAATTATAAACAGGGTGTCCGAGCTAGAAGCATTCAAAAGTTATGACCTATTTTTGCGGAACTACCCATTACAATTTAAAAAAATTCCCATTTATTTAAATAGGAAGAACATCTCACCAAGTTTTGATATCAATCATAGATTTTGTTGATAGTATCATAGACTTCGATGTGTGTACCTTTTGAAGCACGACTAACGTCTAAATGGTAATCCAGTTATCTCCAAGTGTTTCGTAGCATATCAGGAGTTATTAGACTTTTTTGCTTGGGGATTCATTAAATCCGTTGTGTATAAACAAAAAATTGAAACTGAGGATGAGTTGAAGAAGCGCATCATTCAAGCAATTCGTGCAATAACTCCTGATATGCTACAAAACTCTCGGAGAGAACTGGATTTCCATTTAGACGTTTGTCGTGCTACAAAACATGCACACATCGAAATCTATGATACTATGATCGAAATCTATGATTGATATTAAAACTTAGTGAGATGTTCTTTCTATTTAAATAATTAAAAAAAAATTCTATTGGGTAGATCCGTAAAAAATAAGCCAAAACTTTTGGATACTTTTATCCCGGACACCCTGTATATATATATATATATATATATATATATATATATATATATATATATATATATATAAACTACTCAAATTATTCTCGCAAAACAGGCAGCCAATTACTTCGAACAGACGTTTGGGAACAAGCCAACCGAGCTATACATTCCAGAATTGAAATACGCAATGCCAATGTCTCATGCCAAGATTGTCGAAAGCGGCTGGCCTGGACTAAGGTGGGAACTATCGAAATCCAACAAAAATATCAACGTATTTTTCGAATTCATCAAACTCATTTTCCGATGCAGTGAACACACCCTGCCGCTCCTTTACAACATAGCGACGGCCCACACTGGAATGGACGACGAATGCCGCAAATTTATCGCCATGTTCGATGTCCTGAAGGAGAAAATGGACAGTGTTATGAAGGGCGGCAGTCTTTTGTTGTTGCCAACGCATCCAGAACCGGCCACGCACCATTTCACGAATTTATGCAAGACTCCTAACAAAGCGTACACCGGCATCTGGAACTTTCTCGGCTATCCTGCGACGCAGATACCTGCCGGCCTCAGCGACGGGTTGCCCATCGGAATACAGGCCGTAAGCTATGTTAACGATGACCATGTGACCATAAGTGCTGCAGTGGAACTGGAAAAGCTGTTCGGGGGATGGAGATCCCCGAGCAGCATAACTGTATCCTAGCCGATCTTGAAATAAATGGAAGACTGTTACACGTAATTTGGCGCAGAAATTTTCAGTAAAATGGCTGCGTACTTGTTCAGTCTTCATAAAAGACTTACTATTGTAATTTTAATTTTTAAATAATTCATTATAATAATTGCTTCATTCTATTCATCATATTGTTTGTAATTTGTATTCTAATTGTGTTTCTGGTCAATAGATGGCATCACTATGTAACTTTTTTTAACTTCAAGCTAAAATGTTTTTTATTCCGTTGTTGTTGCACATTCGATTATGAGTAATGGCAAGAAAATGGCTAAGAAATGTTTTATCTGTTATGGTGTGTATTCTATTCTAAGCAATGTTATGTAAGAATTCAAAAATCGTTATGTTGGATGCGATTCAGTTTTTCTTCTTTTGTTAACACTAGAACCGCGGAGCGGGTCAATTTGACCCAAAACGATTTATCACCACGCGAAAAGTATCGATTGAAAAAAAAATTCCTTTTATGACTTTTAATATTTTAAGGTGAACAACAATTTACCAAATTTAAAAATTCGTAACATAAATAATTTTCCGATTATTAACACTTATACCTAGAACCGCGGAGCGGGTCAATTTGACCCGTAAGAAATGTTAATGCACAAATAACGAAAAACAGATGCATTTTCTCGAACTGTAACTGTAAAATACTTCTACCCCACCCTAGAATTCCTTAAATGAACTGTACCAGAAGGGGGAATAGTGAAAGGTTTTCATTCAAGGTCATTATATTAGGTTTGAAGCACGAACTACGTTCGAATACAGTAAAGAATTACTGCGAATATTTAGACTTTTTGGAGTTGCTTTTATTCTGTAATTAGTATATGTATAAAAACTATGTCACGACGCCGTAATCTTGCTGTTCAGGAAGCTTTAGAATATTTAAACAATTATCTGAAAACGATTCAGAAGGTTCGAAAAAAGGTTTCTCAAAATTCGATTTTGAGTAGTGAGGATGAATACCTGCCCGCTAATGAAGAAAATTTGGATTTGGATGAAGAAAATGAAAGTGAAGATGACTCTGGAATCGGATATCTGGCAATGCTCTAACAATCGCTGGTCCTTATCGCAATACTGATGATAATTTATCTGATAAAAAATAAAAATCAAACATTCCAAGAAAAGATACACACACGCAAAGAAATTCGAAAAACAAATCGACAATAACATTCAAAGTTGGAAATAATGAAGATGACAAAGATGGGATAATTTGGAATGTCGCTCAATTAGGAACAAACGACAGAGGAAGAAAATCAATGTGTAATATTTTGAAAGAAGTTGGGGGACCCAACACCACATGCTAAACGCAATGTTATCGACAATAGTCCTTCAAGTGCTTGGAGACCTTTTATAGATGAATGGATATTGAAACACATAAAGAAATGTACTGAAGATGAAGCTCACCGGCAGATTCATGAAGGAAAATGGAATATAACATTAGAAGAAAGAGATGCTTTAATATAAATTTTATATGCACATGGTATATATTGTGCAAAATGACTTGAACTGGATAGCTTGTGGTCAAAAGACTGAGGACCACCATTTTTCCAAAATACAATGTCAAGAGACCAATTGCATGAAATAATGGGTTTTTTACGCTTCGACGTAAAATCAGCAAGATCAAAGCGTCTAGAGACAGACAAATTTGCCCTTATTTCGGATATCTGGAATCGTTTCATGGAAAATTGCAAGACTAACTATACACCAGGTCCTAATATAACTGCAGATGAACAGTTATTTCCTACAAAAGCTAGGTGTAGGTTTATCCAATACATGCCAAACAAACCAGATAAGTGTGGAATCAAGTTCTGGTTGGCTGCAGATGTTGACTCAAAATATCTGATAAATGGATTCCCGTATCTTGGAAAGTATAACCAAAGTCCATCCTATGTTTCTATATCTGAACATGTATTGCTGCGACTAATAAGTCCATATGAGAACAAAGGTAGAAATGTCACTACGAACAACTTTTTCACAACACTGAAGCTTACAGAGGCATTGAAATCCAAAAACACCAGCCTTGTAGGAACTGTAAAACGCTCAAGAAGAGAAATACTAGTCTCTGTAAAAATGTTAAAATCCACATTGTATTCGACTACGGTACTAACACATAAAGACATGAGTCTAACTGTTTATCGAGGTAAAAAAAGATAAAAACGTTTTGTTGCTAAGTAGTCTCCATCCAAACGTAGAAATTGCAGATAACCCAAAAAAAACTACCTGATACAATCGCTTTCTACAACGCAACTAAATACGATGTGGACGTGATTGAACAAATGTCAAGGAAATATACAGTCAAGTCTGCTTCATGTAGGTGGCCGGTGCAGGTTTTTTGTAATATTTTGGACCTGTTACAATCAATGCCTGGGTTTTATATAAAGCTGTAACTGGAAAATCTATTAGTAGACGGAAATTCATTCAAGACTTTGTTGGAGAATTGCGAGAAAAGTTTGTTCTCTTCCGACATAAAAAGGCGGCAAAAAGAGCATGTGAAGCAACCAATGAAAACGACGGACAACCACAAATTAAGCGTAAACGAGTCCGATGCCATATTTCGAAATGTGAAAATAAAACTCTAGATATCTGTTCAAAATGTAAAGCACCCATCTGTGGAAAATGTACCAAACTTATTACTCAGTTTTGTACAAAATGCATACAGTAAATTGGATTTTAAAATCTGTAAAACTAAGTACTGATAAAATTTTTAGTAACTGAAAAAAATTTTAATTTTTAATTTTTTAAAATTATTTCTAAACATATTGAAAAGAGATACTCTTTTTCCATTGAAATTAGGAAATTTATGTTATATTTTGTTAAAGAAACATGTTATTATACTCAAGGACATAAAATTTTAAATAATGCGATTTTGTAAAAATTAAGTTAATTTCTCTTGATTTATATAAATTATTTAATGTAAATTCTGAGAAATATTGATTATTATTTAAAAAATAAAATGTTTTAGTTAAACAAATTAAGCGCTCGTGCATACTTTATAAGTTTACAATCTAGGGTCAAAATGACCCGTTCCGCGGTTCTAGGTATATCGAAAGTCCCGCGGTTTTAGTGTTAAAGAATTTGTGCAGATTATTGTTCAGACTGTTGACATTTTGCAGTCAATTATTCATTTTGTAAAACCTAATTCCAAAGGGTTATTCAGTATGTCATGAATTCAACAGTTATTTGTTAAAATGAAGTCAATTATTAAATGCATTTTAAGGATACAAGCATGGAACTAAGTTTTTTAGTGTTGACTTATTATTCAAGTATTATTCAGATGATGTTAATGGTAATCCATTCCAGTATTATCTTTATTAAAAGAAGATTGATTAGTTGCACTTAAACAAGAACATTAAATATTTGTTAATGGATTCTTATACAGTCCACTAAGATATAAAGTTATATTAATAAAATAACTGACCCCACAGTACTTAATATTAGAAATAACTGAATGTAAAAAGATCGTCCTTGAAAAGTTCACTAATTTCGAATTCATTGATTTGAATAAAATTTAAACTTCTGTTTCGCTATTAATTTCTCTGTTTACTTGAGTTTTTTTCTTCTTCTAAATTTATATGACCTTCTTATTAACTTTCTAATGTTTGTGACTTTCTTAGGAATGAAAAGAATTGATGGATCCAAAATTTTTAAAAATCTGTTTTGAGATCATAGAAAATACATGTGCCTTAAAGATTGTTAGCAACCTTTGATTTTTTAATACAGTCGAACTCCGTTATAACGAACTTCAAGGGACCAACGGTTTTGTTCGCTTTATCCGGTGGTTCGCTATATCCGAACCGTTAAGAAAAATGTTAGAGTTCACAAAATGTATAACTCATTAGTTGTAATGTGTATTCAATAATGATGTATTAAAAATATGATAAAATCTATTAAAAATGATAATTAATGAATTAAATCGACTAAAATCGATTACATTAAACTAACACAATACTAATTAAATTAAGTACAATAGGAAAATGACGGGACCAAAATTTTCGTTCGTTATATCCGTGAGTTTGTTATATACCGCTTTCGCTATAACGGGGTTCGACTGTAGTTTAAAATCATTGGACTCATTGTATCGACAAAGTTTTGTGACAAATATTTCAGAGATTGTGGTTATATTTATTCATTTTTCATCCCAATAACCTTTCTTACTTTCCTGATAGACTAAGTGTAGAAGAGAAATGGTATAATTCCTGCAGCCTTTACAATTGATTCGTTCTTGGCCACACACTGTGGGGAATTATACCATTCCGCTTCTACACTAAGCAAAACGTTCTTAAGAAAAAAGAGTACTATTGCATCGGAACGAAAAGCATCCAAGTGTTACTTAAAGTTTGATGTAATGTTATCATAAACTTATATTAAATAGAAAAATGAAAGTAATTCAATCTCAAGTTATGTTCCGTATTTTACCATTAAATATTTGATTTCCATCCCTTTCAGAGAATAACAAATGTTATTAATCCCCTTTCATAGAACAATTTAGTGATTCTAAAACAGTTTTTACTGCGTCTAAATATGATCAAAGCATAGTTGAAAGATGCTCATAAGAAAGTTTCCTATGTATTTCTAATACAAAAATGCAAGCAAAAGTGATAATAATCAATAATTTTAACATGACAATTATTTTATATTATAATTTTACTTTATTTTAATCATTAGTTTCAAAATAAACAGACAAAGTTGGGATTTATACATATTCCAATTACATCGGAGCCATTTTGTACTACTGAAAGGTGTCTGTACTTATCAAATAAAAAAAGAGCCAAAAGACAGCAAAAATAGTTCGAAGTGAAATATCATAGTCCCGCCTTATCAGATGGCAGGTTCACTTAGAGCATCGCAGTCATGTTTGCAACACGAGAGCTAAGCTTACCTTATTTTACAGCTTAAAGCTCATTCTGCACAAAGGATATTAATTCGCTCTTTCGTTATTGAAGTTTTTTTGAAGTCGGAAACCCATAGATGTATGAATATGTGAACGGTATCAACTGCATTTCCCAGTCTCTCTCGAAGAATTGCAATACTTGTAAGTTTCGAGGTTGGCGAAGTTCGTTTTATGACGAGTTACAGCACTGAGAAGCAAATTGAGTGCACACTGATGGTATAGCTCAGGTCGATAGTCTCACCTGGGAAAACAGAAGAATCACCAGTCGCATTCATCCCTTTCACTTCTCGTCCCTCCATTAACAGTTTCGAGAGAAGAGATGGAGTGTTACTGTAACTGGTATACAATTGGATAAATGAAAGTTTAAAAAAAAAATCAATAACTTGGGGAATAGAGAAAGGATATACATTCTTTCATTGTATTGTAGGTTTACCCTTCAAATCTAATGCGCAATCTATCCGCTAAATACTTTGTTGACGATCCTGTAAAGATGTAATCCAGCGGTTCCCAACCGGTGGGTCGCGGAAGGGTTACAGGTGGGTAGCGACTCGATCCTAAAACTATCAGAAATCATCGAATAAACCATCAAAAAAGATAAGAAAAATCGAAACTTTCTTAAAAACAGCAATTTTACATATTGATTGTGATAACAATTTTCTTAACTGTAATTATATCAAAGGTGTATGATTTTTTTTTTGCCTGAAAAATTAAAATGGTCTTTGTGTACTTTTATAATTGTAGTTTTTATCTTCACCCAGGAACACTTGTTAGTGAGTATGGAACCACTTGTTGCATATATAGCAAACATATATCTATTGTTAAATAAATAACTGTTTTGCTACAAAGTGCTTATATTTTGTCAACCATTTTCAAATCAGAACACATTGTTTATCAATAATCAAACTGTATCTTCAAAAAAGCATATATATATATATGCAATATTTGATGTTAAATTATATATACATAAGGAAGGGATACGATACAAATAAGGTTTTTTACTCCACCATGGACCGATGGACCGTGGAGGTATTCCGATAAGGAAAGGTGGGTCGCCAGCGGAAAAAGGTTGGGAACCACTGAATCTAATCAATTTAACCCTCTAAAGGGAATAAAATGATAAGAAACGAGGTAAAATAATAACATAAATGATGTATACCCAGTCTCGGGATCAAATGTTTAAAAATATTCGCTCAAAAATTTACCTATCACAGAAAAATTTTTGAGTGTGACTTTTCCTTTGATAGATGGCAGCACCTAAGTCAGTTATTCAGGAGACGAAATTGTTGCATGTAGGAATGGTAAGATGAGACTGGAACTAAAAAAAAATGACGAACCCTTGTCTGCTATCTTTTTTGTGTTTGCAATTAGCAATTTAAAAAACAAACGAACAAAAACAAAACTGGTTTTTCATGCATATTGTTATGGTCACGTGTGTTTCAAGTGTGTCTTTCTAATTTGTCGCTAGCCAAAGATCTGTTTGTATCATAGTAAAAGGAAGCTACATCTGACAAGGTTTTATTTCCTATACATAATCATCTTCAATGGCTATTAGCTCTGATTTACCTTATCAATTTCCTTGACTGGACTATCAAGCTAGTCTAGCTGTCTTCGCATACACGCCATCAGTGACTGTGAAATACCATAACTAAGCTTAGTATTATACAATTTAGCAATATTATACTTAAGTATAATATTGAAATAGTTAAGATGACCAAGCTTGTTATTCTATTGAAATGTTAAAATAATGGAATTATTATATCTTGTTCAGTTAACTTTTGGTTAAAAAGGATAACTTCTTGGTTATCAGCATAGGTTTATTTGTTCAAGTACAAACACGGCATTAACGCCGTGTTTGTACTTGACGACACATAACAATGTAATGTGTCGACACATTACATTGTTTAGTATATAAGTAAACAGACATTGATTTCAAAATATTATGATGAGCAAAGTGTATTTTGAATGTACTCTTTAAAGTCTATTATTAGAAATCTTTTATAATAATTATGCTTGGAGCAAGAAGAAAGAAACAAAAAATTAGTATTGAAGCAGGATCAGTCGAAAGTCGTAAAAGGTACTACTAACAATTTAATCTCAATACTTAAACAGCATTTTAACCATGGGGGTATCTGTCTCAATAATTCAACTGTATTTAATTGATGAGGATATTTAATGGGCAATTTAGAAGAGAATGAATGTAATCCGATCCACTGATTTAATGTTATACTTTACATTCTGCGTATATTTTAGTAAACAAAAACTCATCTCATTAAAAGAGAAATTTTGAAAAATAGTGAGTAATAACTCAAAAATAATTCTCTTTTCTGCCTGGTATCTATCATTTTCTCTTTAACTACGTGATAAACACAATTTAAAAAAGGAAAGCGACTTCATAGTAAATAGGTTATGAATTAACTGATAATTTCGATAGGCTGTATAGGATCATAATTAGCACAGTCAAAATTACGTATTTTAGCTCTTGCTTACTATAGTTAAATGCTTTAAATTTTGGTTTTAATTCATGTAATACATTTCAAAAAAGAGGAAAATTTCTGCAGAATCATGATTTATGACTGAGGAAAAATAGTATTTCCTTATGAATATCCATCGAGAATAAGCAACTGAAGCTAACAATACATTATGATTCACTGATTGGTATCGCCATCTACCGGCATTATTTAAGCTAAAAAATGAAAATTTTAATTAAATCCTGAATACCGGATGATTAAAAAATAAGGAAATATTTTCAAAATCCTTATTACGGTAAATCAATCAACATATGGAAACGCTATAAGTACATGTTATATAGTCGAATTTTATTTAAGATCCGAAATGTTTTTTACAAAACTAAATACAAGTATGTCCACCAGATGACGCTCCTTCTGTAACAAAAGACAATGTTCCACATAACTAATGTTCAATAAACGTTAATTATTCACCGTAATAAGGCTTTTTAAATAATTTATTGACTTTTGATCCCCAGTACTGACTCCAGTACTAGAAATATAGACAAAATATGAGTAAATTATTTTAAAAAATAGAGTAGCAAAAATAAGTATACCTGGTTTATAAAAACCTGCATGTAAAATCATAAAGCAGAAAACAAAGGTCTCTTTTACTTCTGACCTCCAAAACCGTATTAAAAATAAATTCTGGAACAAGACCCTGAATTGGCCTTCCCGCTGGCCCACGTTAAATTGCAGTTCCTGCTTTCAGGATTGCAACTGAACACGAGTGCCTGGCAGTCTATTTTAATAGAATGGGAATTTAACGGGCCGTTCTCTGTACAAACAGTATTAGGAGGCCCGTAATCGCATGAGAATTTTATCTTAGTTTTTTTCATGTTTATGTATTTTCTATTTTGTTCTCCTTGCATATCTATCTATCTATCATTAAATAAATAAATAAATAAATAAATAAATATTTGGACACCTGTGGTACAAAAGAAAAACAAAATTTATCCATATTCAATAGTTGGTAGAGCCTCCACGAGATTCAATTACAGCCTCAACTCTCCGAGGCATGCTTTCCACAAGTCCTTGTATGACGGCTAGTGGTATTTTCTTCCACTCGGCTTGGAGAAGACATATAAGTTCCTTCACCGATTTTGGACGGTTGTTGCATCCCTTAATTCGGCTATCCAACTCGTCCCAGAGGTTCTCGATAGGGTTCAGGTCTGGGCTTGGAGCAAGCCAGTCCATTCAGTTAATTCCATTGTCGCCATACCAATCCATGGTGGACCTCGTAACATGACAGATGGCGTTGTCGTCCTGGAAGTAACATGGGTCTGACCCGTAAAGCTGCCACGACGAAGGAAGCACACTGTCATCCAAAATAATGCAGGAGGCGTCGGCGTTGAGCTTACCATGAATTGGAACCAAGGGTCCCAGTCCATACCAGGAGAAACACCCCCAGACCATAATCCTATCTCCGCCGAACTTTACTGTAGGCATAATGCATTCTGGCAAGAGGCGTTTTCCAGGCAGACGCCAGACCCTGCAGACCGAACGATAGGGGGTGCATCTTGATTCGTCGCTCCAGAGAACCCGTTTCCACTGATCTGCGGTCCACTTTCGAAGTGGTTTGAACCACATTAACCGAGCAGAGCGGTTGGACTTTGTGATCAAAGGCTTATGGGCAGCAGCACGACCATGAAAATCAAGCAGATGTGCTTCCTTACGGATGGTATTTATTGAAAAACACTCTCGGATGCCTATGGAAACTCCTGGAGTATGTGGGCCATCGGTTGGGGGCGGTTCTTCCGAATTTCTGTGGACAGAACCCGTCGGTTTCTATCACCCAGTTTCGTGGATCTGCCGACTCGGGGCACATTCCGACAATCGCCGCTCACCTTCCACTTCTGAATCACACAAGCCACTGTCAATTTTGGGTAATTCATCTCACTAGATATGTCCCTTAAGGATCGGCCATTTCTGTGCTACCCGACGATTACACCTTTCTCGAAATCAGATAACTCTGCACTTCGTGGCATCTTGCATGCGACTAATGCCAATGTTGTTTCCTGTACGATATTTAACGGCGGAGAGCGTGACGTATATCATGACCGCAGATATCGTCATTTGCATGGGTGTCCAAATACTTATTGGTAGATAGTGTGGGAAGAGAGCAAACTCATCGTTCCTCATGATGTTTCAGGGCTGATATTGATCTCTAAACAGAGGCAAAACCAAGAAAAGACAATGCCCGGGGGTGAATTCTCATAATCTCTTAGAGGAGTTTCAAAAATTATTTCGCTATCAATGGATAAAGTATTTAACTAGCAAACCATTATAAATAAGTAAACCATTAAATGACAAAAAAAAAAAAGAAGCAAACTGTAACCAATGCAATACACGTATTGCTTTTTTTAATTGAATCAACGAAGTTTTTTAAAATTGTAAATTCAGTTCAGTGTATAATGCTAAAAAGAAATTAAAACATTCAGATGCAGCCTTAAAGCCTTCTATTTCCATGAGATATAAAAGAAAAGTTTTCTTGTGTAATCAAATTTCATACTAATAAAGAAAATGAAACAAAAAATCCTGAATTAAGAGAAAGAAAAGCTTTGAAATTTAGAAGAACAAAAAGCATGCAACAACCCAAAGCAAAGTCATAATGTAATACAATTTTTACAATAATCAGAAATTGGAGCCCTCTTGTAAAGAAATTGTAAATTAGAGTGTATCAGTAAGGTTTTCTTATTAATATCCGTTATTTGGCGTCAATTTATAAACGTAGTGTAGGTGTGGAATAATTCATGAATGGGGAATTTTTTGCTCTCCATTTATTAAAACATCAATATATTTTTACGGTTTACCTTTTATTTTTACATTTCAGATTTTCCCTTGTTTAATTTTAGCTACAATTCTATTTACTCAAGACTTTTCGGATTTGTTTCTTTATAAAATTTTATAAAACTTGGAACTTTCTATTTGAGTTCAGTCAAGCATAAATCCCAATTAAGTGGTAAACTAGTGATTAAAAATAAAGAAGTTAATTCCGAAATATTTCAGACTTCATTTCCACTTAAAAGAAGGAATCTTGAAAAAATCCTTGTTCCAACAATCTTCAATTAACAAAAGACAGAGATAGATTTTACATTTCTCCGTAGCTTACTAGACATGTAGCATTTCTAACGTTTTCCTGTCTCACACCTTAAAAAGACGTATCTTTCTCGTGCGTCAGATGATTGCAAAAATCAGTTGAATATTAATATGATAGTTTAACTGAAATTGCACTAAGTATCTAGAAATACATTCTATCACAAAAAAATATATGCACCCAGAAGAAATCGAGCTGCTATCACGAAACTTGGCAGGAATGCATTCTGGTAAGAGAGATGCAAATGATTAAAATTTCGACGCCAATGAGACAAGGGTGAGCGCGCTATGCGTATAAGAGATGTGCAGCTGGGAGAGTTTAAAAGCATGATTGCTCGTGCCATAGGGTTATTCAAACAAATCTGTCGACTTGGATGACGGTAATGTGACTAGAGATGCCTCTGAGACGTAACCGGCGACAGTACGAACAATTGTCGGACCTTTGAGAGGGGGCGTATAGTAGGCCTCAGAGAAGCAGGTTGGTCGAACAGGCGTATCGGCCGCCACCTCAGTCAGAGCGATATGGTAGTTGCTAGGTGTTGGCAACAATGGATCACGGTAGGGATAGTCTATTATCGCGGAGGGTCAGGACGTCCCAGGAACACAAATGCGTGCGAGGATCGCGCAATCATAAGAGCGGCCGCGTCCGCACCAACAACGTCGCTAGAATCGGTTCGACGCCATTTACCACCTTCCAGACATCCGGTGGTATCAAGGGAAACCATTCGGAGACGACTGGCCGACGCAGGTATAAAGAGCCGACGCCCATTAAGACGCCTACCACTGACCCCACATCATAGGCAGTGTCGATTGGATTTTTGCCGACCTCGGGCAAGCTGGAATGTGACCGACAGGAGGCGTGTGATCTTCAGCGATGAATCCCGATTCAGTCTCAATGCTGATGACCAGCGCATACGCGTGTGGAGGCGGCCAGGCCACCGGTCCGACCCGGCATTTGTTGTCGAGGGGCATACGGCGATTACACAAGGTGTGACAGTGTGGGGAGCGATTTGTTGGGACACACGATCACCTCTAGTCGTCCTTCAACGCACTTTGACGGCACGCAGTTACGTGGGGGGACGTGCGTTACGTCTGGGACGTGCTTGGAAGGCAACTGCAGCCGTCCCGGAATACTGATGAATTAACTGCCCAGTTGCAAAGATTATGGCAGATCTTCAGCAGGAGGTCATAGGTGACCTCATTGATTCGATGCCACGCCATGTTTCGGCTTGTATAGATGCCAATTACTGCTAGACTCGAGACAGTTCAATCGGCACTCTATCTCGTCCGAGCTCTAGGAAAAAAACCCGCCTGCACAATCTCTGGACCTTTTCTCGTTTTTTAACTTGGAGGGGATGTTGTCCGTTTACCGGGGACATTTTGGCCCACCTCTTTTTCTCTCATTGCGCAGTGGGCTGTTTTTCTATCAGCAGTTCCTGCCCCGATTGGTCCCTTATTGTACTGCTCCTGTTCATAGTCTACAAAGTACCTCCCCACCATAATTTTCGCTTGAAATACAATTTTATCTGAAAGTTTTATTGTGGGCCATAAAATAACGTCCATCTGTCTTGCAATATTTATAGTCTTTTGATCGCTATCAATGGCCACACAGGCAGCTTTTCTTTTACGTCCTCTTAGTGTTCAAGTCTTTATTTTTTGCCTCTGAAGTTTTTATAAGAGTTTTGTTCTTGACCGTCTTTCGACCACACACCGAGGTAAATTATGATACATTCAGCGCTTCTACAGAATTTAATAATCGTGCAGCGAGAGAAGGAGTGACCCCAATGTCTGATGAAAGCATAAAATTTAAGCTGAATGGATTAAATTAATACATGAAAAGCCTAAATATATATATATATATATATATATATATATATATATATATATATATATATATATATATATTTGTGTGTGTGTGTGTGGGGGGGACAACAGACCACTCTGGTTCTCTTGTCTACATCCCTGTGTCGAGGCATGATGTGTGATTTTGTAAATGTTAAGACTAGCGCAACCACCAGAAAAAAATCGACAACCTTTGCTTTAATGAGGTAGATTGTACATTACATGAACGTGTGTTTGACTGACACAATATACACTGCTCAAAACAACTAGGGAAGCACATGGTTTTAACAAAATTACGCAAATACTTACACCGATAAGTATCACAAAATAAATCATCCATAATTTAAAGCTTAGCAGGAAACAGAAGAAGAAAACTTCATATGCAAATTAAAGTTCATGACGTCAAAAACCAGAAAAAAGAACATAAGGGCGGAAATCGTGATGTGCATACCTTTATTCATGATAACTTCATGGTTGACTTCGATTTCGCAAATTTTTTTTCTACTCGGTCAACACGCCAATAACTTAACGCGGAACACTCCTTAAAAAATGCGTTTTTGAAAAGCTAGACCTAGAAAAAGAAACTGAAATGCGTTTTCGGAAAGTTGGGAAAAAATAAATAAAAGGCATTAAAATAAAAAAAGCGGAACCTACAATTTTTTAGTTAACGCGTTAAAAAAACGACGCACATTTTTGAAAAGGGTTTAAAGTTAGAAATTTTGAAAATTGCGATTGAAATTTATTTTTCGAACTTTTTTTTTAGTCTTAAAATACCCTTAAAAACTGTGAGGACACGAGTTTTCCTCATAAACTTCAAAGATTTCTAAAAACAGAGATTAAATCTTTCTTTAAACACAATCTAAGTTATTGAAATCGCCCTTAAATATTGGGATTAAACGTCGTTTAAGCATTTTTTAAGTTCATAAAGGCCTCTAGCAACTGCGACTGACATCGATAAAGCTCCTAAGAACCTTTTAGGAGCTTTAAGCCTAAAAGCTCCTAAGAGTGAATAAATTTAACTTTCGTTTAAAATATTTTCGAGTTAAAATATACCCTAAAATCTGTGATTGAAAATAATTTTCGTGATAAAATTTCTAATCAGAAAGCTTTGAAATGTTTTCGAAGAGTCACTTAGAACATGGGTTCTTAAACTGTGGTCCGCGGACCCCTGGGGGTCCGCGAAACAATTTTGACATTAACAATCTATACTTGAACAAGATATTCTCGTGGAATTATCATACGATACTTCTTTGAAACTACAATTCAACAAAACTGAACTCACAAATTTTTGGTTACTTCTCAGATCTGATTACCCTGCACTTTGCAAATGAAACACTCCGACATTTGATTCCGTTCTGCACAACATATTTATGTAAACAGGCTTTTTCTGTACTGTTATATATGAAATCAAAGTATGCAAACAAACTCAGCGTAGAAGTGGACCTCAGAACAAAACTTTCCAACCTAGAGCCTGACATTGCGGATCTGGTTTCAAGAGAACCACTGCACCCATCTCATTAAGTAAAAATCATTTACAGAAAACATATTATAATAAGATAAATCTATTTTGACCAATATTTGACCAAGAAATGTTTGTATGAGTTTAATTTATTATGATTTGTAACTTTTAAAATTCTTTTTACTACTGATTTTATTCATTTTATGTTTTTTATTCTATGTCCTAATAAAAATGTTCATCTCTATAAATGCGCAAGAACATTTATTAAAATAATCAGGGATACATTTTTATCAATATTTATTATAAAGTAGTGCCTATGAGATTATTGAGCCAGAAATTAAGTCTCAAAAACGATTTAAAATGCCTAGGGTTGAGATGGGGTCCGCCAAAAAATATGTTGTTCAAGAGGGGGTCCTCGGACTATAGGTAAGACTAAGTAAGTTTAAGAACCCCTGACTTAGAATATACTAAATTTCTAATTTTAATTCTTTTTGGGAAAAGTGTACTTCACCAACTTTATTAATTTTTTAAGTCCAGCTTTTGAGACGATCACATGAACGCGTAGGCTAAAAAATATTTCCAATTTGCAAA
The DNA here is from genome assembly GCA_907164885.2 of Dolomedes plantarius. Taxonomy (NCBI): domain Eukaryota; kingdom Metazoa; phylum Arthropoda; class Arachnida; order Araneae; family Dolomedidae; genus Dolomedes; species Dolomedes plantarius. The sequence goes on along the minus strand of OU015496.1, from coordinate 155,242,049 downwards.
TCCCATCTAGAATTTTTAAAAACGCTTTTTTTTTGGGGGGGGGGGGGAAAGATGCGATCTTTAAATAATGGCCTCAGTAGAACGAGTAGAGAACCTATAGATTCTGAAATGTGTTTGCTCTCATTCCCGTTACAAGATGCCGCTACTAACATGGTTCCACTTGATTTTCTAGAATTTATCAGAATCTACTTGAATTCAACGAGACTGGAGCTAAAAATATTTCTAATGGGGTCGGGCACATTTTCTTGTGAAAACATAATGGAAGGTTATTTTAGGATAGGTGCTTTCAAATAATACACGAAGAGCTCAAATATTTTTGAGTAACACAGTTCTCTCTTGCTCACCAACACCTCTCTTGTTCTTACATTCCCTAAGTTTCTCTTTCAAGTCATGCACACTGACTTTTTGCATGTTTTGCTGTTCACACAACCAACAGAGGGTGATTGGGAAGTTAAAAACAAAAGCCTTATAGGGATCTGTAGCTTTAAAAGGAGAAAATTAGGTTAGTTGGTTGGTTCGTTTTGCATCGCTGTTGTCATACTTTGCAACACAACTGCTAAAAATACCAGGACCTGCATTTTAAAGCCGACTTCATGGTTATAACCCATGCCTACACCAGGAATTCATACTCGCAAACACGTGAACCTAAATTCAGCTCACTAGCCAGTCGCAAGGAGATTGGGAACCTACCTGTGAGGAATTACGGATACAATAAAAATAAAAAGGAAACACCGTAAGAACTAAAGGTCTAATTCAGCCCAATTTTCAAGTCTTGAAGCTTCATCTGTCGGGCATGACATCACACATCTGATCTTTCGCACAAGCTAGAAATCTCAAACATTCTGGGTTTTAGCTGCAACCTGGATCTTGGCATCCTGCCCAACAACTAACAGCGCTATAGATACATCCGTGACTCCATTCAGAGGTCCAGAATTATTTCTGGCTTTCGCTTCCCCTGGACGTCTGGAAATCCATCACTTGCTCCATTCACGATTGATTGAAGAAAAAGTGGATTTTTTACCCAAGTAAAAATTAAAACAAACTTTGGAGAAAAAGAAAGTTCTCGGCACATCCATAATTGTTGGCGTAGCCAGAATATTTGAAAAAATCTCCAGATATGCTATTATAAACAGACCCACTCCATCAGGGAGTTCATAACATTAGCATCTTTTCAAGAGGACAATGAAAATGGGAAATATTTAATGTCTTCCTTCCTCTAAAATAGCTGTTTTAAATAAAACAGTTTTTTAAACATATGATATTCAGGAACCCCATGACTCAAAAATGTCAAGAAAAAATACATGAAAAAAATTCAGAGAATTGGAACTTTCAGAATAAAAAAACAGAAATCACATTTTTGTTTGATGATTCTATTGCCAGAGTCTAAGATTTTGTACTGTACAGTGCATGTGTACCTAGCTATACATCTATAATTTAACTCTTACGGTCGTATGTAGTTTATACATAGGTGCCATGTTGGTCGGAATCCATTAAGATACGATTAGAATGGTTCTTTGCTTTCGTGGCTGAGAGCAGACGGAAAGGGATAAGCCTCTTTATCTTGAAATACAGTCCAGTCATATTAATGTGACCACCGCCTACTTTTGACGTCAACGTTAAATAACCAATCGCAGAAGGCACGTGTCATCAGCAAATTTGGTGGATATATAAAGTGTGTTGTAGGCATTCGGAAAACATTTCAGTTCTTGCAGTCATGCAGAAACTGAGCGATTTATCCGATGTCCAAAAGGGCATGGTCATGGGCTTTCGGGCCAAGGGTGGAAGCATTTCCAAAACGGCTAATTTTGGAAACTGTTCGCGGGCCGCCGTGGTAAAAGTATACCGTGCATGACAAAATGTCACTATCCAAAATCAGCGACGTGGCAAATGTGGTGCATCACGGACCATAGATGGCAGAGGTGAACGACGGCTGCGTAGATGAGTTCGGGCGAATAGACGTGCAACCGTTGAGCAACTGACCGTCCAGATGAACCAAAGGGCTACCAACAGTGTCTCCGCAACGATGGTTCAGCGAATGTTGCTGCGTATGGGCCTCCGCAGCAGACGCCTGGCTAATGCACACCCTGCAACAATTGCCGGAAGGGTCCAAGCTGGAGGAGGGAGCATTATGGTCTGGGGAATGTTTTCGTGGTATTCTCTGGGTTCACTCATCATTGTGGAAGGCACGATGGATCAACCCAAGTATGCATCTATCCTTGCGGACCATGTTCAACCGTACATGCGAATTGCTTTTCCTGAGGATGATGACATCTACCAGCAGGACAATGCGACGTGTCATAAAGCTCGCAGTGTACGTGCGTGGTTCGAAGAGCACTAGGATGAGTATACCGTACTCCCTTGGCCAGCAAATTCCCCGGACTTGAACCCAATCGAGAATCTGTGGGACAAACTCGATCGGGTTGTTCGCACCATGGATCCTCACCCGCGTAACCTAGCGCAGCTGGCCACGGCACTGGAGTCGGCATGGCTCAAAACCCCAGTGAACACCTTCAGGAACCCAATTGACTCTCTTCCTGCACTTCTCGCAGCGGTCCGCTCTGCGAAAGGTGGTTATTCTGGATTTTGACAAGTGGTCACATTAATGTGACTGGACTGTGTAGAATCTGTCATGATTCGCCATTTTTAAAAGGTTAAACTAAAATTTCTGGCAATGTATTTCTACGAAATTTTGTACATTGTTTCTTGGTACTTCTTTTATTAAACCGTCTTCAGGATTTTTAATTGGGAGTAAACATTTTGGAGACATTTTCTTTAAAAAAAATACTACCCAGAAAAAAGAGGATTTTTCCCCTTAAAAGATATAAAAAGTTTTATAATTAAATTTTTAATGAAGGCAAATTATTGTGGAAATTTTCCTAAGCACAAAAATGAAAAAAAAATATGGTAATGGAACAATTGGTTTAGACAATATTTCAAATGCTAAACATGCTTTAAATTTTAATTTTTCATATCAAATTATTTTAAAGTTACTTTTGCATGCATAGCGATTGTAATGTAAATACACATTTGAAGAGAAAAAATTTTAAAATGAACGTAGATGAAAATATAAAGTTTTGTATGTCATATCCCCTAAAACTTTTAGTACACTTTCTAAGAATAATGCAGGCATCTTGATCATGTTTCTAATGAAACAGGAGAAAAGTGTACTCTACAGACATTTCCTTTTTCTTGTTGATTAAAATTTTCACACATTGTTGTAAAACAATTAACACGCATTGTTGGTCTCATTGTATGAATGAACCTAAATATATAGTCACCCAGTGGCAAAGTGGTTAAGGCAAGTGGCAGTGGTTAGAGGGTTTGATTTCCTTAAAAGGAAAGTATGTAAGAATGGGGTAAAATAGGTTTTCCCCCTGCAAAGGAGTTTTGAAAGAGGAGCGGTAATTTACAGCCCATCGCAGGTGTGCATCGTTTTTCAGTAAAAATTATTCATCTGCGTTTATATGCATGTGTTTCCTCTTGCATCTTCACAGGTTCACTGGACTGGGGTATCTATCATAGGGCGATCCAAGAGACATAAACAACACCATCACCAAATATATCTGTTTTATTAATAAAAGCACTGTGCCTGTCTTAACATCGTTAAAAAGTGCAATATTTATGTAAAAAGTACGCCATTACTGAAAATCGTCCGAAGAATAAACTCATCTACCCTAACGGATCAATTGAAAAACAAGGTGAGTACCTTGTGAGTCTTAAGGTGCGTCTTCAATATATATATTTTTAAAGTTTTGTAGAAGGCAAGTTTTAAATAATTAGCAATTACTTTGACTTAACAGATGCTACACTGGCAAAAGTTGGGCGGGAGAGAGGAAAACGGTATTTGACCAGGATAACGAAGCCTACAAAATATCTCTTTCTAGAAGATTCCACATACTGGAACCATCAGTTAAATTGAAATTTTCCTCCCACGATCTAATATCATCCGAATTCGAACACTGAACAATCACCGTTCATTTCGACGGTTATTGTTCCTGGCAAACTTGATTTGCTACTTTCAAGGTGACTACAATCAAAATCTCCGATCAAAGTTTTGATTTTGCCTGTGTCTCATACTACGGATAATGATGTCACCAAGGAAATAAAAACGATATTGTCATTTCTCGTTTTATTTACCGCGCATGCCACTTACACTTCTTCACTAACAAATAAACTTTAAACAGTTATATTTTGCCGTTAACAAAATGAGCGAACCTTGGACGTATCTCAACGCCACTTCTTTTTCTTTTTCTTCAATGGCTCTACAGCCCTGTGTGGGCCCTGGCCTTCTCCAGAAGTCTTCTCCAGGCACCTCTATTTTTGGAAACTGTTTTCCACTTTTTGACCTTTAGAATGTTTAGGTCTTTTTCAACACAATCAATCCATCCAACACCACTTACAGAACACAAATTCTAACGTACTTGCACATACAAAAACAAAAATATAAAAAGAAGACAGATACTGCCATCTAGGCACAAGTTCCTAAAACATGACTGACACGTTGAAGCCTGAAAATACTGGCCGGGGAAATTCAAGCACTTTGGCTCGCCGTCCTCCCATATAAATAGTTCTACCAAGCGAATGTCATACAGCCCACTTAGTATTCATGCCTCGCGATTTCTTCATTTGAAGCTCCGAGATTAGAGTGCAAAATTATTGTAGTACTGGTACATGTATATCTCAGCAGATAGAATTGCGAACCGATAGGAAACGAATAAGATAACAAACAGAAAATATTGACTAAACTAAACTAAACTCTTGGCACAACAGTCCGAATATGGACCACGGCCGGTGGTGACCATCTCCGCTTTCTTGACCGTGGGCTTGGGGTGCCATACAGCATATGTCTCGGTCAGATAGTCAGCCTGACGCGGGACCCCCAGAGTTAGTTCTCAAGCAAGCTTAGTCCTCATTTTATCGATCCACTCAAGGGATGAAAGGCAGAGTCGACCTTGCCCAGACGCCGGATCGAACCCTAGACCTGTGGTGTGGCAGCTTGAAGCTTGAAAATAATGACGTTATACCTTATATATATTTATTACATAATATTAAAGGATTCAGAGATCTTCAAGCGAAAAACAAAAGTAAGTCCTTATAAATTCTCCCCAGATCTTATTCAAGCTTCAGAAACGAAGACATTTACAAGAAAGGATGTAAAGATCCTGCCGATTTTTTCAAGAAACATTCTGTGGAATATTTTTAGGCGCGTAAGGAAAGGGGAATATAAGGAGAAGGAGGTATAATTTTGAGCTGTACAACTTCTTAAGGCTGCTGTGTACTAACCCTATTGGATTCGCTCACCTCAATGTTAACCTATGGAGAAAATGTGTCAAAGGATTGCCGACTTGGATTGAAAGATTTTTAAAAAATTGTACTCCGTAATAGAGAAAGAAATTTTACACCTTTGGGGACTTTTCGTTTTTTTAAAAAATTGCGAATAATATTTTAAAATTTAAATTATTCGGGAAAAATCTACTATAGTGTATTTTAAACTGTCTTTTCCTTTAGTGGACGAAATTTATAAAATGAATCCTGCTGCAAGGTGCGGAAAATACAATTTTTATTGGATTATCAGCATTTATGTAGCTGTAAATAATAGACAAGTTTTCTCCATAGGTAAAAATTGAGGTGAGCGATCCAATTGGGTTAGTATACAACAGACTTAAATGACGAAGGGACAATAACATTTATTTAGTAAAGCAAAATAAAACTGATGCAGCATTTTCTGCGAAAGGAATCAAACTAAACGAAGAGAAGCCCATTTAATGCTACTCCTGGGAGCGAAAGACCAAATATAAAACCAAAAACATGATGGGAAGATAGTATAAATCAGAGGTGGGGAACCTTTTTACCATTAGAGGCCACAGTAATAATAAAGGAGGCCGCATAAGTTGATGAACCTATAAATGCGACTTTTATGAAATTATTATAGTTAGATATAGTCTTAACAATTTGGTGCATTATATAGAAAAAATAACAAAAAAAATTAAGTCCTTATTTATTTATTATTTGACATAAAAAGTTACAATATAAAACATTTTTGTATTCACATAAGGATAAAAACTTGTTATAACATTAATCATTACTTTTTTATTTTTATTTATTTATTTTTTTGCTGCAGAAAAAATAATACGTTTTAACGTACATGGAGTCAGTCACAACAATAATAGTAAGAAAATACTTTTTGTGTAGAGATCATATAACATGTCTGGTAGTATTGCTAAGAAACTCTGAGCATTAAATTACATATAAAGTGTAGTTAAAGTATCATACAATCAAGGTAAACGAAGCTCATTTGGATAAATATACACTGCTGGCCACTGTAAATGCAACACCCTGAAGGAAACATGCAAATAACATGAAATTTACAACATGCATTAGCGGAGGTGAGATATGCAAATGATTAGAATTTCAGCGCAGACGCACATCACCCGCGCCTGTGGCGCCACTTCAAAGCGCTATTTAAGGCTTGGAGATTTCGACGATTTCAAGTTCGGCAATTGTGTTTTTCTTGTGGTTTTTAAAAAAAATGATCAATTATGCCTCGTCGAAAACAGCGATCATCTTTTGATCAAGTATCCGAGTTCGACAGAGGAAGGATAGTGGCCTACCGAGATTGTGGATTATCTTTCAGGGAAATCGGTAGTCGTGTTGGACGAAACCAAACAACAGTAATGCGGATATGTGATCGTTGGATGCAGGAGGGTACGACGGACCGGCGTGTTCGATCGCATCCACCTCAGCGCACCACTTCACGTGATGACAGGCAAATTGTGCGCCTGGCAGTGACGGATCGCTCAGTCACATCACGAACCATAGCACAGCACATGCAGTCTGTAACGCATCATCCAGTGTCTGCGCGTACCATTCGACGCCGTTTACTGCAGAGTGGTCTGTCCGCAACACGTCCATTGCTTTGTCTACCCTTGACGCAGAACCACAGAAGTCTCCGCCGCCAATGGTGCGATGACAGAAGGATGTGGACGGCAGAATGGAATGAAATTGTCTTTACTGACGAGTCACGCTTCTGTTTGCAACACCACGATGGTCGCATTCGAGTCTGGAGACATCGTGAAGAGAGGATGCTGAACAGCTGCGTTATGCACCGCCACACTGGTCCTGCACCGAGTATTATGGTATGGGGCGGTATTGGATATCACTCTCGCACACCTCTAGTACGCATTGCCGGTACTTTAAACAGCCAGCGCTACATCTCCGAGGTGTTGGAGCCAGTTGTCCTTCCTTACCTTCAGGGCTTGCCCACAGCCATATTTCAACAGGATAATGCGCGACCACACGTGGCACGCATTGTCCAATGGTTCTTCGTCAATCGCCAGATTGAATTGCTTCCCTGGCCGCCTCGCTCTCCGGACCTTTCGCCGATAGAAAACATGTGGTCCATGGTTGCTCTACGATTGACCCAGATTCCATCCCCAGCTTCCACAGCAGATCAACTTTGGCAACGTGTGGAAGCTGCTTGTTCTGCTGTACCCGAAGAACTCATCCAAAGTCTCTTTGAATCAATGCCGAGGCGTGTGGCAGCGGTGATCTCCAACAATGGCGGCTACTCTGGCTACTGATTTTGGCAGGAACCACACTTCACAGAAGTCTATAAATTTAATCATTTGATACTTGGTCAACATGTTATCTACAAAATAAATTTTGTTGTGATATCTCTTGTCTTTCTTGGTGTTGCAATTTTGGTGGCCAGCAGTGTACAATTGTAGCGACTTTAGACAACAATTTCAAAATGTCAACTTTATTTCGGCCGACACTATACATACATTCAATGCCGTTCTTTATTTAATTCTATTGATTTGGAAATTGTTGCAATCTATATAATTAAATATTAATTAATACAAGTGCGAGCTTTTATGAAGGCCGCAAGAGAAGATCATGGAGGCCGCGCATTCCCCACCTCTCGTATAGATTAGACGTTTAAAATCACTGGTGCAAATACTGGAAAATGATTGTCCCCAAAAGTATGACCTAGGAAAGACTTTTGAGAAGACCAAAGCCACCTCTCCCCCCCCTGGACTGTTACTATTGATGATGGGAATTACATAACATTTATGTGCATCAAATCGGCTGGTTAGAAAACGCATAGATCCCGAAATGCAAACCCAGTAAATGGTTTCTATAAAAAAAACTCAATAATTTGTATCACACTATCATATATTCACTTAAAGTTCGATTTCCCCCCCGCCCCCCCTGTCTCATACTATTTATAAAATACAAATAAAACGCAAGAAGATAAACACTTTTCGAAGGGGAAAAAAAAAGAATCTTAAACCGCAAGGCTTACTTCGAACAAAAAAAATAAAATAAATAAATAAAAGAAAACGTTCATTTTTTTTCCTCCCCGCACAACACAAATAAGCGCGCGACCCTTGTATCTTTCTCCTTAATTGATTTCCTCACTCCCGCTCTTTTCTCTTTATCCCAACCACTTCGGCAAATTTCCGAACAAACAGCCACAACCCCCCCCCCCTCCCTCACACTTTACAATCTCCGCCCGCCCACCCTTTATTCCAACATAACAAATATCAAGCGCGAAATGACTTGGTCGATATCACACAGGGAGGCGAAATGCAATTTCAAGAAATAAAAATCCGCTGTTTCCAATTCTGTTAATTTCAAAAACTCCTGTGAAATTGATAAATGTTATACCGATGAAAAATCACTAAATGTGGGATATATATATATATATATATACACACACACATACATACATCCGGAACCCCAGGAGCGCTGCTCTATCTACGCGCATCTTCTTATACAAAGCCAATACAATCAGGCCCTTTACTATAATGAGATATTAATGGAGTGGGGAATATTTGAACGGGGAAGTGGAGTTTTTCCCCCTCCCCTCATTTTCACGTCTTTTCTAGGTGATAGATGAGGGGCGGTCTGAGACAACGGGAAAGGGCTAAAGGGGTGAGGGGGGGAGAAGAGGGGTCGATCAGGATAGGGTCAAATATGACAGGGTATCTATACATAATGCGGATTTATCATGGTGCGTTATTTATTGCATTTTCAGGTTATCAATAAGGGATACGTCAATTATCTGAACCCTTAAGTTATAACATTGAAGGGGATATGTGTTTCTCAGCGGTGGATATAGTTAACAGTTTTCTCGTAATATTGCAAGTTGCATTAATTTGGTTGATGTTTTGTTCACCGGAAATTGTCCCAGAGATGGAAAGAAATTTTTTTTTTTTCAAGTCAGTAGTTTTTTTTTTCAGTGTAGGATTCAGGTTCCAGAGTTGCATTCTTCCTAGCTAATATTTTAGAAATTAAGAAGTTTCTATCAGATTTATTCAGTTGAATATAAAAAAAATTCGTATTTCTTGTAGAGCACTATGTTAGTTTCATTATTGCCCTATTAACGAAAAATGTATGAATTATCTGAGCCTTAAATTCACGATATTAGAGGAAATAGAATTTTTACGATGGTAACCATTTTTTTTTATGAATATATTATTTCTTTTTATTCATTTTTTTTGTTTATTGCCCCAACGCAAAAATGAAAGCTATTAAACGCAAAAAGGAAACTTATTAAACATATAGAAATGGGGGCGCGGTGCCCCGGTTAGCAAAGGCACTTAGCCAGTGATGTGAAAGTTACTGGTTCGATACACGACGCTGCCAAAACTGCCGACGTGCACACTAATGGAGGCTGGTGCTCTGAAAAAATCTGCCGTGGCTGCAATGTCCTCCAAGTTCACAAACATTACCTCTGGATGTGCGGGGTCAAGTGTTCTGATCTCGTCACTTGACTCGACCTCCTTCTCGAACGGCAAAATTACGGTTCAAAATTACGGGACCGGTACGGGTGTAACGTAGATCCACCCCCTGTGGTGCACCCGGGGAAACGCATGCTATGCAGGCGGCGGAGTGGTCACACACTTCTGTCTTCTCCCGGGAAAAAAGTATCGCTCAGCTCTCTGCCGTTGAAAAAAAAATTTGAAATAACAAAACATTGTTAAGAAAAGCAAAAATAAATTAATGTAATCTTTAACACTTTAAATAAAAATTGTCAACGTCGGCTGCGTGGCTTTCAGAATCAGAGGCTTCCAGAATATATTAAGGTCTTATCATAGAGATAACCCTTTCTACCCTTTCAAATTTTAAGTAAGGGGTACAACTAACATCTGCTTGGAATCAAAGTACAATGCCCTTCCTTAGAAAATTCTGCGACTTAACCCTCCTAAAGCAAGTAAGTCCTGGTTTTATGGATACAGCATCTTTTACCTTACGAACCAAAACATCAGACAAGAAATCCTGCTCAATCCTGTAGTGAGTAGTTTTCTTCTGGTGTAGTTATATCTTGGAAATTCTTGCGGCAGAGGATAGTGGAACTTCACTTTTAAAATAAACGGCAAGATTAGACACTTTTTTAAAAATACATTTTAAATATGTCTATTAAAAGCCTTGCTGTTTGGTTTAGCAAATAAATGCTAACACTTGGTATTTTTTTAAATATGTAGATGAATGTATCATAAAAAAACCTGACCAAACGCAATGTAAATTTTTTGCTGATAGTTTATTATTAAACAATTTGTTACTTAGGGATACCAAAACTGAAAGTGAACGCTCAAGTTAAAGTTCTGTCCCAAGTATTGTATAAATTATTACAGTGTCTTGATTTCAATGAGGACAAAAAATTTTTGGTGACCGGAACATAAAATTCTGATCCATTGAAAAAAAGTTACACTGTACAAAAATTTTCTTTTAAGTGTGCTAGATAACTTTACTTTTTGCACACAATTTATTTGGCTTTCATTTATCACACCTGTATGTTGAGTTTTATTTCATCGTTAAAAGTAACTTTCTAACTATTCGCTGCCTTTTATCCAATTAAAAAAGCAATAAAAAATAAATAGAATAAAAATTTAATCCAACGAGGTAAGCACTTGTTTGGGCACCATTTGCCCAACTACGATATTTTTTAGCTACTTTATCATAAGAGCGCCATACAGGTGAATTATCATCGCTCCCTGTGAGGTCACAGCACAGGAATGTCCATATTTTAATCGGGTTTCGAACCCAAACTCACTCCGTGGAAGGTCTTGACACTATCACTGCAGTGATGTACAGTGGAATCTCGATCTATCGTTTTTCAAGGGACCGATTGAACTGAACGATAGATGCGGGAGCATAACAAAGCAAGATGATCGTTGGGACTAGGTGAAATAAACGACACATACGGGAAAACGATGATTCGGAGATCGATCGATCGAGATTCCACAGTATATGCTGAAGGAAAAGCAAAAAAGTAATATAACATATTAAAAATAACATATTAAACACAAAATAAATTCTGTGGATCAAAATTGAAAAAAAAAAGATTAATGAAACCGCATGTTGCAGATGTTTTACTCTAGCCCAGATTTTTAACCTATCAAACATTCAGATGGTATACATAGTGTCTCATAGTTCGAAGGTCAGCCTCACGGAGGTAGAAATATTTTGTAAATACCACTCAAATATACTGCAGCGACTAAAAATGTTTCCAATATATTACCTTTAACCGACAGTTTAATATTGAACTCTATTCATTTTAAACAAGATTGAATTCTCCAATTTATAAACTTTAAAATCCAGTATTTAGGAGGTTACATTTCTCCAATTGCTCATTACCTTTTCTCAAAATCACTTTTTAAAAAAATATCTTTCATTTATGGTGAAGATTATACAAATATTTGAAGGATATTTATCCCTCTTTAGCTTTTCAATTGTAAACCAAATTTGTGCGCTGAAAAAATAATAAAATTACAGTCTAACCACAGTAAATGAAAATACAGTGAGCAATAAAATTTACTGACCTAAATTACTGAATTATACTTTCTAGAAAACTTTACTATTTTTGATAATACTCCTTTTTTTAGTCAATGACATATCTACGCTATCTTTATGGCCTGGGAATATATTTGCGCGTAAACGCGTGTATTTTTTTTCCATATTTCCTTTGTTTTTCTAAAAAATTTCCTTTATTTCTTGATTCTTTTTCATAAATCTGTCTTCTGGGTTTTATTTTACCACCTATCACCTCCGAATTTCCTACTTTATGTGTTAGATTCGTTAACGGGTGAGTCCCTTGTGTGGGTAGGTGATCATGAAATTTCTCCCTCCTTGTTTCCTTTTTCAAGCATTTTTCCTTTCATGTGTTCGGTTCTTCCGCCGCTTCCCACGGCATTCTTCTGTGATTTTCTGTTGTATCAAAGAGTTTGATGGTCTTCGCATTTTTGTATTGTCCGTAGAGAAAATCACACTCAATGATCCTCGGTCATATGAAAAACTATTAACACATTGTTGACCGGCAATTTTATTTAAATATATACACAAGTCACCGGCAAAGACTGAAATTTTGGAATAAAGTACGGCATTGTTATTCTCTGAAATCTGTTTTCTGCATATAGGGGGAGGGGTGTCTGAGATCCACAGTTTAAGTAGATAAAGAGTTTAAGTGTTCTATTAAACATTAAGTACCAAAAATGTGATAAGTCGAAAAACTGCGTGGTCTCTTATAAAATCGATGTTATTACCAGATTGAGTAAGAAGCCTTAAAAAATACGCATTCACAAAATAACATTATTAAAAAAACTTCTAGAAAATTACCACATATCTGAAATATGGTTTGAATGTGCACCTGAATTTTATCAATAATAAAAAAAGTGGGTCACCACCCAGAGAAAAAAATTGTCTTTCACCTTGTGAGAAGATTAAGTATTACCTTGCGTTTTACTGCATTTTCAACTAAACGGAAATATTTGGTATATATATATATATATATATATATATATATATATATATATATATATATATATCTGTGTGTGTGTGTGGGGGGGTTGTAGAGAGATAGATAAAAATATACAGAGGGGCCTGCTAACGCTGGAAATGTATCAGGACTTCATGAAATTCTCTGAACAGCGTTCACTTGAGTTTATTTTAATAGCTTATTTTATAAAATCAACGAGTATATAAATTTTCTTGCAATTAATTTTATTTTATTTCCTTCAAACATACCAGCAGGTATAGCTAAGCAGACGTAAACACGACTGATATTATATTCAGGTTCAAAAATTTTAAATTTAGTTGAAGGGTGTAAAAGTGCTTGGTTTAAGTGTACACGAGTTTTGTAGCATTCGACTTAAAAATTTTTCTTTTCGTGAATAGTTTTTTTTATGCAAATACAATTCTGTAGCTTCTTGAAAAATCAAATAAATATATCACGGGATAAATCCAGTTTTCGGTATTTTAATTTACATCAAGCTCCCTGAAGCTGTCTTAAAAGTTTACACGTTTCTGTCTTAAATGTTTACCAATTTCATTAACAGAATAACTTGAGAAAGGAATGGTATGAAATATAGAAAAAAAATTTCAGTTTCAAGATTGCATATTCCAAATCTTTAAGAACCTTAAAAGTGGAAAAAAGGTAGTATAACTGTAAGCTGTACTTAAAACAGGTAGTTTTTGCATACCTGGCTTAACTTCAAAAATTATATATATATATATATATATATATATATATATATATATATATATATAGGGAAAACCCTTGTACCTAGGGCCGGCTATTTTCAAATGGCAGTTATCTTTACTTATAACTAACTTACAACTCTCTACTACTTATAACTAACTTTATTCTCTTTAAATAAAAATCACATCAAGTGTAGAAAAAAAAACTTGTAAATGATATTGAAAATTTTAAAAAAATTACAAATGGCCCTAGGTACAATAACACTATTGTACCTAGGGCCAGTACACCTAGGCCAGTATTATTTCCAAACACTGAAATTGTTGTTTACAATAAAAAAACAATTTGTATGCATTATTTCTTTCATGCACAACTTCTAAAATCTTCGTAAAGAAGAAATGTTACTTGTAGGCAATGTCTTAAAGGAGGAAATGTTTATTATTTCATCACTTTCTAATGTATGTTTTTTCTCCATTGTCTTCTTGATGATCCCACATAAATTTTCTATCAATTACAGATTTCGTAACCATTTTTTTAATCAATTACTTTTTTCAATAATTGTGCTTGATTTTCATTTTTCTCGGGGGTATCAGTGAAAATTCTACACTTGCAAAGTTTTCGTCCACCTCTTTTCTACCAGAGGCCATGGCCCTAGGTACAAGACAAGATTATGGCCCTAGGTACAAGATGGTGTGGTGTTTGGCAAAATGGCTTCCATAGCCAAAGACCTGCAGAAAACAAACTTTGTTTTTATATCATTTTTTCCTTTAATGATTACAAAAATATCTGCTATAAATTAAAACATAAGTTTGCACTTAATTTCCCAAAATAAGACTTCAAATTGAAGTGAAAAAATTTAGTTTTGATCATCAAATCAAGACTTTCTTTTCCATTTAACTATAGCTTCTTTTTACATTCATTTAAAATGGCTGTTATGATTTGAAACAATGCTGTCACTCACTCCAATGAGTAAAAATGCTGAAAAATAATAATTATTTAAATAAAGCATGGTGGTCCTAGGTACAAGGCTTTCCCATATATATATATATATATATATATATATATATATATATATATATATATATATATATATATATATATATATATATATATATATATATATATATATACGGAGGCTGTTCGCACATTTTTAGACGATTTTGGTAAGCGGTAATAAAAAATCGTTTGCTGCAAAAGAAATAATTGCAATTGTACTATGTTTTTAAAAGTCAAAATTATCGTCTGCGGCTTGAAAGTTTTGCTTTTATTCAAAATGGCGTTTTTAACAAAGCAGTGGTTCGAAGGCTACATTTATGCTTTTTCCGAAGAGAAATATGCATACTCCGTTATCCAAAAACGATGTGAGAGTCATGGTTTTGTGATATCTAAAGCGTCGATAGGTAATATCGTCAACATGAAAGGAAAAAAACGTCAAATTGGAGCCTCAAGTGGGACAAAAAATCCAAACAAGTATCCAAGGAAAAAACGGACATCTTCGACTATTGCAAAGGTATGTTGTTTAATGTTAAAAGAAAATCCCCCTAGTCAAAGGATAGTTGCAAAATCATTAAAATGCTCGGTGTCCACTGTAAACAAAATGACAAACGTTGATTTAAATCTTTAGAAAGCGAAAAAATGCAATGTGCATCGTCTTCTTCCAAATCATATCGCTGAACGCAAGACACGCTGCAGAATTCTATATGAGAAACACTTATCCAAAGAAAAATGGAAAACAATTGTCACAATAGATGAATCATGGGTGTATTTAAATGATTGCAACAAAAAAAGAGCCATTTATTATCATAAAAGGGGAGAAAAAAATTTAAGTACATGGTTCAAAGAATCGAAAGAAAGTTTTTCTAAGGGATTCATGATTGTTGCTGGTTTTTCTTATAATGGCAAGTTAAAAATAAAGAGAGTGGAAAAAAATGTCAAGATTAACTCCAAATACTATCAGGAACATATTTTATCGCCAAATTTTCTGAATGAAATACCATCGCTTTACCCACAGTGCCATCAATCTGTGAGACTTCATCAGGACAAAGCTAGCAGTCACACATCAAAATCCACTGTAAATTTCCTAAAAGAAATGGAACAAAAAACTGGTATCAAGGCCATATCCTTCATTGATATCCCTACTAAATCTTCCGATGTATCAACTATGGATTTTTGTGCTTTCGGACTTTTAAAATCTGAATTATCCACACGTCGTCCCAAAACCCTTACAGGACTCTGGAAAGCTGTTCAGGAGGAATGGGATAGAATACCTCTTCTGACACTTCAAAAGGCATTATTATCCTGGAAATTGAACATTTAAAACACAAGAATTTTATGTAATTTAGTTTTGTGAATACAATATACATCGTCTAAAAAATGTGTGTACAGCCTCTGTATATATATATATATATATATATATATATATATATATATATATATATATATATATATATATATATACAGGGCTCGATTTTTGGTGGAACGGCGTTCCAGTACCTCTCTTTAGGAAAAAAAATTTACGATAGTTAAAAACATTTATTTAATCACATAGTACTCTGCTGTTAGTGAGTGGGCCTGGCCTTTATACACTGCTGGCCACTGTAAATGCAACACCCTGAAGGAAACATGCAAATAACATGAAATTTACAACATGCATTAGCGGAGGTGAGATATGCAAATGATTAGAATTTCAGCGCAGACGAACATCACGCGCGCCTGTGGCGCCACTTCAAAGCGCTATTTAAGGCTTGGAGATTTCGACGATTTCAAGTTCGTCAATTGTGTTTTTCTTGTTTTTCAAAAAACGATCAATTATGCCTCGTCGAAAACAGCGATCATCTTTTGATCAAGTATCCGAGTTCGACAGAGGAAGGATAGTGGCCTACCGAGATTGTGGATTATCTTTCAGGGAAATCGGTAGTCGTGTTGGACGAAACCAAACAACTGTAATGCGGATATGTGGATGCAGGAGGGTACGACGGACCGGCGTGTTCGATCGCATCCACCTCAGCTCACCACTTCACGTGATGACAGGCAAATTGTGCGCATGGCAGTGACGGATCGCTCAGTCACATCACGAACCATAGCACAGCACATGCAGTCTGTAACGCATCATCCAGTGTCTGCGCGTACCATTCGACGCCGTTTACAGCAGAGTGGTCTGTCCGCAAGACGTCCATTGCTTTGTCTACCCTTGACGCAGAACCACAGACGTCTCCGCCGCCAATGGTGCGATGACAGAAGGATGTGGACGGCAGAATGGAATGAAATTGTCTTTATTGACGAGTCACGCTTCTGTCTGCAACACCACGATGGTCGCATTCGAGTCTGGAGACACCGTGAAGAGAGGATGCTGAACAGCTGCGTTATGCACCGCCACACTGGTCCTGCACCGGGTATTATGGTATGGGGCGGTATTGGATATCACTCTCGCACACCTCTAGTACGCATTGCCGGTACTTTAAACAGCCAGCGCTACATCTCCGAGGTGTTGGAGCCAGTTGTCCTTCCTTACCTTCAGGGCTTGCCCACAGCCATATTTCAACAGGATAATGTGCGACCACACGTAGCACGCATTCTCCAACGGTTCTCCGTCAATCGCCAGATTGAATTGCTTCCCTGGCCGCCTCGCTCTCCGGATCTTTCGCCGATAGAAAACATGTGGTCTATGGTTGCTCTACGATTGACCCAGATTCCATCCCCAGCTGCCACTGCATCTCAACTTTGGCAACGTGTGGAAGCTGCTTGGTCTGCTGTACCCCAAGAACTCATCCAAAGTCTCTTTGAATCAATGCCGAGGCGTGTGGCAGCGGTGATCTCCAACAATGGCGGCTACTCTGGCTACTGATTTTGGCAGGAACCACACTTCACAGAAGTCTATAAATTTAATCATTTGATACTTGGTCCACATGTTATCTACAAAATAAATTTTGTTGTGATATCTCTTGTCTTTCTTGGTGTTGCAATTTGGGTGGCCAGCAGTATATATATATATATATATATATATATATAATTTTCCACTGAAGCAGTCTTTACATTATATGTATGTGGTAAAATAACGTAACGGTAGAGAGTAAAAAAATTTGTAAAAATAAAATATATGTAATACATTCTTAATAAGACTTAAGTGTAGAATTTAGAACCATCATTCATGTCAATTGCATTTCATTATAATGGCAAAAAATCATATTAAGGGTAAACGTTATTCTCCAGCATATCAACCAATTTCATAATTTTAATATCCATTCATTCATCCGTGTTTCCGGGGCATCCAGCGCACCATTTCGAGTTAATGACTAACTCCTAAGGTGATGCCGTTTCCCTTAATGAAATTTCCACCTATCTTTTATTAAAAGCATTTGATGATGCAGCCGAGGCACGAATCGAAATTGGGAATAAATGAAATGGGATTCAATTACTAATTCAATCCGAATGAGGTGGTGATGGGTAATTTTATTTGTGAAATGCAAAATGAACTTTTGAACAAGCTATTTCGAGCTGCTTTTATGAAAGTATAGAATTTTAAAAAATTAATTGTTTTTTTCTGAACACTAATGGTTGATGATTTCTGTAAAATTATATCCGTGCTTGTAAGTTTAGAAGAAGTTTATGCAAACGAGCATTAAAAAGAAAAAAGAAAAAAAGCGTTTTAAATGTGAATAAATGTAAAGCCATTTCGTATGTGAAGAGTAATTTCCCCCTAAAATTTATTTACGTTTCTTAAAAAAAAATATTATTATTATTATTATTTTGGTATTTGAATGCTTTCGAGCTCTTAGGATTTGCTGTACACAGTGGGGTTTGTTTTTTTCCCTGTTATTCACACTTAGCTCACCCAGAAACAACTCAAATATAGCAAATTGGAGGAGATCGAAAGGCAAGCAATTAATTTGTACTTTGTAATTTTAAATCTTACATTATGATATCCATCTAAGATCTTTCGAAAAGGAGAAGGATCTAAAAGGATTTTTTTTTTCAATTTTTAAAGGAAGACAAACTATACATATAACATGTATAATTTAAAGTAATACTTCACTAATTAATAAAGAAGAAGGGCTGTCGATTAAGTATATATATTATGGAGAAGTGCATGGAGAAAGCCATAGAGCACCCTCTTTGAAATTTTAGTTCCTCATCAGAAGGTATATAAAATAAATGCCCTTATAGTTATGATCCTGCCAGACATTGTCTCAATTTTTTTTTCGGAGGCTTTACTGATATACCAGGATGAATATATATGACCGTAAATGTATATACGATAAATTCCCATGGTAAATTTTCAACACTGGTGTCCAAAAGTTAAACATAATCTATACACTTGAGAATATTTCCCGAACCAAATGCCGGAATGGAATAAAGCTTGGTGCAATAACTTAGTGAAATTACGTAATTAACATAAAAAACAATCATAACACAGGAAATACGCATTTCATAAAAATCAAAATACTATGATTTTCATATTCTTAGATAAAACTTGTAAAACATTGGTACAAGATCAGTATAAAGGGAGGGTATTCTTTGTAACTTACTATTACTCCATAAAAAGAAAGTAAATTATTTGGAAATAACAAATACTTGAAACTTAAAGCAATAGAAATTCATTATTCATTATAAGAAGATTCATAAAATGTATTATCCTCCTCAACTAAAATTAAATAAATATATTAAACGCCTCATAGAAAACTTTAATGCACTGTGGCAAGTCTAGCGTCTTCAACTGGTTGTTTAAGAGATCGTATTTTCAAGAAAGTGTATTTAGAAAAAGTGATCTTAGCGTACAGTCAGGGTTGCTGCTATGAATAGTTCATGATTTACTATAGACCAAATAGTAGCAGCAGCGAAAATGAACCTTTATCGATGTAAAGGGAAACTAATAGCCCACTGTTCCAAAGAAATTCCAAAAATCTATCAATCGGTCACTCTACTAAATATAAACTAATATACTATCAGCATGAGGGCAGTCACCCAAGATGTTTATGATTGCTTTTCAATTTCATACTATTTTTACACATATACATTTGGTTTTGGGCTTAATTTCTTTTGTTTAAACGGCTGTGTTGGATGATAACTTTGCTCTAGAATGGGGAACTGAATTTTAGTAACCCTTTTATACGCGCTTTAGTATCCAGTAGTACGAACAGATGCGCTAACTAAAGAGGTAGGGTAGAGGGCATACCACTCTGAATGTAACTCATATTATGTAACTGCGTGAGAGTAATCCGATAATAATTATGTAATGTGATAACAATAAAAGTAATTTAATATAATTAACATAATAGCATTATGACATTGGAGCAACAATATTATAGTAATAAGGAATTGCGCAATAAAATGCGAGTTCTAAAATGTTTAGGACTATATAGTATTAGTAATAAGTATATATATATATATATATATATATATATATATATTAGTTATAAGTACATTTAAACATAAAATTTATTTACTGAAACTTAGTTAAAGACAATTTTGATTTCATTTTAGAAAATTAATAAACAATTAATAACTATATTAATATATTTCGTTTTTACAACCTATGCTATTAATATTGATTCTAATTAATTAAATTTCATTTTTCATTACCTTAAGCCATGGAGTTAAGTTATTATATGTAGCCAATACTTATCCGCCATGCAGCCATGCAGAGGACAGCATTTTAGGGAGTTTTCGAGAGTTTGAGAAGGAATTCAAAGGATTTTTGTGCTTAATTTTTAACAAATAAATTCATATTATATCAGTGATCCTTAAATTTACCAATCGTTAAAGCATACCATCATAGATATAAGTTTAAGCCCATTCGAAATAAATGAAAATAAATATTTCAGTCAAATGGTCTTGCATTTTCGCGTGTTCTCTCTTTTTGTTGCGAGGTTTATTCCGAATTTTCTAAACGCTCCCTTTCCCATAATAACTCCGTCTTTTGCGCGGCTGAAAATCATAACCTGTCCGACGAACTTTTCAAAAGAAATTTACAAGGAAATTCCCTTACTGTCTCCCTGACTGCAGGAATAAAATAAATAAACCGCATAAAAATTACCATCATCATTTGTGGCAACTCTCTTTAAATCGATATTTGTCAACAACAGTCAAAAAATTGATGCAGCCTTTGATCACCGTAATTGCTTTTGCGCTGTTCGCGCAAAAAAATTATTATAGAGTTTTAAGGGGGGGAAAAGCAGTAATTTATCATGCCAAAAAATCGACAGAATGCTTTTCAATGAACACCCCACAAAATGTCTTAGCTCTAGCAACAGAAAGCTATGTCTGCGAGTTTTGAATATATATTTTTTCTATTTAATTTAAATTTTTATTCAATATCGATTTACCAGTTTTCGTCGACAACTTTTGGGAAATTATTTTTATTTGATTTGATGGTGTTGTGGTGGCAATAAACATTAAGGAAGAGTTCAAAAATTCTTGTGCGGGACTTTTAGCAAAACTTCAATATTGTCGATAATTTGGCCATTAAAGGAAGGCGCTATTTTTAAATTCAATTTTTTAGAATTCATCAAATTGTCGTTATCACAGACATAATCGACGCCTGAGAAAATATTTACCTACCTGAGTACAGTGTGTACACGTCACATCGAGCGAGCCTTAATAACGTAAGAGAAAGTTTTTCAGGTCCCTAGATGTCTGGGATTTACGCTTAAAAATGACATACGGCGTCAGTTCTTTGGCGAAAAATATTTTCTAGCGTTTAGAGGTAGGATGAAAGCTTACAAACTTATTCATCATTGTATGCAGCTGTGCACTGGTATATAAAATTTAATTATAAAAGCATTTAAATTGCATTTATATAAATGAATTTTTCATTTACACGTGTATGTCAGTACTTACTGAATGAAAGAGAAATACAGAAATAGGCACATCACATTGAATATTAAGTAACAGGATGAAACTTTATACTGACATATGTGAAGTTCACTGTTTCCTTTACCCTTAAGATAATGTTTATACTAAACAATGAACTTGCTATTAACAAGATCCGACGAGGTTTTCTACACTAAACTATTTTTTACAACACAATTAGATTACATAAATACCGTACTCAATTGCTAGCAGGCAACTGGGAATTATCTATATCGTGTGTTAATCCCGGTAGTTATATTACGGAAACCCTACCACAATTCAGCCACGCCACTACTCGTACATACGCCACATTAACCTTTCTGTCTTCACTTTATCACTAGGTCGCTGGAACGATAGCTAACTTCAAAACGCCTTCGGAAAACTTGATAGTGTATTGCTGCTGTACGGCAAAGCGGTCTTCACTCCACTTGCTTTTCGTTCGCCTTTCGCCTCCGTCCGACCTCGCCTCGTAATTTTTTCTCTCTCACTGTCAAGCGGGTACGCTACCCACGGGGATTCCCGTCTAGTAGAAAAGCGCCGCTCTTTTGCATAAGGTGCTTCTACTTCTTCTTCTTCAAACGACGATTTATTTAAACCAGGGGGGTTAATTTTGATTCAATACCTCACACATATAGATTGTAAATTTAGGTATTACCAAACTGAAAATTTTTTCCTAGGCCTTTCTGAGACTTTCACATTTTGAATATTTATTTCTGACGTTATCAAGGCCATGTTTTGTTTAAATTATTTTCTCACGACATATTTCTGTTGCTATCAATTCATATAACATTTTTTGAACCTTTATTTTAGCCATAATTCTGAGCCCTGACGTCACGTAAAATCACAGGTAAATCATGAAATTAAGCTAAGAAGAAAGCAAAGCTTTTGGAACGTTACCAGTCACTTTGAGCTGGAAATTAAATAATTTGTCTCATCATTTCCGACATGTTGCTCCTGTTTATTTTTTTAATACACTATTGCCTGTCCATGAAATGTTTACACTCTCAAAAGGCAGTGTAATAAACAACAGTATTTGAAAATAAAGTGTAGGAATAACGTAAAGTTGTAACTTGTTATCCGGTACTTAACTTATAGATTAGTGGGTTGTTTTATTTTTTTCAGTGGCAATGGTTATTCAAGGTAACACAATTGAGCATTTATAACAATAAATAAAATGTTTTTTACCCTCGTCTCTGTTTATCCTTAAGGCTGCTATGTACTAACCCCATTGGATTCGCTCACCTCAATGTTAACCTATGGAGAAAATTTGTCCACGGATTCAAAGATTTCTTTTTTAAATTGTACACCGTCACAGAGAAAAAAATTTTACATTTGTGTACATTTTTCTTTTTTAAAAAAAAATTTAATTAATATTTTAAAATTTAAATTTTTCGGGGAAAAATCTGGTATAGTGTGTTTTAAACGCTCATAAATTCCTTCGGTGGACGAAATATATAAAATGAATCCTATAGCGCTTTGCAGAAAAGTTCAGGCTATCTGATAATACCAATTTTATTTGATTATCAGCATTTATGTACCTGTAAATAGTTGACAAAAATATATTTTAAATAAAAAATTGGGGGCAGCGCTTAACCCCCCCCCCATAGAGAGAGAGCCATTACAATCTCTCAAAATGTCAATCCTAAGGGGGGTGGAATTCTCGAACTGTCAACTGGACTCCTCCCACCACAAGAGTCTACATGAAGAGGAAAAGGGAAATACGATTTTTTTTTCTTAGTATGTACATAGCAGCCTTAAAGTGTCACATAAATCGGAACTGATATTTTTAATATTTAAGTAAACGGTTCTAGTTCACTTATTATTTTTCGTAGATATTGATGACAACGTTGCTTACCGCTACTGTTGAATTATAGTTATTCACTGGAATATTTATTCTAGTGTAAGATTGTTTTGCATTTTGTTTGAATCGTACAGTTCCTTGGCGTTTTAGAGCTTTTAATAACAGTTTTCTTTTGTTTGAAAAGCTATAGAAGTTTTTCTAAATACTTCAGCCTCCATTTCAGTCAAATGAAACCTGCAATGACTATAAACTATGTGCTCAGCACTCCCCTGACATCTAGAGTTATCACAAAGAGAAATTGTTCTTTAGTTCACTGTATTGTCTGAAGGAGGTCTATCGATCTAACATCTAAGTTAGTTAGAAACAAGTATATATCCCTATTATATCATATCTGTGTTTTAATGTCTATTTAATCATTTGTCTGATGGAGTTTAACGGTTCATCTTTGAGTTGATTGGATGCTAGTATATATCCATATTATACACTGGCTCAATTTAATAAACATAAAAGGATTTGTCTGATGGAGTCAAATCGTGTCAGTGTAGAGCGTTTGGCAAGACCTTTAGACCTTAGCTTTTGATTAGATACTAGATTATTTTAGATTACTTATTAGATATTACATTAAATATAACATGATGACTGAGTATTTTATGATCTTGTAATAATTTGTTGGCATCTAGCTGTTTAACTTTCCTTGAAAGCCTTTTAAGAAATCTTACGAAGCTCTGAGGATTGAGAAATGTTCAATTATTAGATCTGGGGGAACTTTAAATTAATTACTAGGATTTTGTCTTTATTTTTATCGTATACATTTATAATACAGTGGTCTTCTGACTTTAAGACGCATCATATGATAGGTCCATTATCTTGATACTGCTTTACAGTATTTGAATATTCTTTAAAAAAATTCAATTAAAGCTGACATGAATTTTCTTTTACATCCTTAACAAAATTAATCATTGGTAAATGTAGATAAATGAATGAAAGTTTGAAAATTTGAAAAAGGTTGATAAACTGATAAAGATAAGCGAATGATTAATGAGACATTTGAAATGCACTTCTTTACTATCTGTTCCAGATACTGAATAGCTGCTGTTGACAAACATATAATTTCAAATATGCCCAGTACGCTGCTAAAGAACAGCTCATTTTCTCTCTACTTGGCAAGTACTTCCAGTCTTGGTTAGAGCCTGTGCGCACCAACGACTTCTTTCTTCGGAAAAGCTCCATTGCATGCAGCTGAGGATTGAGAAATGCGCAATTATTAGACATGAGAAACTAATTAAAATGCTGGGATTTTTTCTTGATTTTTATCCTATACAATTACAATGCAATGGTTTACTGGCTTTAAGAAGTCCCATATGATAGGTCCATTATCTTAATATTGCTTTACAGTATCTGAATATTCCTTAATCAAACTCAACAAAAGCTGGTATGAACTTTCTTTTACATCCATAACAAAATTAAACCTTGATAAATGTAGATAAATGAATGATAGTTTGAAGAATTAAAAAAGGTTTATAAATGGATAAAGATAAACGAATGATTAATGATATATCTGAAAGGAACTTCTTTACTATCTATTAATAGCTGTTGATAATGAATAGCTGTTGTTGGCAAACATATAATTTCAAATATGCCCAGCACGCTGCTAAAGAAAAGCTTATTTTCTTTCTATTTGGCAAGTACTTCCAGTCCTGGAAGAGCCTGTGCGCACAAACGACTTCTATCTTCGGAAAAAAAACCATCATTGTATGCATCTGAGGATTGAGAAATGCGCAATTATTAGACATGAGAAACTAATTAAAATGCTAGGATTTTGTCTGATTTTTATCTTATTCAATTACAATGCATTGGTCTACTGACTTTAAGACGTACCATATGATTGTCCCATTATCGTAATACTGCTTTAAAGTATCTGAATATTCCTTTATCAAACGCAACAAAAGCTGATATGAATTTTCTTTTACATCCTTAACAAAACTAAACCTTGATAAATATAGATAAATGAATAAAAGTTTGAAGAATTAAAAATGGTTTATAAATGGATAAAGATAAACGAATGATTAATGGGATATTTGAAATGCACTTCTTTACTACCTACTCCTGATACTGAATAGCTACAGTTGACAAACATATCATTTCAAATATTCCCAGTAGCTGTTAAGAAAAGCTCATTTTCTTTTTACTTGGCAAGTACTTCCAGTCTTGGTTAGAGCCTGTGCGCACCAACGACTTCTATCTTCGGAAAAGCTCCATCATTGTATGCAGCTGAAGATTGAGAAATGCGTAATTATTAGACCTGAGAAACTAATTAAAATGCTAGGATTTTGTCTGGATTTTTATCTTATACAATTACAATGCACTGGTCTACTGACTTTAAGACGTACCATATGACAGGCCCATTATCTTAATACTGCTTTACAGTATCTGAATATTCCTTAATCAAACTGAAAAAAAGCTGATATAAATTTTCTTTTACATCCTTAACAAAAATAAACCTTGATAAATGCAGATAAGTGAATGAAAGTTTGAAAAATTAAAAAAGTTTGATAAATGGATAAAGATAAATGAATGATTAATGAGACATTTGAAATGCACTTCTTTACTATCTGTTCCTGATACTGAATAGCTGCTGTTGACAAACATATCATTTCAAATATTCCCAGTACGCTGTTAAGAAAAGCTCATTTTCCTTCTACTTGGCAAGTACTCCCAGTCTTGGTTAGAGCCTGTGCTCACAAACGACTTCTTTCTTCGGAAAATAATGCTTCAGAACAATGTTGGGAACATAAAAACGTATCGGAAAAATAACATCAGTCAGGAAGTAATCCTTTCACTTGAAAACGCATTCTCAGTCAAAAAGCAACACATTTTTCTAACAACAGGCTCATTATACAGGCTCGCAGCGAGAGAGGTTAAGGAAAAAAAAGCGTTGCTTTCCCATAACGATTAACAGCTCTCCAATATCAAATGGGATTTTAATTGTCAAAAAATCATTTAGCCACGAGTTCATTTGGCTTGCGGAAAAAGAGTCTAAATGGGGCAACAGCATTGTGTAACTGCTTGAATTATGGATGCGAGGTACCAAAAATGCAATAAAAAGAGCTGCTCGTTGAGAATAACAGCATAAGTCGTAATGGAACAATAGGGGGGGGGGACTTAATGATATTTTGCTAATATTTTTATGGAGTGACGTTTATGTTAGCAAAGGCAGACAAATAGCGAAGAAGCAAAAGGGAATTATAGTTTTAAGTTACTGTAAATTATTAATAATATCTGAAAATAGGACGCTGTGATTACATGCGAGGCAATTTTACTATCATGATATGGAGCAACATACAAACTCAATTTAATGTCACAAAAAATGTATTTTCAACCTTTTTAAAAATGTTTTTTGTTTTCATTCGATTTTTATAGCTTGTTGGGTTTAATTGTGTTGGCAAAGTAAGAAAAGATAGCGATATGAGTTCAAAGAAGGAATTTATTGCGGGTTCACCATTTGTAGGTTTTATTGACGAGATACTTCAAAACTGAAAAGTCTCTGTAAAAGAACTAAATATATAAACTGAAAGTAAAAACTTGAAGCTTCCAACACTGTGTGATAAAGAAATTCAGAAAACCGTTTATTAATTTCTCAGATATCAGTTTATCTCGGTATTACGTATATTTCCAAATCCGTGGAATTGCTCCAACTGAAAACAGAAATGCGAGCAAATGTCAGATATTTGTTACAGAGCTCAGTATCAATTTAATTTAAATGAGTGTCTCCTCACTGGAAATAAAGAATAGCCATTTTTCAATGGATTGATCAGTTTGTTCGAAAATGTTATTTTTCTTATTGGGACAATGGGTGCTCAAATCTATCTTTTTTAAATTTTCAATGAATTTATTTGAAACCTAGTTATGTAAACAATAGTTAGCTCAAATCATCATGGTAAAAATTTGGAAAAAAATATTGAATATATTTTCAGTTATTAAAATTTTTAAGTAACATAATCTATATATATAAACAGTTCCGTAACTGACTGACTGACAGACAGATAACGCACAGACAAAACTACTGGACCTAAAGGGCTGAAATTTTGCATGGCGATTCTTCTAATAGTGTAGGGGTGCAATAAGAAAGATTTTTGAAAAATTCTTCTTAGGTTTTTTAAAATTAAATTTTTAAGCCGTTTTTATAACATTCTTTAAAGTTTGCAGTTAAAATAATAATCTGAGGGTTATAAAATTTATATCACGTAAGATCATAAAAATTCCTTTAAAATGAAATCAAATCTTTTTCGAATCTTTACCTTCATTTTCTGATATTTGGTAATTTTTTAAAGATTAATTTTTATAATTAAATTTATTAAATGCTGATCACGTGGTTTCTTTTCTTTTTGTGATACTTTAAATTGATTTTGCGTCACGTGCATAACAACGAAATAAATTGACAAAAGAAATATTAAAATACAGTAAAAGATGAAATTTGACCACTAGACTCATTGAGAGGGAAGTTTCTTAAGAATGTAATTCAAATTAGTATGTTTTATGGATATTAAACATACAAATTAATTGCATACATTGACCGTTGTATTTAATTTGAATATTTTCTTCTACATTATTTTGTCTATAAAAATATCCGTTACGATTTTTTTATAAATACTATATATTTTTTTTACATTAATTACATACATTGACCATTGTATTTCTTATAATTTTTTGGCAGGCATTAATTGCATACATTGACCATTCTATTTAATTGGAATGAACTCCGTAGCGAAGTACGGGTATTCAGCTAGTTTAATATAAAGGATCTATACTAATTTATATTCCATACCATGCAGGTATTTTTACTTACAAGTAATATTCCGTATATTCTAGAATAAAAATTATCATTTATTGTAAATATTCACTGTATTTAAGAAAAAAAAATCCTTTAAAAAGATTCTTCTCTATTTAAAATGGAAATTGCCTTTCAAATGGATGTAAATTTCTGATACGCACAAGCACATCCTTGAAATAGGCAAATTTAAATGCTAACGTCCCTTTTGCCGTGAGTGCTATCAGTACCATTTAAAGAAGGATTGCTTCAAGAAGTTGTCATAAACTTCGCGAGGAGCAAAGCAAACTGTCAATAAAAGAATGATTTCGAAAGGAATGAAGGTGAAGGAGGAATTGGTGCATGGCGGCGAAATCAAAAGTTCGTCGAAGAAGCCCCAATGCAATTGACACAAACACAAACTTAGCAGAAAAAATCACGAGTGGTCCCAATTTGTCCACATATGTGTGTCACGAAGGTGGAAAGTGTAGACCCGGGTTCCCAAACTTATTTCGCCGACCTTTTTAGAAAAAGGGCGGTGAAATAAGTTTGGGAACCCGGAAAACTTATTTCGCCGACATAAAATAAGTTTTCCGGGAAAGTAATTTTCTAAATTTAGAAAAATCTCTTTTTAGAAAAAGAAATACCCCCCCCCCCCCGCTTAAGGAAGAAAATTAAGAAATTTTCTTTCTTAAGCGAACAAACAGAGAACAAACAGAACAAATTTGTGTCCTTTTATGTATCTATTGGGTGTTTCAGCACAGCGGTTACAAACTTTCAGGAGTGATAGTGTAGACCTAGACGATGGGAAATCACATAACAATGCATGGTCAGAAACGCTTTCCTAGCGACGACACAAAACACAAGTGACTATTGGACCACCCAGAATTTAATATATTTTTTTAATTTTCAAGGTCAAATGAGTCAAGGTCATTTTCTGAAAGAGGCAATCGAATACAGTTCTTTGGTACAAACTGCATCTCTCTACGACAATTAGGGGCCGAATTATTATAGTTTGAATTTATATACAGGGCAATCACCGAACTTGAAAATTTTAAAATGCTCCTACAGTATTCCTATACGATTTCCCATTGTCTCTAGGTGTTCGCTCTCTCTTCTGAAAGTTTGTAACCACTGTGCTAAGACACCCTGTAAATTTCTACCTACGACCTTCAACATAGTAAAGAAAGAGGTTGTAAATAAGATACCTTGAAGTTTGAAAATGTACAATTATTTATTAAAACCAACCACGGTAAAATTCGCATTACACTCAGAAAATGAAGATAACGAAGGATAATATTAAAGTAAAAATTATGAATTACATTAAAAATAAACTTGGAGCGTTGCTGTCAGTTTATTAATGTTCAGCTCTGTTTTAGTCGGCTGTATTTTAAAATTATCGCGATTAGCTATTTGTGGTCGTTTTTTGTTTTCAGTAGGCAGATTTGTAACTACCGTGAACCTATGTTCCACTAAAATAGGACGAAGGAATTGCAATTAAAAAACTTTTGTACTATAGCCTACAATTCAGGATAAAGTATTGGTATCTGTTTTTGCAGCCAGAACTGTTGATAGCTGAGTTTGAATTTAAAATACCGCCCCCCTGGATCGTTCCAGGGGGGCGGTCTTTGGGGGGCGGTGGGGTCACCAGGGTTTTCCAAAGTGGGTCCAGGGGGGCCCACTTTGGAAAACCCTGGTGTAGACCCTAGTTTTGACGTATCAGTTTATCAAACAGTGATACGCCGAAACGATTCTGCAATGATCCGTCGCTTGGCGTCGTTCTTTTACTGAAACTTTTTAGAAATACAAATGAGGCGTTCCCGTTGAATAGCATTGTTTAGTTCTGTGCTAGGCACTTACCTCCTTTTCCACGCCATTAGCCTTGGAAAAAAACCTTGTATCAGTGAAAAAATACTTTTTGGAAAATTTGGCCCTTACCTTCTTTTCAACGGGAACGCCTCAAATGTAGCAGAGTGGATGCTTCTTGTAGCACGACAACGAATGACGGCACGGATCCATAGGCAGATGTGCTATGGTGGTGAGCAAAATTTTAGTTAAAAGGTGAAAAGTTTAGATACAGCGTGATGAAAACAAGATAACATGTCAACGATCTTGTATCAATACCCGATACGATACATGACATGCGATTTCGGTAAAATGATGCAAATACGGACTAAGAGGGAAAATGCGGTGTTGAAGTTTGAAATACAAATGAGGCGTTCCCGTTGATTAGCGTTGTTTAGTTCTGTGCTAGGCACTTACCTCCTTTTCCACGCCATTAGCCTTGGAAAAAAAAAAAAACAACCTTGTATCAGTGAAAAAATACTTTTTGGAAATTTTGGCCCTTACCCTCTTTTCAACGGGAACGCCTCAAATGTAGCAGAGTGGACGCTTCTTGTAGCACGACAACGAATGACGGCATGGATCCATAGGCAGATGTGCTATGGCGGTGAGAAAAATTTTAGTTAAAAGGTGAAAAGTTTAGATATAGCGTGATGAAAACAAGATAACATGTCAACGATCTTGTATCAATACCCGATACGATACATGCGACATGCGATTTCGGTAAAATGATGCAAATGCGGACTAAGAGGGAAAATGCGGTGATTAAATGCAGTAGATAAAATACTAGGTTCCAAAAATAGTATAATGCCCTGGAAATTTATATCAAAACAAATTTCAAATCAAAATTTAAGGATATTATAAAATTATTTTAAAAGAAGGCTAACATAAAAAAAAAGAACCGAGGAAAAATTTCTATAATTAAAAAAAATAGAACGTCATTTAAAGTAAAACATAAATCAAGTTTTAGCTGTCATGCATATTTTTTGGTGTTTTTGCACTATTTTTAAGATAAATAACATTTGCGAACAAGTATTCAGAATTAGTGAATAAAAAAAAAATATTTTTAAGGATATTGAGATACAAGATATGTATTTTTTAACAGAACGTTATTTTTTTAGATTAAAGTTATCCATGAGAGTATTAATATATTCCCATAACAGTACAGAAAAAAAAAATTAACAAATGCGACATGCTCATATAAACCAAAAATGATGAGGAAAGAATTAACCGAAAATTTAGTCATTAAGTAATTACTCGGTGTAGTTTCATGATTATTTAAAACAGATGCTCGTTTCTGAATCTCGGATAAATAAATGGGTGAGAAAGGACAAGAAACATTGTTAAAATATTTAAATAAATCGGATAAAACAAGAAATAGATTAACGGAAAATTTAGTGAATGAGTAATTAACGACCCGCTCTCTTAATTACGTATAGATTACGTATAATAAGGCCTTACTCTCGGGAGCCTACGAAAATTTCTCCTTACGATAATATCATCTGGGGTTGTGTTTATAATCTACTTATAGGTATATATTACAAATATACGTCCATTTTTGCACGAGAAATTTTCGCATGCCCCGAGAATAAACCGTATTTTTCGTCAAAGAATATAGTCATTTCTTCAATTAGTCGTCCTATATATATATATATATATATATATATATATATATATATATATATATATATATATATATATATATATATATATATATATACATATATATATATATATATATATATATATATATATATATATATATATATATATATATATATATATATATATATATATATATATATATATATATATATATATATATATATATATATATATGAGGGGTTCACAACCATAGTGGACCAAGTCCGTATTTTTTAAAAATGGAGATAGTTCATGTTGGAGTAACTTAAAAACATGTTCTATTCACTGCCATAGTGAATCAAGTGATTAATACGTTTGAACAAAAAACTTCGCTACACAAACAGTTACACTAACATTACACATACGTTACACAAAAAACTTGAAACCTTATTGATTTCTCCAATTTAGTTTAGATGGACTTGCTTCACTATGGTTGTGACCCCCTCATATATATATATATATATATATATATATATATATATATATATATATATATATATATATATATATATATATATATATATATATATAGATAGATAGATAGATAGATAGATAGATAAATAGATATAGAAAGAGAGATAGACTGATATATACATTTTTTCATTTGCTACATATAAAATGAGATTTCTTTCTTTCAAATTTAATGTCAAAATCTAACTTTTTTGGCATGCATACTAACTTTTCAAGTCAAAAATTATTCCATTTTCTTTAATGGGTAGCAAAAAAATGCATAGTTAGCTCATAAAAGCCAATTTAGCTAGCTAAACTTTCATCAAAAACCTTCCAAATACATTCGTTGCCACACTCATTTTCCTAAAAACTTCCACCGAAACTTTTCCTTTCAAATATTTTCAAATGCCTTTAAGGCAACGGGAACTAGCGCCACCTGGCGTAGCTTCAATACACCAACCGATTACTGTACGCATGAAGGGAAAGGACTACTAATGACACTGCTCAGAAAAAGTCTCATTTGGTAGTTATTTTAGCAGAAAATTAGATTCCTTTTAAAAGGATTCTTCGAAGTTAGAGTGTTATTTTTTAAAATTTTTATTTTCAGCCTATCTCTAGGATGATTTTTTATCTTTCCAATTTCATCGAATACCCGTTTTTGAGGGTTATTTATCAGTACGAGGGAAGGAAAATGCTGAATTATTTAAGGAAAATATGAATATTTCATGTGGCTTTAATTGCAAAATATCTTATTGCTAGGGATCGTATATAAAGTATTGTCTGCATACTTTGCGTTTAAAACAATATTTGTTTGAATTAAAATATGCAAATATTGCTTTTTAACTTTTAAAACAGAAAGTAATTTTTACAAAGTTGAGACTTTTTCAATATATTTGTCATTTTTTTTTTTTAAATTTACATCAACCAAAATATTAAAGGGAACAATAATTTTCTGATATTACGCTATGTCCTCTCTTAGTTAATGAAGATTATGTCAAATTATATTCATGTGAATCTAAGTTGATATTGCGTAAAAATAATATATTTTTTTTGAGCAAAAAAGGGTGGGTTTTAGTGCAGTCAACACTTACATTTTACTTTAACTAATGACTTCCTTCAAATGTTATTTTGATTTTCCCTGTCTACGTTTAGTTTTGACAGTAGCATTGGGCAAGTGGTATTTGACAAAGGTATTGTGTTCCAGTTGGTTGACCAATAATATTCAAATTATCCTTCATATCTATGCAACGTTAAGCAAAACTTAACGAACTACTTATAAAATTCTATTATATAAAAAAATTAATTCATTAAATGCGACAGTCAGGCTTTGAATCAAATTAGATAGCAAAGATCAGATCCTTAGACCACTTGATTCGGGTTTCTCAGCACTTTGGAGGACTGAGGACGGAAAGCGGAAACAGAAAAGCAACGCAAAGCTCGCGTGTTCACATAACAACACTTAGAACGAAAAAGCCGCGTTGTCTTTCTTTCAAGGGTATATAAAATGACTCTTTACCGTTTTGACCACCAGGGGTTGGAAAAGTTTAATTGGTTGGGATTATAGCTGCTTGTTTTGAGGTTCACATGACTCTATGCACACATGATTCTAAGTGTATACAACTACCAGTTTGATTTAACCAAGACTACTGGGCAAGAACGAGTCTTGGCGGTTCGTTAGTTGATAACTGGTATAAACAAGGCTTACTTATTAATACTTAAAGTTACTTATTAAAGCTATTTATTACTGCTTAAAGGGCCATTCATATGGTATTTCCAAATGGTGATGTTTTGATGTCCGTATAGGATAGTTTATATTGAATATGATCACTATGACCGGGAGTGAGGAATGTCCCGCTCCTGGGAAAGGATGTCAACACGTGGATTATGGGCTAATATAGATTTTAAATTAGGTTGTTTATAGATTGCGTTTTAGAAAAGTGGCTGTGCTTTGTTAGAAAAGTGAGTTTGGGAAAAATCGTTAAGTGAAATTCAGGAACAAGCTTTTTTTCATCACACACACATATATATATGTGTGTGTGTGTGTGTGTGTGGTTGAGCTATCATCACCTTTTTCTTTGCCATTTAAGGAGACATAGGATTTACTACTTTTTGCGCATACACACTGTACTCGGTGATAGGTGTGTAACATGCTGTACACTAAGACACTAAAAGAATATACTACATGAAAATAAGGAATTTTTTTTTATTTTTACAATCTCCTAACCATATTGAGAAAACTGTGATTTAACAGAGCGTATTTATTGTTGTATACTTCTTTCATACGTCATCAATACATGACAGTAGTGGGAGACTGTTAGGTAAAACGAGATGGAGTAGAGAATGGGGTTAATCCAAAATCACTTAAGATACTCTGATATAGACAACAAAAACAGTAAAAAAAGGTACTTATTAAGGATTTATATAGGCCGACTATCTACTGATATTGTTTTATTGTTAACTTGAATAATAATAAAGAAAAAACAAATTCTAATGTCGTATATTTCAGTGATTAGGTAATTTTTTCTAAAGGAGTTTTAGATTCAGTGCCCTAGTTTAAGAACTTTTCCACTTAGATCCCAAGTAAATTAATAAATTTTTTTGGTCTACTCCACTTTTTATTTTGCATCTATATTTTTAAATGATAATTTTTTTTTTAATATTTACTAAAAATATCTCATTTAAGGGTCAGAGAAAGTATTTTTAAAGCTATTAAAGATATTCAACTCCAAAATACAAATTACTTAAACAAAAGAAATTTACGGGACTTTTCAATCATGATATCTATCATGAACCATTAAAATACATACATAGTCAGAAAACGCAATGAACTACGTTTATTTGGTGCACATCCCCTCTAACTCGTTAGAATTTTTTTTTGACACGTATTATTCCTTTATTGGAATAAGTCTCTTAAAATAAGAACTTAAATACGATTCTTCCTAACAAAACGAACTTGAAACAACAAGAGGGGTAGGGGGGGGGGTTGCCTACTGAGTGTAAAATGTTTCAGAACGCTTCAACACCTCCTTCTGTATTAAGTGAAAACATTTCCAATTTTACTTACTCCTTACGGGGGTTTCCCTCAACCCAGAAAATTGTATTAAACGTCTTAGTTAGAGATTAATAAAATTACTTACTCACACCGCTTAAAGCGATAGATTTCGGAAAGAGGTTTTTTAAGGTTTATGTTTAATTGGAAGTTGATTTTAATTGGATTGCGAGGTTTTTTTTTTTTCTTTTTCACTCGCCGCTTGCTTTGTTGGTTTGCGGAAAAGCATGCTGATCGGGTTTTGGGGAACGGAATTTAAGAAAGAAAAACAGTTTGCTAAGTAGTTTTAGAGGAAAGAGAGAAAGTGTTAAGTAGGATAAACTGTTTTTTAAAGTTTTAAGTTTTCACTGGTATTTGATTCGAAAGAAAATGGGAGAATTAATTAAAGGAGTGGCAAAATCTCCTAAGCTTTTATTAAATCATTAAAATGTGGTTTTTTTTCTTTTTGGTAGGATTAAACTTTTTAAATTCTACTTAGAATGATCTTTTAAACTATAAATTTGGGTATAAAATCGAAGTTGTTTTTTTTCCCTGAAAAGTTGAAGAATTAAGGGAGAATTAATTTAAATAAGTTTAAGGATGAACATCTTCCTAGTATTGCTGAATGTTGACCAAATTGAAATAGTAACGTTTTTGAGAAAGAGTAATAAAACATGAAAATCGCAAAGACAGTACACCTATACCTCGCTATACGGTCGCTCTTTATACGGCCTTTCGCTATAACGGCCTTTTTAAATTATGGCACTTTTTCGATTTACGGCCCAAAATGTTTCGTTATACGGCCACAACAGCGGAAAGTGATGATGGCAGCATAGTGATTCTTCATGTCAATGTTCGTCATCACATTAAAACAGTTTTTAAACATTTTATTTCATGTTTTTTATTACATGTATACATATATGCGTATGATTTCTTTTGTTTTTTGGTTATATGTTTATTTTTTGAATTTCTGTTTATTATTACATTGTATTGCTCTTTTATTTTATGTAAGCATTTTTATAGGAAATAAAAAGAATAAAATGCTTTATGAACTAAAAACTATATTACACTGCTGGCCACTGTAAATGCAACACCCTGAAGGAAACATGCAAATAACATGAAATTTACAACATGCATTAGCGGAGGTTAGATATGCAAATGATTAGAATTTCAGCGCAGACGCACATCACGCGCGCCTGTGGCGCCACTTCAAAGCGCTATTTAAGGCTTGGAGATTTCGACGATTTCAAGTTAGGCAATTGTGTTTTTCTTGTGGTTTTTTCAAAAAACGATCAATTATGCCTCGTCGAAAACAGCGATCATCTTTTGATCAAGTATCCGAGTTCGACAGAGGAAGGATAGTGGCCTACCGAGATTGTGGATTATCTTTCAGGGAAATCGGTAGTCGTGTTCAGGCCCAGATTTCCGCATGGGCAAGTGGGGCACTTGCCCAGGGCCCCCAAATTTATGGGGCCCCCTAATTTAGTATTAAGTTGTACATATTTTTGAAAATTTGGTTTTAGGTTAATTCAGTAAAGGTGGGCAGTGGCGGATACAGAAAAAAAATCCTGGATGGTGCACAGTGCACCCACTAAATTCATTTCAAAAGAAAATTTCCTGAATTTATTTATTAACATTAAAAGTAAATTAATTAACACATTATTATTATTATTTTTTTTTTCAAATGTTTGACTTGTTGGTCAAAAAATTTTTGAATTTCCGGTCTGAATTTATGGGGGGGGGGGCTGCTTTGTGAGTGTCCCACATGTTCATGTGGAAATCTACTCCTGGAGGGGGGGGGGCACATGGCCTCCCTCTGGATCTCTCCTTGGAGGGGGCCCCAAAAGTCTGCTTTGCCCAGGGCCCCACTGGGTCAAAGTCGGGCCCTGGTCGTGTTAGACGAAACCAAACAACTGTAAAGCGGATATGTGATCGTTGGATGCAGGAGGGTACGACGCACCGGCGTGTTCGATCGCATCCACCTCAGCGCACCACTTCACGTGATGACAGGCAAATTGTGCGCCTGGCAGTGACGGATCGCTCAGTCACATCACGAACCATAGCACAGCACATGCAGTCTGTAACGCATCATCCAGTGTCTGCGCGTACCATTCGACGCCGTTTACAGCAGAGTGGTCTGTCCGCAAGACGTCCATTGCTTTGTCTACCCTTGACGCAGAACCACAGACGTCTTCGCCGTCAATGGTGCGATGACAGAAGGATGTGGACGGCAGAATGGAATGAAATTGTCTTTACTGACGAGTCACGCTTCTGTCTGCAACACCACGATGGTCGCATTCGAGTCTGGAGACATCGTGAAGAGAGGATGCTGAACAGCTGCGTTATGCACCGCCACACTGGTCCTGCACCGGGTATTATGGTATGGGGCGGTATTGGATATCACTCTCGCACACCTCTAGTACGCATTGCCGGTACTTTAAACAGCCAGCGCTACATCTCCGAGGTGTTGGAGCCAGTTGTCCTTCCTTACCTTCAGGGCTTGCCCACAGCCATATTTCAACAG
The DNA here is from genome assembly GCA_907164885.2 of Dolomedes plantarius. Classification (NCBI taxonomy): domain Eukaryota; kingdom Metazoa; phylum Arthropoda; class Arachnida; order Araneae; family Dolomedidae; genus Dolomedes; species Dolomedes plantarius. The sequence continues at coordinate 155,204,625 of OU015496.1, read as the reverse complement.
GATAATGCGCGACCACACGTGGCACGCATTCTCCAACGGTTCTCCGTCAATCGCCAGATTGAATTGCTTCCCTGGCCGCCTCGCTCTCCGGATCTTTCGCCGATAGAAAACATGTGGTCCATGGTTGCTCTACGATTGACCCAGATTCCATCCCCAGCTGCCACAGCAGATCAACTTTGGCAACGTGTGGAAGCTGCTTGGTCTGCTGTACCCCAAGAACTCATCCAAAGTCTCTTTGAATCAATGCCGAGGCGTGTGGCAGCGGTGATCTCCAACAATGGCGGCTACTCTGGCTACTGATTTTGGCAGGAACCACACTTCACAGAAGTCTATAAATTTAATCATTTGATACTTGGTCAACATGTCATCTACAAAATAAATTTTGTTGTGATATCTCTTGTCTTTCTTGGTGTTGCAATTTGGGTGGCCAGCAGTGTATTTATAAAAAATTCGAACAGATGCAATTAAATTTGTATGAGTTTTATCAAAATAATTGATGGGAACTTTTCCGGAACGTATCTAGGCCGTAGAGCGAGGTATGGGTGTATGCATTTCAGTACAAGTGGACAATTTTATGTTAACGTATACACCAGTTATGAACTGCTCTATTCCTAAAAAAGTCCCTTTTCTTTTATTATTTTACTGAACTTTAAAGCCAGTATTTCCAAATAATCAGGAAAATGAGCATTGACTTTGAATCAGTATCATTTGAAAAAGCCTAAAATGTTTAAAAAAATGTGAAAAGGCTTAACATTTAGTTCAAGTTATCACGTGGTAGATAAATTATTTTAATAACATATCTATACATACAATACTTAAAACTGTGAGTTTCTCGAGCAGATTTCAAATTGAATGTTTGGATCTTTGAACTCTGTGTAGCAGAAGTTAGTAAGCCGACGTCTGATATTGTAGCAAAAATTCCCTCCACTGCAGCATAAATATTATATACTTGTCTTTAAAATAATCATTTACGTCAAGCATTTCTTGTTGATGCAGATCACCTAATGAGGATAACATAAAGAGGCATTTCCATATTCTAATCATTTCTATATATTTCTGGTTTAAACGTATTTTTCAGAAGAATTGTGGCACTGATAATTGTTTGCCTATCCTCCTCACTAGTTTATTTGAGGTTATTTGAATTCTGAGAGATGGGCCAAAATCATGGTGCCCTATCCCAACCATTTAATCAATTACCTTAATTTATTTAGCAATACTTTTTTTAGCCTCAGAGGAATTCGCTTGGTAATGATCCTTAGTAAGGTAGGATTTACAAACAATGGACAGACCAAATAGTTCCTCGACCGTAACCTGACACGATTGGTGTATATGACTACATACTTTAAAGATTCTGCTTATGATCTTTTGTCGGGTAGTAGCTCTTTATCCTATCCACTTTCAGAACCTTTCGCTGGTTACAAAAAGCCTTCAATAGCGCCCTTCACACTTACGCTCTTTCCTGCGTGAAACCCCGATCCCGCGCGATTGAGTGCACGTGTGAAGGTGTCGGAGAGGAAGGGAAAGCTGCTTTTGAGCGTACTCCAAGTTTTCCCGCGCGCAATCCCGTACGCTCCAAGCACTCGCGAAAGAACGCACGTGTAAAGGGAGCTATTGAGGAAGGGGAAATTCCTTGGTTCCAAAAAGTTGTTTTCCGAAAGTAATGGCTATATTCCCGATTCAAAATTTGCTAGAATAAAATATAAGAATTCGTTTTGGGGAGTTATACGGATAATGCGTACATATTTTTAATGTGTGTGTATAATGCATTCATTGTTCTCTTATGATTGTATATCTTGAAATATGTGTCTTAAATAGATATAGATTCATGCGCCTTTACTTGACAGATCTTTATGATAGTACTTAAAGAATCCATATTTTGTAATGTCATTTCCTTTTTTGTGCACACACGTCTCTTAATCTTCATTTTCCTATACTAGTCTATACTTGCTAAAGATTTTTGATTTTATTCGACTCCGAGCTACGCCAAAGAGGAGCAGTTTAAGTTCTCTATCGATAATTAATTCACTAGAGCAAAATCACCTTTCCATACACATTAAAAATGGTCCTATTCATCCTTTTGATAGTAACCTTCATTAAATATGGCTTTCATAAGGAGAAGATATAAGGAATGATTGACGGTCATATTTCGCTCGCACATTTTAAACGATCTTAATGCGAAAACGGGCGTTTAAGGGTAACGTACCAGTATCTATATATTTGATTGCTTCATTACCCGCGAGGCAAAAGATATTATGGGTCCACTTTATGGCCAGTGAGGGTGTGTTTAACACGTTATGCTCTGGCCTGCGTAATGAACCCTTATTCTTCTCACCATACTAATGGTATGTTAATGCGTTGACTCGAATTGCTCTGTGATGTAGTCGAAATCCTATCTTCATTAACGAAGAACGATATTAAGTGTCTCGCTTTTTTCCCCCCGTATTTTGATGCAGTTTTGAAAGAGGACATCTAACGTTCGGTTGATGGTGGACGTAAAAATTGTTAGCTTTATGACAGTATGAATGATTTTATAGCTTTCTAATTAGATAGTTTGGATTGAACTCAGAAATAAAAAAAAATAGCTAATGAGCAAGTTACTTTGTTTAATTTCCAGGCAGGATGTTCATGGCTTAGTTTATGGTCATAACTTTCTTTGGGCGGTGTTTAATGAGAGATGAGCTCATCTTTAGCGAAAATTTTCGAATGAATAAATTTTATGGACGATGTGATCGCTGGTTACATAGAGGACAAAATATTCTGGATTTTAGCCTAATGTTGATTTATAACTTGCATTACAATAACTTATAATGTAATTCAATATTAGTTAATTCCAGTAGAACAATACATGTGTGATATGCCGAGCTTCACAAATTTTTGACTGAAGCAGAAAAATATAAAACGGTTTTTTCTTTTAGAGTTTGCACTCCCTTCATCTGTTTACTATAACATACAAGAATATTTATGTGATTGCAGATTCGGAGTGTTCAGATCAAATATCTATAGAGCACAATTATGCAATCAAAACCTTCTCTGACCTACTAGAGTGTAGTCTAGTGAGATCCGCAATCAATATAGTATCTCTTCGGTTCCACAACTGATATCTCTTTAGAGAACTGGCGTCGTGACACTATGGTGCGCTGTCATATCTCAATGACATACTGGAACGTTCATTCAGCTCCATTTATTATAAGAAGGGAATGACGTATTCAATGTCCTTTTCTGCTTTTACATTGTTATGTCAATATTTAAACACGTGAGTCGAGATTTTTCTATGGTGCTTCCGGATTGTGAAACAAGTATTTATGCTTCGTCTCTTAAGACTAGCGATGTCTGTATTAATCTGCGTTTTTGGGAACATCGATAAAACCTCCGTTTAGATATAATATACACTAGTTGGTACCTGTCAAAACATGACGGCTAGATAGTAAATAAATGTACTAATATACAAATAATAATTCAACACATCATTGCCAAATGTTGAAAATCATAATGCGCAGAAACAAATTAATGTGTTTAAGCGGCCTCGTGCTTAGTGAGCATCTAAAGCCAGATTTAAAAATGTCCCTGGGCATGCGCATAAAGCAATTTTTTTTTTATTGTAAATCATCGCTAATTAAACAGCACGAAATAAAAAAATTGCCATGAGGTTTAATCTTATATTTCACAAACATAATTATCATAAAAATAAAAATGGCAGAGATCTAGAGAGACTCCTCGGATAAACGTGTTTATCATTAAAACATGTCACTGAGCTTGCACAGAAACAGTCAGATTTTAAAGCCAGATTTAAAAATGCCACTGAGCATGCGCAGAAAGCAATTTTTAATTGTAAATTATCGCTAACTTATGGAAATTGTGGTTTCAAAAACCAAATTTGCCAAATCTACAGATTACAATCTTTCGTTTAAGACCCAAATGAAGTAAATTGTTGCAGTAGTTTTCTCTCACGGACTGCCCAAAAAGTCGACTTAGCAACCTAAATATATATATGTTGTTGTACCTAATGCCCCCTGGCTGGAATTTCCAGTCCAGGTCCACACAAGCTTCGGACTGGGTAGTGCAGCTCCGGTTTATAATAGCACCACAAGGGGCGGAGTCCGACTTGACTAGGTGCCACCAGAATTTTCACCGAGCACCCTCAGTAGGAGGGGGGCGTACCTTCCCCACCCACTGACCTCAAAGAAGGACATGCATATGTATACATAAGTATTATTGTATATGTATAAAGACAGTAATACCTAGCTAAACTGAGTCATTGTAACCCAAATGAAAAAGTTATTTGAGCTGCAAAAATAAACAATATGAAATAGCCAAGCCCAAAAAGCAGCATGATCATTCCTTGAGAAATTTAGGAAAACGCAGACGTCCTATGTTAATTATACTTACACTGGATACGTTCATAATATCCTAAAATGCGTTTGAATACACATATAAATTGCAAATTCTTTATTTTTATTACATTAGTAAACTTTTAAGCGTGGAGAAAGACTTGACGAAGTCCCAGTCTTGGGCTAACTATGTATGAATATCACAGCTGATGTGGATTCACTGATATATTGCTGGATAAATAGTGCCTCACAGCTTCTGTCTGCTGATGGTGCTTCGACATTTTGTTTCTTCTCCTCACCTCTTTTTGTGCTGTCTTTCTGTCCTTGTGTAAGGGAGACGATGCCGCCACAGTAGATTTGGTAGCCCAATCAGCAGAGTCCTCTATACTCGATTCAGTTGCCATATTTCTTCCCAGTTCATCTCTTTCTTCGAGTCTAAAATTTCGCCATGCTTTTCAACTATACATTACTGTTGGTATACCAAGCATGAGGCATTAAATTTGTATAGACCGCAATTTTATTTTTTTGGTTATCTAACTTTTGTTCCTAACAACAACTCTTTTATTTACGGATCATACATTGCATCAAATTTGTTTACTGGGGGAATATCAGGAACAACAAAAACTATAAATTCCTAAATACTCTCTAATCTAATCGATTTTGAACCTGTATTACTCTGCGAGAAATTATGGAATAATTCCTGTTCCGTTTACTTTTTCAGACACTTGCACGTTTAACTGTCTATTCGCGCAATTGCGGTAGATTTATCACAGCCACGGTAAACTGTTGGTGATGTCGGGAAGAAGTGGAAGACTACGGGAGTTGGGACACGAACTGCACACTGTGGTCGTCCCCGTAAACTGACCAAACGGGATCGGCGTGTCCTGAAGCGTGAGGTTCGTAAGAACCGCAAGAAACTACTCCAAATCATCAACAGTGAGTTTCAACAGGCATCAGGGGTTACGGTGCACTCCAATAATTTTCGGAAAGAACTGCACGCACTCAATATCCACGAATCTGTTGCCACACACAAACCAAACATCATCCCATCCAACAAAGCCGGCAGACTCGCTTGGTGTTTACAACGTCGAGACGGGACTGTGGACCACTGGAAAACTCTTTTATGGAGCGACGAGTCACACTACACGCTCTTCCAGTCGGATGGGCGTGCTTGGGTTTGGTGAATGCTATGCGAACGTCTGTTACCCGAGTGCATCGTTCCAACTCTCAAGTTCGGTGGTCGTGGTGTACTTGTTTGGGGGTGTTTTTCGTGATATCGCCTAGGACCTTTGCATGTTGTTCCTGGTAAATTGAACGCCGATGCCTACATGAACATTTTGGACAATCAGGTTCTTCCTACGCTCTGTCAATTTTATGGAATGGACGAATGTTACTTCCAGGATGACATTACTCCATGTCATGTTGCAGCCTCTGTCAAGCAGTGGTATAAAAATATGGATGTAAAACGTCTTCCCTGGCCTGCTCAGAGTCCCGACCTAAACCCCATAGAACATTTGTGAGACGAGTTAGATCGAAGCTTACGGACCAGGAAACCACGCCCGAAATCTACAACTGAGCCGTTGACATTCTTGCAGCAGGAATGGACACAAATACCCATAGCTGTGTATCAAAACCTTGTTGAAAGTATGCCCGGAAGGTTGCTAGTGTAACTGCAGCACATGGGGGACCATCCCCCTATTAATGAATGTTTTCTTTCCCTTATACCATCACATCTTGCTGTTCGGTCCATTATTGTAGGGTAGTGTGTATGTTTATACATATATATATACATACATACATACATACATACATACATACATACATGTATATATATATATATATATATATATATATATATATATATATATATATATATATATATATATATATAAGACAAAATTGAAAGTGAAAAACCAGTATAAGCTCTAAAACTACTTGCAGCCAGGATCTAAAAAACATGAAAAGATAAGCATTAAATAAGTTTAGGCAGCATCTCTTCATCAGCGGCGCCGATACTGTCTAAAAACCAATGGATTGTTTCTGATAAGTATGATCTAAACAATAAACATACTTAGACACCGTACAATCCATAAGAAACAGAAGAATAAAAAGTTGCTTAATCAAATAACACCAAACCTGGCGCTAGGCAAAGTGGAAGTTAAGAGTAGGAAACCGCAAGAAGACTGACGTCACAAACCTTGCAATCATGGAGCTAATGGAAACACAGAAGCAGAATTACTTTGGAGACTGTCTTATAGTACAAATAAACCTAATTAAACTAGTGTTATTATTATTATTACTAACAGTAAAGTAATAATATTTTTTATTTATTATTATTTTTACTTAAGAATTTAATTATTATTAATTAATATTAATTTTTAGTAGTTATTTTCACTAATTAATCTTGTTATTTTACTTATTTTTTGTATTACTAATTAATTTCAACAGAACAAGCTTTTCATTAAATCTAAAACAACCAATTATGTGCTTGGAAAGACTATCGGGGTAATGATTACGTTTTAGCACAGCTAACAAGTCTAAAATATGCTTATTCCTATTGTCTTTAGAACAAAGCCGATTTATACGTGCTAGCTAATTTACAATAATGCTATTAAAAACAGATTTATGTAAACAAGTTAGGAAATTTTGAAATTTAACAATATTAAAATCAAAATCTGATCTTTTATCATATAAGTCAAAAGTTAAATTGCAATGAGAATTTAATTTGATGTTAATATCTAAAAAGTTTACATTAATATTATTTTGGCTACTTTGTATTAGTTCCAGATTATGAGGGTAAAAATTTAAGGCTATATTATTACTACTTTTATTAATTACTATTATGTCATCAATCAATCTAAATATTTTCTAATTGATATATATATATATATATATATATATATATATATATATATATATATATATATATATATATATATATATATATATATATATATATATATGATAATATTACTAACTATCTATAATCGCCCATTCTGTACTTCATCTCTGCCATGGTAACGTCTTGACGTAAACGCTCCGCCTTTCACATACTAACTTCCTCCGCCAATTCTGGCAACCTCTTTCACCTAATGCTATTTTGGCGCTTTTTAGCGAGAGACGCGGCTGGCTCCGAACTGAGTAAGATGTGTTAATCTTTACGTCAATAAACTTTTAATTAATTGCTATGATTTGGAATATTTGTTACGGCCTCGATTGCAGTATAATCACGAGATGTCCACTCCGGACATATCATATATATAAAGATGATATTTCCCAGTCCCGGTCGCATATTCTGAAAGACTCACGGTTTGGGCACTCAATTGCCGGTTTGACGAAAGCATCAGTTTCGCCATCTGTTGACATATATAGGAATCTTTTTATTATAAGTTTTTTTTTTTTACTTCTACGCAATTTAGTATGTTTTAAAATCTGAATTACATATATAACACAGGATTTAAAGAGATTTTAACAAAATAAATAAATGAATAAATTGAAATAAGTATATTATTGAATTTTAAATTTACTTTCTTCAAATATCCACAATAATTTTAATTTTTAAAATTTTAATGTTAATTAGAAAATAAATGTATTTAATAAGCTTTAATTAAAAAAATTAAGTTGCATAAATTAAAAAATTTAAAGTTTTAAATTCCAATAATATAAATTTATTTTAACATATAATTTTAAATTAATCAAATTTTTAAAATATAAAAATTTATTTTAATTTGGTTACATTTTTATGCTAAATTATTGAAGAAATGAGGGAATGATGCTGAGTATGAAGGAATGACAAATCTTTTGATCTTTCTTTGCTGTAGATTTTTCAATTCCTACTATTAGTTCACACTCTCTCTATATATATCTTGTTCAAATTTTTAATCGTTAATAAAAGTACTTTTTATTCATCCACTCAAGTTCAAATACATTTTTTAAAACTTGTAGTGGATGACACTTGATGTTAATACAGTTTTTTCAAATATTAATTCATTAATTAAATTTAATTAATCAATTTTAGTTTTAGACTATATGTATCTTGTTCAAATTTTCAATCGTTAATAAAAGTACTTTTTATTCATCCACTCAAGTTCAAATACATTTTTTTAAACTTGTAGTGGATGACACGATGTTAATACAGTTTATTTCAAATATTAAATCATTAATTAAATTTAATTAATCAATTTTAGTTTTAGACCTAGAGCGTCTCTTGCTCTTGAATAGTAATTTCCCTCTTGTTACTGTATAAACGGTAGCACTGTGGTATCGCGGATTTCTTCCGTCTTGTAGGTTGCGAGATCGAATCCCCAACCTGACGAACTTTTTCTCTCTCTTTCCCCCCCTCCTAATCTCGCTCAGTAGGCAAGGTTCTGGCAGGCAATCCTTTATTTCAATTCCTACTATTAGTTCACACTCAAATTTTTTCTTTGTTGACCTAAGTAGGAATTGACTTTAAAAAAAATTTTTTTTATATATTACTTGTTTTTCTTTTATTTTCAGAATTTAATTGAAAATAAGAGCATTTGAAAATCTTGCACTGAAAGCAAGAAAGTGAATGAAAGTCTAGTACTGTATGTGCTGAAGTATATACAGTCTGATAAAAATGGTTCTATATCTTTTTCAAAACAAATATGATTACTTTCAATTATACAAAACAAGTACGATTACTTACACATCTTAAATTTTTTTTTCTAATTTTCTAGGCTTTAAAACATATTGTATTAAGTAATTTCGTGATTTCAAATCAGGAATACTGTATTCAATGCAATATTTTAACATGAACCCATACAGATCCCACTTTCAAACTTATACAATCATTTCAGTACTATATAAAGTATTATTAAAAAAAATTTGAAAATTTTCAAATGGCGCATTTTGAAAAATTAAAATTTTAAATTCAAATAAAATAAATCTTTCTAAGCCCTAATTGTGTTATATATCATTGAAAAAGGTCTTGAAAATTGCTTTAAAATGCCACCAATCTTAGCTCTCTAGCTCTTATTGTTGAAATTTTTTTGGATAATTGAATTTGATTAATTACATTTAATTAATGAATTAATATTTGAAAAAACTGTATTAACATCAAGTGTCATCCACTACCAGTTTCAAAAAAATGTATTTGAACTTGAGTGGATGAATAAAAAGTACTTTTATTAACGATTGAAAATTTGAACAAGATATATATAGAGAGAGTGTGAACTAATAGTAGGAATTGAAAAATCTACAGCAAAGAAAGATCAAAAGATTTGTCATTCCTTCATACTCAGCATCATTCCCTCATTTCTTCAATAATTTAGCATAAAAATGTAACCAAATTAAAATAAATTTTTATATTTTAAAAATTTGATTAATTTAAAATTATATGTTAAAATAAATTTATATTATTGGAATTTAAAACTTTAAATTTTTTAATTTATGCAACTTAATTTTTTTAATTAAAGCTTATTAAATACATTTATTTTCTAATTAACATTAAAATTTTAAAAATTAAAATTATTGTGGATATTTGAAGAAAGTAAATTTAAAATTCAATAATATACTTATTTCAAATTATTCATTTATTTATTTTGTTAAAATCTCTTTAAATCCTGTGTTATATATGTAATTCAGATTTTAAAACATACTAAATTGCGTAGAAGTAAAAAAAACAAACTTATAATAAAAAGATTCCTATATATGTCAACAGATGGCGAAACTGATGCTTTCGTCAAACCGGCAATTGAGTGCCCAAACCGCGAGTCTTTCAGAATATGCGTCCCGGTCCCTCCGACGTAAAAAAATTCTATTTAAAGACGACGTTGTTTCTGTTTAACGACGATATTTTTTTCATGATAAACTTTTTCTTCAACATTTTATCGGAAGGAGGGGAACCTTCTGTGGGGGAAAACAAGTTTGGTTTCAATAACAGACCCGGAATTTCCTTGATGTTTGCAATATTGCAATCATAGACTTGTTGCAGTGGGAAAAACGGGGTGGGGTCTCGGAAGATCGAATATTCATTCATGGAGCTCTTAGTGCGGGAGCTGAATCACTCTATTGTCCCTAACATCTGTTGTCATGTGACTTACGAACTATCCAATAGCAGCTCTCTTTCACTCCTTCCGGGAAGGAGGTGTTCATGTTTAGAGAATTCGTGGTTGTGTGTAGGAGCTCATTCCAGTACGAATACTAGTTGAGCAGAGCAAAATTTCATCAAAGTGAAAGCATCTTACGCTATACGAAAAGGTGGAGATATTGAAGACTGGGAAGAAAGTGTTGAAATAACAAAAGTCCTATTCGCAAGACAATTTCAGCTACCCAAGTCTACTCTCAAAGGCATTTTAGCAATCAAAGGGAAAATTCTTGAAGCAGCACAAAAATTTGGTTTGGGATCCAAATCCAAACAGTATAAAATTCAATGTGGCCGATCAGAAGAGTTTTATAAGGTACTCCTGCAATGGTTTCATGAATCAAGAGCATCCATTAATGAACAATGCGGCTGACAGTATGAAAATTAGAAAATTTACGATCTTGGAAGTAATGCACATGATAACATCAGCATGGAAAGAAGTTTCACCATCCACAATAAAAAACTGCTTTCGTATTGTTGGAATTCACAAAGTACTTGTAGTGAAACTGCAAAGTACGGATGTAGAAATCAACGAAGACGACATTATCCCTGAAGAATGGAGAAGTCTTGTTAAAGATGAGGATGTTTCAATTCAAGATTTCTTCAATTGTGATGAATGTGTTTTAACAACAGATTACAGAAATGTAGAACAAATTTATGAAGATATAGTAAACAAAAACACAGTGTCAGACGTCGACGGTGAATTTGAAGACACGGAAAACGAGACAATACCACCGTCTTACACAGTTGCAACTTCTGCTCTAGATGTTCTCAAAAGTTATATTACATCGAATATGGAAAATGACACATTTAACATTTTAGAAAATCTGGAATAAAGAATAACGAAAACAAGGCGAAAAATGAAGCAATCAACACTTTTTGACTTTTTTAAAACCTAATTTATTGTATTGTTTGTATTCTTTTTTAAATGTAATTTAAAATAACTTTTTATAAATAAAATAATAATGACAATAAAAATAACTTTTTTGAACACCCCCGTATATTAAGAAATATATTGACAGTCCTAAGCCTGTAAAGAGTGAAAAAAATGTTATTTTTTCACAAATTCTGTTTAAGGACGATCTCTACTTAAGGATGATTTTTCACGGTCCCTTGAAAGTCGTTAAACAGAGAGCCAACTATATATATATATATATATATATATATATATATATATATATATATATATATATATATATATATATATATATATATATATATATAACTATCGGAAGTATTGTACCGATAGTTTAGTCGGTGCACTATCATCTGAAGAGTTGAAAACCCTGCTCGTTATAATGGCTTTCGAAAGTTGAAAAGTACATTACACATATTATGTACTATTCAGTATCGTCAATATCGGAGTAAACTATTCAATGTCGTTAATGATTAAGTAAAAAGTAAATTAAACAACAAGTAAATGTAGTATGGTCATTTTTGTGTTTTGTTGGTTTCAAAGGGGAAGGGATGACATTGTAAATAAAATTTTCACTAAAACTGAAACTTTCTCACTTCGTTAAACGAATATAGTTGGTAAAATACCAGCCTCGAGGTTTGGAGATCCGAGTTCATCTCCCTGTACGGGCAAAAGGTCGTCACAATTAAATGATCTATGCACATATAAGGCGAAATCATTTCACGAATTTTGTCTCCGGTGTAAATTACACTTCTTCAAACCTAAAAATAAAGTTTAATGCATTTTTCAATGTCCTAACTGATATAGTTTGATGTAATTGAAATTAAAATTTCTCATCTTCAGATTCTATAATTTCCGTCGACACTGTCCGGAACGTTTCCGTGAACGTCCGTCCACGGCGGTTAAAGTCAAATCATTAATATGCTCCCCAGTGCAGGCGTCCATTAGAGCTCTGCATTACGGCAACATGCTAAGTAGCCTGCAGCCGGCCATAAAGTGGACGCTAATAATTGTTGCCAGCTTGATGATGAGCCCTTTGAAATAGATCTTCAAAATATTAAGCGCAACGACGCCAGTAACATTAGGAGCCACGTGATCTTTTAAATGTGAGATCGGGGGTATTCACGTTAATTACTCTCGCGCTGTGGGCACGAGAATTCAGATGGCATTTTGAGATGCGGAGAGTTTTAGCAAAAGGAATTTATTGGGTCGTTTTGTGTTAATGTGATTTTGAAACAGCGACTTAATGAGACCTTCAGGGATATGTCGTCAGTCAGGGGAGTTATATAGAGTTTAAATATATATTTTAACGTTTGACTACATACATGAGCGACTTAGCTCAAAGTAAAGTACTCACTCGCACACGCAAACCAACATACATTATATAAACACACACCGGTAGTTTGAAAATGAGGAAGGATTTAGTGAGACTTAACTGCAGAGTGTTTTTCTTTGCATATATCTTTATTCTACTATAAACATGCAAGCATGACCCTTGTATGCATATTAAAGTTACATTAAAGAAATATATATCAATAAAATGCTTTTCCCGATGGCCTTGTAACATTCTTACATTATTCCAGGAGGGGAAAATCTCCTATAAAGAATTTGTTTAGTAAGTGTTTATCTTATTTTAGTATAAAGGCAGCTTGTAAAATAATTTTTAAAATCAACATGTTATAAAACCTCGAACTAACATTTTTTTATGGATTCATAATTCTTGTGCTTATGTCATGTTTGACCTTTGTCAGAAAATGAAATAGGGAAACAAGAGAGCCTCAAATTTCCAGGATAGTCCATCTGCCAGGATATCTGACTCTAAATAGAAAGACCAGGTTTTAACACTCAACGTGTTTGGAATAAACGTTTTTGAAGGATAATTCCATCCTCTAGTTTGGTATCTAAAAAGCATTTAAAATATACCATCTCAGACGCGCAGCAATTCTTTCGAAAACTCTTAATGTAATGAATACACTACCTATGCATTAAAGTGATAATTAATTATATGTAGTATATTTGAAGAGAAAAGAACAAGCTTTTATCATACTTAATTTATGACGGTGAAGGAAGTATATTATGACTTCATACTAAAACTTTTATTTGTGTTATAACTGATGTATCTATAAATTTATCTACCTGTCCTTGTATGCATATACACACACAGACACACAGACACAGACACACACACACACACACACACACACATATATATATATATATATATATATATATATATATATATATATATATATATATATATATATATATATATATATATATTGATCAGACATTTTCCATACGTATAAAAAGATGTCGGCAAACGCCCAATTTATTTTGTAAACGAAAGAATGCAACAAATAAGATTCATGTTATTCAAATACTATTTTAAATTGAATGCCATGAAGGCATTTTTTTTTTTGTTTCGTTTAGTTCTCTCGATTTTTATTGACGCCACTAAATGGAGTTTTATTAAATTCCCTACACAGAAAGTTAGGGAAAGATATTACGTGTCTCCGAATTATTTTATTAAAAATATTTATACATACATACATACATACATACATATATATATATGTATGTATGTATGTACTAGTGATTTGCTATTGACATAAGAATTCCACCCAATTTTCTATCAAAACTTCAATTCAGCACAAAGTAATTTTTAGACAGACATTCCGCAATACACAATGGTGTATAGGCAAACGGATTTTAGCTGTTTACATAGATTTTAATATATATGGACAAACAAGTAAAAATACAGATAAGTTTTACAATTCACATTCCCCCTTCACCCAGTTTTCAAAGTTTAAAATCTATGAGGTTAAATTTCAAGCATAAAGTAAAATTCATCAAGGTTCTTATGGCAAAACTGACTACAGACACCCACAATTAACGCCCAAAGTTCAGAGGCCTTAAAGTTAAAAGATTACGGGCGGAAGGCTTTAAAAATGAGCCACACTCAAAAATGGCTTGCAGAGTATCCCCTCGTAAACACCGAACATCTAATAAATTTACCACTAGCGCTTTATGAATGAGAATCAATAGATAAAGAGAAATTTACATCATCTGGCCACTAACTGCAGTTCTGCAGGAAGCGAATAAGCAGGCAGTGAATTATTTTATTACGCGGGATCCACAGGAATTTTATCTTTGAGCCATTTCCACGCACGGCATTCATTCAGATTTTAAATTCCACCGAACTTAATTCTTAGGGCATAAATTATCCTCGGATTTTCTTAGCTCTGCCACACCCGCCCTTTTGCAACTCCATTTTCCTAATCACATTGTTAACTAAGCAGTGAAATTTTCTCCACACCTCAACACAACTCGCTTGGCGCGAACCGAGCTCCGTCCCTCCCCGCGAAAGTCTATTAATGTCAAAGTACAGCCCACCCCTCATTAATTAGGATCAGGAACATTTCCTCCCTCCACAACTCTTTTCTTCGGCCAGTTAATACATTGTTGGAACACATTGCGGTTTGGAGGTTGCTTTCCAGGGTTCCATGATTGGAAGGATTAGGGGTAGGGGCGACCCCCCTCTCCCGAACGTTATCTTCGAATATAAAGGTCTTTGTTATGTGGAAAGGCAACTTTGTGAAGTTCGCCGGTGGGGTGGTGAAATTTAGCCGTAACAGGTGGAACTTTACCACGGTTAGATCATGGCTGAAGAATTGATGCATGATGCGGAGTTAGCTATACATTTGGGGATTTAGGGGGTATTGGGCAGCGCTATTGACCACTTCCACAGATGTTAAGGGCGATCATATATTCTTAAACGGCACTATATATTTTAAAGCAAGGGCCTCAAGAGAGGCTTCATGAGAGGGTATTAAACTAACGGAATGGAATTAGTTTGAAAGTTAAAATTTCATATAAATAAAATTAATGGACGTATATAACCTTACAAATATGCACCCGTGTAATAAACTTAGAGGATGCGCAAAGTTAAATGACAACAACACTGTTTCAATGCAAATATCCGCCTCCTGTAAACTGTTTATATATTGCATACGAGGTTAAGAGCTTAGTCGAGATGAATAATTGGTGGGAAACATGTAGACACTTAAGATACCTTATAAGTATATATATACTTATAAGGTATATATATGTACATTATATATATATATATATATATATATATATATATATATATATATATATATATATATATATATATATATATATATATATATATATATATATATATATATATATATATATATATATATATATATATATATATATACATTACACACACACACACACACACACACACATATATATATATATATATATATATATATATATATATATAAATACATGGTGTCCCAAAAAACCTTGACACATTTTAAAAATTTCTACAAAAAAGTACACAATGTAGGATCTAGAAATTCCCCTATGTGTTACCTTATATATTAAATTTTTTTTGTATTTGTTTTGTATAGTCAATGAATTTCAATATGTGTACCTTTTGTGGCACGGAGAACATCTAGTCGGTAATCAAACTCAGTTATGCGTCTTTTGATTTCTTTAACACTCTCCACTTGAATAAAGTTTGTTTTTGACAAATCTCCAAAGAAAAAAGTCAAGAGGTGTAACGTCTGGAGATCGAGGACGCTATTGGAGGGGACCATCTCGTCCAATCCACCAGTTTGGAAATTCCTCATTTAAAAAGTCTTGTGCAAAAATACCCCAATGAGGCGATGCATCACATTGTTTCCAAATGATTTTGGGTGTAAGTAGGAAATTTGTGGGACAGCAAATATCTAAATCATGTCTAAGTAAATTTCTTTTGTTACCGTTTGTTCGTGGAAGAAGAATGGTCCAATCATACAATCTGCCATTAATTGGCAATTCTTTCGATTTCGCCTTTGGACGTGCTGGGTCTCCCACATTTTCAGCTATTATCAAATACACTTCCCGCTTCCAGAAACCTTTTTATGCCAAGCTTAGACACTGTTACGACTTGGAGGATCTTTTCCAAATTCCGTGCGAAAGTTTTGTTGCACTTGCTTAATAGATATCGTTTTGAAATACCAGCCAACACGTAGTGCTTTCTCTGATGAAGTAGCCATTATACAACTTTCACTCTGTAGACAAGTAGCGCAATATTTGGAATTTTAACACAGGAAAAAACTCTAATATATACAGTAACACATCTGCGAATTTCCAGTTCCTACATTGAATGCTTTTTTTTTTGTATAAATTTTTAAAATTTGTCAAGATTTTTGAGACACCCTGCATATATATATATATATATATATATATATATATATATATATATATATATATATATATATATATATATATATATATATATATATATATATATATATATATATATATGTAGTATCCCCATTACATCACGTCCTTAAATTATAACCTGAAAGGGAAAACTAGCTCACATTTACATGGCTGGAGCTAGACTCAGCCTGAAAGGAATAAAAATTAGATTTAAATGCATTCGGGCCAAACTTCTTAGTGCATCGTTTATTAGCGAGAAAATACATCCGTTCATTCCAGAAGAACGGCTTGAAATAATATCGCCTTTCAACATTAAACGCGAGAGGGCGAAAAAAAAAAACGAAAAAAAAAAATACATGTGGCTATTATTTCTAGGGTCAGCAGATTTAGGGGCTCGCGAAGCTAACCCACTCCTGAATTGGGACATATTCCCATGTAGAAATGCAAAGGCATGTGATTCATGGGAAGTTCTGTGGCTAAGGGTTTTAAAGCGATAAATTAATATTACTGGGGATTAGATTTAGGAAAGAGAGTTTAATGGAGGTGCTAGAATGGAGGGCATAATATCTACGATATTACATATTATATATATATATATATATATATATATACCAAATTTATTTCATTGCATTAAATCAGAATTTGAAATTGAAAAACTGTACAGCAACCTCCCAAATGCAGACAAAATTAAGACTAATTAACTGCATGACTGTTATGGCCACCAATATGGTACCTATCGAATATCTTTACTCAAGACTTAAAGATCTCAAGGGGGAAAAAAAACTTAGTCCCCGTGGATTCAACACGTGTGAGAGGTGTTATTGGGGGACTTAGTGTAAGAATTGAGGTTTTGCTTCTAACTTATTTTAATTCAAATTTTGTTTCTAATGTATATTATTATCTTGGAAGAGGTAACAAAGGAATTCATGCTGTTCACAATATACCAAAATGACCACATGTCATAGCAAGGGATTCTGAAAGTATACTCTACAGAGTTATGTTAAGGAATTTTTTATGGAATAGTTTAAATGAGAACGTGCACTTGTTGACAGGTTGAGGATATATTAACCGAATGAAGTTATTATCAGGAACATGGGGAAAAATATAGAAATTAAATGAAATTTTATCAAAGCAAATGTCAAAGAGATAAATGGAAATGCAAAAAGATTCTTTAGCATATGAGCTTATCTAAAAACAGTAGCAAATGTTTTGAACTATTCAAAGGTTTGAATTCAAATTATTCCTTTCAATTTATAATATGGAACATTCTACATCGAATTTAAATTTAAGGGAACACAAATTGAAGATAATTTCACAGACCTATAGCTCTATCTTTTAAAAAGTCATGTTCATTTTCTTTATACACTATATTTTATTGTCTGCAAAAAATTACAAAATAAAAGTTAAAAATCAATACACAAACTGTAAATTATTTTAAAATATATAAATTGTTTTGCCTTTTGTTGGCTCACTAAAACTGAGAAAAAACAAAATATGTTTTATTTCTACCTTAATTGTTCTAGTAAAAAATTAGTTTTTTCAGCTTGATAATTTAACATTAAGTTCTGTATGTTTGAAAGTTTGAGTTTATTCAGTAAAAGATGTTCCAGTTCTATGTTACAATAACTGCACTCTCAAGAAAAAAATGATTCAGTCTGGATTATTCAAGCATGGGAAAATTTCAATGAATTTATTTTATTTTCTGGTTCTGTGATATGTCAGTTGTTCTAATAAGAAAATAGTTATTTTACCCAATACTTAACTGTGAGAACGCTTAAGAGTTTGAATTATTTTTATAATAAGGATCTTCTCATTTTGAATTATATTAATTGTCTTAATAATATTTTTTCGGCCAGTTGTAATTCAAAGACGAAAGCTTTTCAAAGTTTGAATTTATTGAATAATAAATGGTACTCCAATTACATGTTATAGCAATAGTGGTAAAATAAAGTACGCATTTAGCCTAATAATTTTTAAAATATTATATTTAAAATGAAATGTAATGAAAGCAGTTCAGAATCTTTTATAGCAGAATAATTTAATTAACCTTTTCTTTTCAATCAAAAAAAAAAAAAAAAGAAACAAATTCATAACTCGTCTTTGAATTGTCTAAACAATTACCTTTTTAAAGGAGTATACAGTAAGTTCTTTAATACAATATAAATTTAAAATTCAAAAAAACTCAAACTAACACGAATTTTCTAGAACCTTTAAACCATTTTAAACAATTCATGTAAAGCAAAATGTAAAGAATATTGTTTATGTTTTACGGAGAAGAAACGAGTTTCCAAAGCTTTTCCATTGTTATAACATTTTTCCCCCTATTCCATGGCTAACAATGTTATCAGCCTGCAATCCAGCTGTGTATAGAAAAAAGAAACTACTTTGAGAAAAATTCCAAAATGTGCAGAACACCATCCTTTGAAGCTATGTAAAGCCCCAAAGACAAATCGTATGTTTTGCATTCGAACGTTTCAAAAAACCATTCTCTCTTTCCGTATGGACGACGAAAAAGAAAAATGAAAATACTTTATTCATATTTTTTTGCATGCATACTAGAAGGAGGGGAGGGCGGTTTTTCCTCAACAAGGCATTTCAAATGCATTCGAAAAGGCTTTCTATGCTATCAGGAACGGAATATATTCTCATGCATAGCATACATGCCAGACGATATTCTAAATTCAACGAAAAAGCATTCTAAATTCGGAAGAAATAAAAAAAAAAGTATCGCCTGCCTCCTCATATGGGAGAAGGAGTGCTACAACACAGCTCGCAGATCGGATTTATTTGCATGGAAGGAGGAAAAGAATGTTGTCATAATGTGAAAGGAAAGATGAGATGTACTCCTTCTGGCTGGGCGATTTTGCCGTTATTATTATTGCTCAGGTTGTTTCCTTATCCATCAGGGTTATCGATGAAAGCACATCGAAATCGTTTTGATATTCCAGTTCGTCGTACTGCTCTGTATTCTCCGCCCTGAACTTGGAAGTGCAGAACCTCTTGACAACTCTCGAAGAAAAACGATGTTCGGTTATGGAATGTATATCGCGTAGCAGGGGAAAAATAAGGAGCAAAAACCTTAAAGGGTAAATTGTTTGAAAAATTCATTGGAAACAATACTCTACTCGGTAGAAAAATGAAACTTTCCTAGAGATGCAAATAGTGTTTCAACACCAAATAGTTTTCTTCCGTATAAAGAGAAGGAATATACGTTTACATATAAAATATATATATACCCAATTTTAAGAACATATTGAACAGGATATACTTGTAAAAATACATATATCCATTATCAGGATTGCGATCACTTCTAAGCAAAAGAACATGGAAATTTATATATATTGATGGATCAATAAACCATAAACCCATCATATATATATATATATATATATATATATACATATATACACACACACACACACACACACACACACATATATATATATATATATATATATATATATATATATATATATATATTGCCATATTCACAGAAACATATGTATTACAACTATATCCTCAGGATATACAAAGCTAATACAGTAAAACCTTATTATAACGATATCCTATATAACTATTCGTCTACAACGAACTTTTTTAGTGGCTCCGGAAAATTTACCTATGTTTTAAAGTAAAAGGCTTTTCAACGCACGATGATCTTTACGGCTATGAAGCACATTATAGAGATATATATTATTTCAGGGTGATTTTTTTACAGCGATAATATCACGTGTTCTGTCATGTTGGCGCTTTTGCCCAACGTGTTATTCGTACGTTAAGCATACCTATTAAAGCGAGAAAAACTGAAATTTAGAGAAAATAATCGAAAAATTGGTTTTATTTCCATTAACATTACTTAGTTCATGTAAGAGGTACTTATTTTGCATTCTTAAAAAAAATTATTTATATTTGGAGTAAAGTGTATGTAAATACCCTAATAAAGTGAATATTTTTTTATTTTAAAGATTTTTTTTGTAAAAATGAATGCAAATTATTTCTAAATTGTATGGTCTCTAAACTGTGCAATACTGTTGATGAGAAGTTTTACTGTAGATGATAATCGTCACAATATTTAAATAAGGTATCCATAAAAATCGCTGAAAATTATTTTAGTATTCCCCCTAATTATGTTCCCGAGACCCCAAGAAAAACTGCCGTAGCGCATTTTAGATTATTAACTGGACATGACTGTTTAGGGTCCCATCTTTTCCGTATCGGCATCGCCGATTCGGCTGTCTGTACCCTCTGTGACTCTGGCCGGACTATGACGGCGGAACATTTAGACGAGTGCTCTGCACTAAAACGTTTTACTGATCTTGTTGAGAAGTATTGGAGAGCACGTGCACTGATGGCATAGGTGCTATTTTTTGTAGTGTGTGGCATTTGTAAAATAAATAAATAAATTTTAGTATTCCTTTTTCTGCTTTCATATGCACTATATCACTTTTATGCGGTACATATTATTGACATATCTAACAAAAATAAAAACAAAAACAAAAGAAACCAAAATCTTTAAAATATAATTTCTACAGATTAAACTAATAATAATAATAGCTACATAATTAAAATAATAGCTACAGATTAAACTCATTGATATAATGAAGAGAAAATGAGAAAACTCAAACCTGCAGTTCCCCAATTTTTTAAGGGATAAATAAAGATATTGATTACAATACCTGCATATTGATCATTTAACATAAAAGCAATCGAACCATGTGAAAAGACTGCTCAGCTTATTAGCTAAGAGAGGGTTTCCCAAACTACTTTCCGTGGAACAATGGTGTTCCACTGAAAGTCAATAGGTGTTCCGCGAAAACCTGGAATTGGTTTATATCCTGCAACATCTACAAAGAATTCAAACATGTTTGACGGATTAATGCTCTAAAATGTCTTAAAAATAAACTAATTTAATAATTACAATTTTTTTCTCATTTTATTGATTATATCTTATTACATACCCTACAAAATAAACATGGTGCTCCATTAAAATTTCAGGATTTGTGGAGTGTTCCATCGGTGGAAAAGTTTGGAAAACCCTGAGCAAATGGATGTAATATGAACAAAATCAGGAATATCAAAAAACTATCTGCGATTTTCTAAAAGCAACGTTATTCGCTTCGTCTGCAAGAGTCAAAATTCGCCTCGCCACCCCATAACTTCCGAATTCCTAACATTTTGACAAATTGTGTTCACACATAAACCGTCCCATCAAAAACTAACAAAACTCTACCCTCACTCAAGCCCACAAAAGCGAAAATTTCATTACTCCCCTTGCCAACCGTAAAAGTCCTCACTTTCACCCCCACGGGACACTCTCATCCGTGGCCCCCTTTTCAATGCGTACCTCCATTAAGCTACCCCCCGCTCTCGTTTCCAGCCCCCTCTTCTATTCTTTGTATTCTCAATTATTCTGTAGTGTTGCGTAACTCGTGAGAAAGCCCCCAGATGGCAGCACTTACGAAAGGGCGGCTGTTTTGGCTTAATTACTGGGTGATACCTATTCCCCCCCCCCCTCTGTCTGCAGCTGATCATCAATTATCTCCACGGATGCTAAAATCCAATAGAAGCTGCTGATGCTCCTGATGACTCCCACCCTGGTTTTTACTGAGCCTTTTCTTATTTAGCCTTTGCATTAGTTAAAAGAAAATTTCGTTCTCTTTTTTTCTTCTCTTTTTTTAATTTTTTTTCTTAATTTTTTTCCTTCACGGAAAGATAAAAGGAAGCTTTGATTGGTTAGAAAAAAAAAAAAAACTGTACTAGAAAAAGACTTTCTACTTCATTTTTTAAATCGATTTAATTTTTTACGCCTCCTTTTTTTTATTTTTTATTACACAGCCCGTAATTTTAATTGTTAATTTCTCCCAAAGATATCGGATGCAAATGATACGAATTTTAACATTCGCAAGTCTTTTCTAAAGTACAAATAGGAAAAAAAAATGTAATGGAAGAGAAGAATACTTCGAAATCTTATCTGAATCTAATGAATGATTTAGTAACTAGTGTGACCTTTTAAGCTAACACGACCTTTCATCTCGGAGAACCCTAAACAAGCAGGTAATATATATGATTTTGCAAATGCAGGTACGCGAACGAATCTTTGAAAAGTTAAAATATGAAAGCAAGTAATATATATTTAAAATATCTTATGCTAAGATTTATTACAAAATCGCGAGCCTCAAATGTGAATAACTCCCTAAATGGCTAAAGAACCCTTAACTCTTTTGTTAGATTGCATTTATTTCCTTAAACTGGCACGTAAGGTAACGTGTAGAATCTTCATTTTCAATGTTAAGAAGAACTTTCTTGTTGGGATTCATCTAATTACCGATTAGCAAATCCTTATTTTTTAATTAAGGTATCTGCCTGCGTTCGGAGCACTTTATTTTTTCAAAAATATACCGTACTAATTAAATACATGTATTTTTAGTTCAAATGTGATATAAAATCATGAAAACAAATATACTTTTGGTAAAAATTTCATACATTTTAAAATTTAAGGAAATTTTTATAAATTTTTAGTTTAATTTAGTGCTTATACCAGAGACCCTACGCTCAATTCAACTAAATATATTTTACTTTCCTAATCAAATTTCAAAGATCAGAAGAATCAAAATCAAGGATTCATCTAATCACCAATTAGCAAATCCATATTTTTTAATTAAGGTATCTGCCTACGTTAGGAGCCCATTTTTTCAAAAATATACACTACTAATTAAATACATATATTTTTAGTTCAAATCTGATATAAAATTATGAAAACAAATATAATTTTGGTAAAAATTTCAAACATTTTAAAATATGGGGAATTTTTATAAATTTATAGTACAATTTAGTGTTTATACCAGAGACCCTACACTCAGTTCAACTAAATATATTTTACTTTCCTTTAAACTATATACTAATTTGACCCTTACCTGTGTCCTGAAGTAAAAGTTTTCCGATATTTCTAAAATTCATTGAAATATACCAAAAAGAGCGAAAAACATTTTTAATTATATTTAATTATATTTTTAATTATATTTTTATATGTACAGGTACCCGTAAAATGATTAAATTAACATATATCTCAGCTTTTAGGTCAAAACATAGTAATATGTAAAATACTATTGTAAAATTTCATGGAAATACACTCATGGACAAAAAAATTAGCGCACCAAGAAATAATTGCGGGATCGTAACGAAACTTGCAATGAAGGTACATGTCGGCTAGATATGCAAATGATTAGAAATGCAGCGTGATTGCGCATTACGTATAGCCGGTAGAGGGCGTTGAACATCGTACTCTGTGGAGTATAAAACAGGTAACCAAAGCTTGTTTGAGTGTGCTGAATCATTTACAAAGGAAGAGCTGAGATAGACATGCCATTACGCCATGTTCGAAGACAATATAAGCAGTTGTCGCAGTTTGAGAGGGAGAGAATCGTCGGGATGATGGAAGCTGGGTGGTCAGCTAGGCGAGTAGCTCGTCAATTAGGCCGCTCTGATTGTGTTGTGAGGAGGTGTTGGGACCAGTGGACCCGAGAGATGTCATGTACACGAAGACCAGGCTCAGGACGCCCGCGACAGACCAGTCGTCGAGAAGACCGCCACATCGTACGAAATGCACGCGTACAGCCAACTGCTTCATCGGCCGCCATCCAGGCACAGGTAGCACCTTCACTAGGGGCCTCTGTGTCTTCTCGAACCATACGAAGGCACCTGGTTGAAGGACAGTTGGTATCGCGGCTCCCATTACGTGTGCTGCCCTTGACGCCCACCCATCGACGCCTCCGTTTGGAGTTTTGCCGCGCACGAGGAAACTGGACTGCAGCGGAATTGAACCAGGTCATCTTTAGCGACGAATCCAGATTCAATCTCGGCAGTGATGACAATCGTGTTCGTGTGTGGAGAGCCCGTGGTGAACGCTTCAATCCTGCCTTTGCTGTACAGCGACACATCGCTCCCACAGCTGGTGTGATGGTATGGGGTGCCATTGCCTACAATACACGGTCACCCCTAGTATTGTTCCGTGGCACCATGACAACCCAGCGATATGTTCATGAAATCCTGCAACCACATGTGTTGCCACTCATGCAACGGCTCCCAGGAGCCGTTTTTCAACAAGACAATGCTCGGCCTCATAAGGCAAGGGTGTCACAAGACTGTCTCCGTACTGTTACTACCCTTCCTTGGCCTGCCCGATCCCCAGATTTGTCTCCAATCGAGCATATCTGGGATCATTTGGGACGACGAGTTGGGCATCCCACGAGTTTGAACGAACTACAGGCAAGGTTACAGCAAATATGGAACGAAATGTCTCAAGACATCATACAGAACTTGTATGACTCAATGCCCTATCGTATCGCATCGTGCATTCGTGCTAGAGGGGGTCCAACGGAGTATTAACTCCTCCGTTCTTTTGCCTTTTTCTCTGAAATAAATTATCCTTTTTCTTTGATTTTCTTATCATTTACTTATATCAAAGTAGTCATTACGTATGTAAAATTTCGTTTCATTTTGAAGACTCCTTCTTGGTGCGCTAATTTTTTCGTCCATGAGTGTATATAAAAAACTTTTTGAATTATTAGCTTTCTCGTTTACAAAAGTAACTGAAAAATTTGTTTTCTAGAAAACTCATTTAAAGATACTTCTTCCTGTCTTTTAATATAGCTTTCGGTTTATTTAATTGTCCATAAATTCTCATCTAATGATCGTATCAATAAAAGTAAATCAGTTTTAGAATCCTAAATTACTGGTTTTTGAAATAGAACAATAATAAGAAAAAAATTCAAATTTTTGCACCAAAACAGCCATTTTAAAGTACCTTAAGTGTATTGCGAATGAAGAACACGTTTGAATAAAAGCACGTGAATTTTTTTGAATATTTTATAGATGAATTTACGTGTGCCTTATACTAAGACTTATATCAAAACTGTGAACTTTCAGTTAGTAAAGCCGTCACTTACAGTTAGTAAAGCAAATGAAATCTGAAAAATCTCGTTCCTTTTTAAGTTTTCGAAGGCGTTTACGTTTGTTATTGTCTTCTTTTACGTTAAATTTTTTATTGTTATTAAGTTTATTTGTAACTTTTTACTAAAGATGTTTATCACAAAGGTGAGAATAAACAACTAAATGGCTAAAGAGTCCATAACTCTATTGATAAACTCATTTTTCTCTCCATAAACAGGCACATCATCAGTTAATACATCTCAAATCTTCATTGCCAATGTTAAGGTAAATTATTTCCTGGCATTTATCAAATAAAAGATTATCATAGGCATATTTTTGAATTATGTTTGTTGCGTTAAAAGGCACACATTTCAATAAATTAGAGTTTTAAGTAAATTAGAGATTCATGTTTCAAAACGACCGGGAATTTTAACAATTTTTTAAAACTGGGAGGAAAAAATAAATAAAAAATAAAAAATAGTTTCCAATTTTTTGATCAAATTCTAAAAATTTCTGTATTTCTTCCACTTTCTGATGTTTTGAGTACGAAAAAATCATCTTCTGCTGAAAAATTTCAAGTATATTTTCTGTAACGTGGACTCGCAGCGTCACTTACAGTTAGTAAAGCAAATGCAATCTGAAAAAATCTCATTCATTTCTAAGTTTTCGTAGGCTTTTACGTTTGCTATTAAGTCTTCTTTTACGTTAAATTTGTTATTGTTATTAAGTTTATTTTGAACTTTTTATTAAAGTTGTGTATCTCAAATAGTTTGTTCATTCAGAAAAAAAAGCATTTTTGCTTCTAAAAGGACTATTTGGGAGATGGTCCCCGACAATTTTTTTTTGTTTTCACAAGTCGTCCCTGATCAACAAAAGGTTAGGAACAGGTCTAGAAGAATAAAGCCAATTATTTCAAAGATTTAATATTATTTACCATTTAATTCAAAGAGGAAAATATGTCATAACCAACCAACACATACATGACAGAAGCAATACAGGTAACCCTCCTATAACAAGGTAGATAGGTTCCTAGAAATTTCCGTGTTGTGTGAAACCGTGTTATATGAGACACAGAGACAGTTCAAAAAAGGAGGGTTGCGTTCTGAAAACTTATTAAAAACAAACATCATTTTAAAAAAAAATTCCTTATAAGCAACGCAATTTTTATTAAAAATATAAATGTATGTATAACACAAAATGAAAAGAAAGAAAAAATATTATTTTCATTTAATGCGACCTTAATTTAATAAATTTCTTCTTTATCACTGTTCAGTACAATCAAACGAAACCCTTTTTTCGGTTAAAGGATATCAGCTATACTTTCAGAGCCTTTTCCTTCATTTAGATTTTGTGCACCTTCTATCCTTTTTAAAAAATCCGTAATTTTGGTTTATTTGCTGGTTCTTACAAGGTCATTGTAGATTCACGGTATGGAGATGGACAATTAATATTGCAGCTCTCTTTTGAATTTTCGGCTTCTTTCAGCGGAAGGGTCTGCATTCAGGAAAAATGATTCAAGATTTTCGGCTAAGCTTAGGCCTTCTTGTAATTTTATAGAGTTATAAATGAATAAATTATAATTTGTTTATACATTTTCATGTAAAGCCACTATAGATCATTATTCCTTCCCGTCATTATTTTAAGGTAATTTAGTTTTTAAATGTGTTAAACAAAAATCATGTTATCTAAGTGCTGTAGAAGTACAGTGTTGTACAAAGGTTTTCGCAAATTTTTTATCGTGTTAGAGCGAAACCGTGTTACAGGTTGCAGTGTTATACGAGGGTTCCCGCAATTTATCTTATCGTGTTAGAGCGAAACCGTGTTTTAAGATGCCGTGTTGTAAGAGGGCTACCTGTATTTCGAATTTTTCAACAATTGTTCTAAATACGCTCATTTTTATAAGCCGTCTTAGTAATTTTTATCATTCATTTCCTTTACTTTTTATAGGCTTTGAAAAAAGGAGGTTCATTTGAAAACTGAACTTCAGCTCGTAACTCCAAATAAGAAATTGTGCTATAGAGAAAAGTGACTAACTGAAAGACTGATAGACATATAGCTTTCTTTTTAATATCTTGTACAAAATTATGAAATTTTTTTTCCAACTCATGTATACATCTGTGTAGAAAAGACTTGATATGCTATCTTAATTTTAGTTTATTATTTCAAATACATTTTTAGGCATTCTCATTCTCTTAAGAATTTTTTTAAATTTCTGTAGGCAGAAATATGTTATAAACCTGTAATCGTATATGAACTGCTACGTTGGTAGAAGGAAAAAAGCATATTATCAGATAACTGCATTCTAAACTAACCTACCGACTTGAAATAATCGAGGTAGAAAATAAATTAAAATTAAGTTTAAAAAACAAAGTTTTTTCGCTGCTCGACATAAGTGTACAGTTAAGAAGGGGTGAATAGAAATGTCACATTGCACCTGGCTTATTAAAATATATCCTACTCTGAAATCACACAATTGAATACTGTAACGTTAATTTAGACTCGATCATTCTCTGAATCCTAATGGTCACTGATTTGCATGCCTGGCTCCAAGTCTTCTTGTTAAACTGGCTTCTATTTCACCCATTGACTTGATTCGCCTATAAGAATTCCAGCGACGATTCGTTAATTTTACCTATCTGGGGCTCTTCGATATCAGAGCAAGTCTCCCATTCCGGATCACCGCTTTTTTATAGATAGCCTATAAATAGTTCCAATTAAAATCTCGTTCCACGCTGATTCCCTACTTTCAAATTTAGATAGTCCTTTTTAACCCATTTTCGCCAAAATAGCAAATGTTTAAGGAAAGATTGGCAACGGGGAAAATTGGTAATAGGAGAGCGAACTTAACTAAAAACTAGTTAGATTATATTACGTAATACCTCACTTAATAACCTTAATGATTTAATGAAGTTATACATTTATTGTACGAAATCTTTGTTCAAGATTTCGCAACCCTAACTCAATTTACTAAATCAATTATACCAGAGCCCATAGACTGGGACTCAATAAGATCTGTCTTCCACTAAACTAAATTCAACTGATATCTGATAAGATTAAAGAAATGATGAAGTTATATGCTTGCTGTTCAAAGTTTTGTACAAGATTTATTGAATGCTACATTATAATTTATTACAGTTTTTATTTCCTCTTCGTCGAAAATAAGACTTTTGCTAGAGGGAACAAACCTGCAATATAGATTCAATTATACTAGAGTACACAGCTTAGGATTTACCAGGCTCTACCTCGTCCTAAACTGAATTCTGCTGTTATCCGTAGATAGCTTTCTTACCTTAAATAAACATGCGATTCAATTATCGGGGGTTGCTTCCTGTTTAGGAAGTCAACCTTAAGTCAAGGAGTCAAATGGTGCTTTTGGCATGGGGAGCAGTTTTTACTATTATGGTGCGAAAAGTTTGTTTTAAAGAAAACGTTATCAATATCTTCTTCAGTCTATTAAGAATTAGATGGTATAGAAATACAAAAAATTTTGAAGAAATAGAGAGAAATAATAGAGAGGATTGCTCTATTGTTAATTGGACAATACAAGGTCTGCTTTTCATATTCCTTATGTGTGGAAGGAAGGAACTCCCACAAGTCCCGAATAAATCCTGTTTATATTCAAGTTTATTTTCAGTAGATCAACTCTAAAGGTAAGGGTTTCGGGTCCTAACCGAATCTTATTAATTTGAAATGCAATTAAAGTCACCAAATGTTAAACGGTAAATTTTCGAGTGTAGAGATATTGAAAAATTTAGCAGTAAGATAAATTTTGAATTAGCTAGCTCCCCTTCTCAGATAGTAACATAAAATATTATTCAAGTAATGTTGCATTATGTGGGCCACATGAATCCTGTTTATTTGCATGGCAATACTTTTATTGGTTTGCTCTATAGTCTTAACTGTTGCCTTGTGCCTCCGATGAATACTGTTTAATTGTACGAATATTCTTTCATTGGATTGTACCTGAACTCTAATCAATTATCCTTTAACCCTCTTCTTGTATACTACAACCATAGTACTCAAACAACAAATCAATTGTCTCGTGTCCATGAAGAGGCCTAATTATTTGTACAATGATTCTTATATTAGTTTGTCTATACACTCCAAACAACTATCTTGTGTCACTGATGAACATTCCATGAAGTTTCATTCTCTTAGTCATTCCGGTATTCACATAATAATTTCATCTAACGTTAGTCAGTAGTTTCCAAAAGCCGAGAAGCTTAAAATATCAACATCAGGAAAACATTTCAAATAAATGTACAATATAGAAAATAACCATGATTATTGTATCATGCTCCATACATCTTGTCTATTAAGATGACGATTCTTTCCTAGACTCTCCTCAGTACTCCCAAAAAACAATTGTTTAATGTACTATGTGAACCATCCTGTTAACTTAACGAGATATTCTTTCAATAGAACTCTCTTCTCTTTAGACGATTATCTCGCGTCCCAAATGAATTCATTCAATTTTCATGAGGATTTCTTCCCTAAATCGTCTCTGCATTAGAAACAACTGTTTCGAATTTTAAATGAGTATACAGGTAACCCTCCTATAACACGGTAGATAGGTTCCTAGAAAATGTCGTGTTATGTGAAACTGTGTTATATGAGACCCAGAGCCAGTACAAAAACGGGAGTTACGTTCTGAAAACTTATTAAAAAGAAACAGTATTTTAAAATTCCATGCAAGCAACTTAATTTTTATGAAAAATATAAATGTATGCATAACACAAAATTAAAAGAAACAAAAAAAATTATTTTCATTTAATGTGACCTTAATTTAATAAATTTCTTCCTCATCACTGCTCAGTACAATCAAACGAGAACGTTTTTTCGATTGAACGATATCAACTTCACTTTCAGAACCGTTTTCTTCATTTAGATTTTTTGTACCTTCTATCCTCTTTAAAAAATCTTTAATTTTGGTTGATTTTCTGGTTCTTACAAGGTCATTGTAGATTCACGGTATGGAGATAGACAATTTTGCAGCTCCCTTTTGAATTTTCGGCTTCTTTCAGCGGAAGGGTCTACATTCAGGAAAAATGATTCAAGATTTTCGGCTAAGCTTAGGCCTTCTTGTAATTTTATAGAGTTATAAATGAATAAATTATAATTTGTTTATACATTTTCATGTAAACTCCCTTTAGTTCATTATTCCTTCCCGTCATTATTTTAAAGTAATTTAGTTTTTAAATGTGTTAAACAAAAATCCTGTTATCAAGTGCTATAGAAGTACAGTGTTGTACAAAGGTTTTCGAAATTTTTTTATCATGTTAGAGAGAAACCGTGTTACAAGTTGCAGTGTTATACGAGGGTTCCCGCAATTTATCTTATCGTGTTAGAGTGAAACCGTGTTGTAAGATGCCGTGCTGTGGGAGGGCTACCTGTATTTAATTTTCCTAATGTTTCACCCCCTGAGTCATATCAAGGCTTCAAATAACGAAATTCGTTAATTGTTAGCCGGTGAATGAAGACATGGAAATGTTTAAAATCCAGCTAGGATTAAAGTTGTAAGTAATCTCGTATACATACTAAATAGTAACAAAATCTATTATATGCAATATAACTCTAGCCATATGGATCCTCTTTATTTTTATAATGTTACCTAAACTGGAAGGCCTCTACACTTTGAACTATGGCTCCGTGTACCACAAGGATCTTTTTTATTTTCATGGGGATTACCTTACCGAGTCATTTCTGCATCAAAACTATTGTCTCGTGTCCCAAATGAATCCTGTTTATTCGCATGGCGTTGCTTTGAATGGATCGTCTCTAAACAATTGTTTCGTTTACCTTATGGATCCTCTAAATTTTATTCACCCAGTCATCCCTTGGTTCCAAATAATAGTCTCATGTCTCATACGAATCAATATTTTATTTTTAACTGGTTTTCATTGTATTGATACATGAAATACAAACACTTGTCTTGTGCCCCACAATTACTCATATTCAGCAAATTTTCATCGAATGTTTTAAATTTTATGCATTCTAAACAATTTTTTCATATTCCACATAAATAATACAATTAATTTTGATACTGACATTTATATTCAAATCTTTACTCAAAATATTTGTTTCGTTGCCCACATAAATGTTAAATTTCATTCTCCTTGTTTCACTTGATCATCTATCTGTACATGCCATAGAATTCTTACGTGTCCTGAACAAGTCCTCTTCGTTTTTCTGTAACTTCAATGCCTCATTTATACTCTTCAAACAATTGTATCGTGTTGTGCACTGGAGAATCCTATAAACTTAAATTGAACTGAATTTTTCAACGCCTTTACAACGTAAAAACATAAATGTTTACTATTCTCTTTTCCCCGTCCTATAGTTATCGAAATCTGTTTATGATTAAATTCCGATACTTTACATTTCTGAATTCATTTTTCATACTTTATGTATTCTTGAAAACGTAATGTTTGCTGTTTATATGTCTCCGAATATATATATATATATATATATATATATATATATATATATATATATATATATATATATATATATATATATATATATATATATATATATATATATATATATATATATATATACATATACATTTATATATAATATATATATATATATTATATATATATATACACATATATAGATATACATACACACACACACACACACACACACACACACACACACACACATATATATATATATATATATATATATATATATATATATATATATATATATATATATATATGTATAACTCGCTCTTATTCTCTAGCCTGGCAAATCTGCTGTAACAGAACCAATCATTCCTAGTCTGGTGCTTTAACCAATAATGGAAAAATCACTGGATCTGAAAAGAGCTCCGAATGATACAAAGAGACGTCAAAAATCTCGATACCTCCAGATCAAACAACGGCGCAATCCCTTCGCACACACTGCCGAACAAAGATTCATTTATACCATGCACCCAGTCGCTGAGCCGTAATTCCCGCATCTTCCGAACTCTCCCGCCATCTCCCACCCCCCTAAACACCCCTCCCTCCATCCGAACCGTAGGGTGACTCGTTTGATCTTTTGGCATGTTGACCAAATGTTTCTGATCAATAATTTCACAAAGCTATCCGTTTTTGGAGCCTTTTATCCGGGGAGAAACTTTTTACGTGTATTTTTGGTGATTCATAGCTGCATCCAATTAGAGGACAGTCTGCTGGACTTCCAGCTAGTTCAGGGCGCCGCTCAAAATAGAGCCAGGGAGATGGAAAGTAGAAAGAGTATACAACGCTAAAGGTATTAAACTGGGTTGATCCACGAATGGCAAAAAAAAAAAAAAAAATCAAGATATGTTGAGCATTATTTAAAATTAAGGTATCCGTAATATTAGAGAGATTTTTTTAAAAAAGTTGTTTGAAATTTGTTTTAATAAAATGAGTATTTAAACTAAGTACCACTTAAAACTTTAAAAAGAGTAAAATAAATAAACTGTTTCATTATTTTTTAGTAAAAATTTTAAAAATATTATCTAATTGGTGCGACTACGAAACAAAACTAAAAAATATTTTTTTTTTGAATGTTATTTCTTTTATTTAATCTTCAAAAAATTGCATAAAAGAAATAACTTTCTCTAGGACAAAGTAAATTCTTATGTGAATAATTTTCTTATCTGGAAAGCTGTTGAAGTTAGGATCCTGATGTATATATATATATATATATATATATATATATATATATATATATATATATATATATATATATATATATATATATATTTAACATTTAAAATTTCTATTATCTACAATTTGAAAATTCTTGAGATAATTACCTAATCTGAAAAACTGTAGCAGTTGGGACAATGCATAGAAAAAATCTAAAATTAATTGTTATTTGCAGATGAACAATTCTTGTAAAAGTCCCCTAAAATTTATTATTACCCGGAATTTCTTATCTGGAAAGCTGTTGAAGGTATGATCCTAATGTATATATATATACAGTAACCACCGCTTATAGTGATCAGTGGTTATAAGAATCAACCGTTTATAAGAATCAATATCGCGGAAACAAAAACAAATGTATTATTTCCACGTTAAAATTTTCGCTTTAAAGAATCAAACTACCGGTTTTAAGAATCAGTTTACACTCTTCGCTTTCCTTTCATTTTTCCAAAAACGCCACTTAAACCCTCAAAAGGCACGAAGTTCTTTGTTTTTTTTTTAAAAAAAGAAAGATTGATTCTTTTTTTTTTAAAGGAAGATTAATAGGATGGGATGGAATATAGTCATAAAATTTATCCCTTTCTTTGTTAGACATAACATAATAGTTTCCCCTTAAACGCTTTAGCACAACACTGTCCTATTAGCTTGACCCGGATCATCTTTACCCATCCGGGTCCAATTTCACTTTTCTCCACTGACAAACAAAAATAGGGACTCTTTTTTCCCACCTCCCATATCCTGGTTTCGGCTTCCTGGATCCTGAAACACATAAATCTTCAGCGAAGGGTCCACTATTACTTAGGCAAACGTGACATTAGTAGATTCAGCACGTCATCAAACCGTAAGCTAGAAGGTGAATCTTCGTCTGAGACTATTAGTATTGAAAGAGGCAATAAACAGCCTCCTGAAAACTTCATTACCTCAAACTACCATAGAAAACTTTTTCTTGCTCCCTTCCTGTAGTTGAAATGTTAAAGCTGTTAAGCAGGTATGTTGTAACAAATATTGGATTTTTTCTTCTCTTACTATAATCATGTGTATCTACTTATAGGTCTAAAAATTAAGTTGTATTTTTAAAATTATGAAAAATAATTTTAATAAAAGATAATTAACGTAAATTAAGAGTATTTTATGGTAAATTATCTAATATATGTATATATAGGTGTGTGTGTGTACCTGTCCAAAAACCTAAATTTCGGCTATAAGAATCAAAGACAGTAATAACAAACGTGATTCTTATAAGCGGAAATCATTGTATATATATATATATATATATATATATATATATATATATATATATATATATATATATATATATATATATATATATATATATATATATATATATATATATATATATAGCACTTAAAATTTTCTACTATCTACAATTAGAAAATTCTTGTGATAATTACCTTATCTGAAAAACTGTAGCAGTTGGGACAATGTATAGAAAGAGAAATCTAAAATTAGCAACTGTTATTTGCAGATGAAGAATTCTTATAAAAGTCTCCTAAAATTTATTATTATCCGGAATCAACACCCATTTAAAAAAAAAATATTTACTTGCAACGAGGAGTATAATCCTTTACAAGTTTTGATAAATTACATCTTAAAAGTCACGAGGCTTTTTTAACATAGTTTATTCTTTGATGTCTTGATCAAAGAGAAATGGTGAATAAAATTCACACCAAGAAAAAGATCAATAAAAAACTATTAACCGCTATTAATCTCTTTTAATCTTCATCACCCAACTTGCGTACCATCTAATGTATATCGTACAACTTTCAGTGAATGTACATACACTATAGAAACAGTGGAGCTTATGGAAAATGATGAAATGGTATCGAAAACTATGGAGAACAACGGAAGTGAAGCAATGCTATAGATAAAACTATCGAGTGTAATAAGAAGATACAGAATGTAATATAATGGCGAACTGAACAGAATAAGAAGAATTGCAGATCAAAATAAAGAAACACAGTGGGAAATCCTGAAATAAGATAAAAATGGTAACATTCAATAGATATTAACAGAATACAGCAGAATAGGTCTGTCTCAGAAAGTGACAGCTATAATCAGAAATGGCAGTAATATATTTTCTTAACGGAAGAGTAATTTCGTTTTTCTTTAAACCTTGCAGATTATCTCACATGTCATAAATTGTTATGTCGTGATAAATAATGCAAAGTGAAATTCGATCAATGAATACCGTATGAATATGCGAGAAATGCAGGTTTGATTCCTCTAATAAGCTCCACCTCTGAAAGTGCATTTCATGCATTTTGTTCACTTGCATATTTCATACTACAGTTATCCTATTTCGGTTATAATATTGGATGGCTATAAAGCGGCTGGAATTAACTCCATCACTATATGAGGAAATTAAATATAAATCTTCAGTTTTAGTCATATGACATCGACAACACAAAAACAAATTCTTCACTCTTAGGGATCCAGTGTCAACAGTTCTTCATTATAATGTTCACACAGATCACAAGTAAGACGATTAAAACATCACACATAAAGGGCAAGAAAGAAATCAAAGCAATAATATAGATCCCTCGTTTTTCCATATTATAATTCCAAGGAAGTACAGCCCCCCCCCCCCCGTCATTTATCTTTAAGCCTTTTTTAACGACTTAAACACACTTCTCAAAGACGTGATGGCTCAGGAAGCACTTAAGGGGAGTGGTCACTTTTACGTAACTTTAAAAGTATCATTTTTAGACATATGCTCGATTGTATGTACTATTCATGATTTTTGCTTGATTTACGTGAAATTTTTTGAGTATCTGCCTATAATACTGTTTATTATATATATATACAATATTTCAAGGTAATTAAAAAAATAAAGTTATTTTTTATGCATAAAAAGTTAATATTATTTTAAAATCGAGCATTTTGCAGTCAACTACTGTGCGCCTTCTGTCAAAATAAATTATTAAGGTACAGTAATAATTATGTTCTATATGTGATAACACTACTTCAGGCAACAATTCCACCAACATTTTTGAACCTTAACATATTTTAATTTTTTTAAAGAATTTTTTTATAAGCTTTTACTCAGTCATTTTTGAAATTTCTAATTAAAAATAGCACGTAATAGCACGTACTAAAATGTTTTAATATATTTTAGAATAATGTTGGTGGATATTGTTGCTTGAAGTAGTGTAATCACATATAGTAAACAATTATTAATGTATCTTAATAATTTATTTTCACAGAATGCGCACAGCAGTTGATTGCAAAATGCTCGATTTAAAAAAATTGTTCACTTTTTATGCATAAAACATAATTTTATTTTCTTTGATTACCTCAAAATATTGTATATATATATATATATATATATAATAAACAGTATGTTAGGCAGTTACTCAAAACATTTCATGTAAATCAAGCAAAAATCATGAGTAGTACATACAATCGAACATAGGTCTAAAAATGATACTTTTAAAGGTACTTAAAAGTGACCACTCCACTAAAATTGCCCTAGATGAACATATTCTATGCTCAGATGGCAAAATGTTAAAAGAAACTTTTCTTAAAAAATTGAGTTTTTCACATTCCGTATCCTCGTTCGCCGATATTTTCTATTTACAGTAACTATTGTAAGTAATAGCCAAATATTTTTCTGAAACATTGGTACCACGTTTGCTCATGTAAAATAAATTACTGATTTTTCATGACATTTCGAATCTTAGAATTGCTGTCACGTAAATTTCTTATAACATTTTGCCATCTGAAGACAAATAGCTTCTCGTCGAACTGAATTATTAAAAATCGATGAAAACGAAATTTCAAAACCTTTTATTTTTGAGTATCTTTAAAATAAGGGAATGAGAAATAGATACCTCTAGCTCCCGTATGTGAAATCAAAAGTCATTTATAGGTAATGTATCGTTGAATTTTCTAAATGATTTCCTTTTTTTTTCGTTGTAAAAAAATGAGACATAACAAAATAATAAAATTATTTATGATTATGAAGAACACCGATATTATGAGTGATATATGTTTTAAACTTAAGCTTAAGCCCGTCTGCACACGGAGCAACTCAAAAGAAACTGATAACTGACTCAAATCACAAACCAGTCCGTAATGAGTCGTAACCTATGTAATTGAATGGAGCCACGCACACGGCGCAACTGGTTACAAACCCGTCGGACGGGTTTGTAACCAGTTGCCCCGTTTTCGTGGCTCCATTCAATTACATAGGTTACGACTCATTACGGACTGGTTTGTGATTTGAGTCAGTTATCAGTTTCTTTTGAGTTGCTCCGTGTGCAAACGGGTTTAGAGTTAATCACCTAGTGAGGAAGTCCGTAAAGATTAACGATTCCTCACACAGGAATAATTCTGTGGACAAAAATTTTGACCTTTAGATGATTTGGAGACTCGGGTTTAAATCTCGCTCTTGTCAGACTGCCGTCACCGTTTCACCTAACCTAGAGTAAGAATAATGAGGGGCGTTGAAAGTAAAGCTGACCATAGATCTCCCAAAGCAACGAACCAACCAACCTTTAGGAAGTACGTGACAAATATTCACCGTGAAAAAAAAAATCAGTGTATTTGAAAATAAAAAAATGTAGTTTGACTCAAAAATAAATGTGAATGAAATTTGAGACGGAAACATCAGAAACTGCTTACTTCACCAGGAGGGACCAGTTTATAGAATTCCGGTCTCGGTGTAAGGATATGGGGTTCCTATATCGCTCCTTGTGTATAAGGTTGTTACAACTTTACCAAGCTGTTACTGTTACCAAGCTTTCAAAATTTATGCTAGGAACAATAAAAAAAAAATGCTGCCGAAATCTACAGTCTGTAATTAAGTAGATAGTACTTTGAGTTATTAAAGAGTTATCCTCTGTTAATCCCAATACTTGAATATCCGCTGTTTGAGAATAGAGTGGCAGTATTGTTAAAACTTTTCATAATTTTTTCCCTCTATTTTTACAACCTAAAATTATAATTTTACAGATTTCCCTTTATTCCCAGAAATTTACTTTTTCTCTAACTATGGAAAATATAGATATAAATCTCAAACATTGATACCAAATCTAAAATTTATTTATTTATTTATTTAAGAAGAAAAAACTACGGAGAAAATGTCATGTAGCTGTATTGCTCCGAATATCCATAGCAGGTGGAAGCAAGTGGAACCGGTGAATCAGTAAGTACATATTATTACTGTTAACTAATTCTAATTTTTGCTTAAAAACACAATTTGACATATTTCAGAATTCTCCTTTTTTTTCCCTAGCGGAGGAAGTTGTCGAGTAGACATTCGCCTACAATTCTCTGCAGTTTGCCAGCCATTTTATATTGGGGGGGGGGGGCATATAGGTGGACCAGCATTACCCCCTATAAAGGGACGACACAAACGGAGGTATTTTAGTCGCGCGACACCGAGATTCGATCCGAGCACCCTCAGCACCAAACGCCAGCACTCTGTACCACAGGGTCGCCACAGGCCCAATTTCAGAATTCAAGACTAAGTTTTCTGAATCAAGGAACTCTAAAAATCTTTTTGCTAGTAAAGTTAAATTATGATAAAATATTAGTGGCAACTTGGTCTCTTCCTTCTTTCATCGTAGTTTTATTTAAGCATTGTTTGTGAAACTAATATTTTAAATAGCCAATAACATATATTGGATACAATATAAAAGAAATGTATGTATATTGCATAGAAACGATTTTATATAAAGGAATTTGTATAACCGTCACACATCTATTGAAACTATCTGAAGGTCTTTTAGCGTGTGGGAAATAAATAAATGGGAAATACGTTATAGCACATAAGGCAGGGAAACCTGATTAATTTATGCATTTGTATTAAAATGAGTTATGTATGTTCTGGTTTGAATTTATGAAGGTAGGAAAAATTTAAATGTACTCGGGACTAAAGTGGGATCATACATACATGCATATGATCGTATGCAAGTCCCTCACAATAATGACATGCCCACAATCAATATTTCTAACTCAATATTTACAAATATTTTTGTCTTTATATCAATGTTTAAAAACATGGACATTAACCAAAAGTATTTAAAAATCGATAACAAATAAACAATCGATATTGGGAAAGATGAAATAAATATATTTTCTAGATTAAATGCTTCCTTTGGCTGAGAGATCATCTACAAATTAACTACTAGAAATGGCGGATGATTTAATTTTTTGTAAATAACCTGCATTTTTAATTAATTTCAGATATATTTCCCCGCTAAATGTCATTAAATTTGCAGAAAAATTAATTAAATAATTAAATAACAATCTCTTTCAGTTCTTCGTAAACCAACGTAATTGTTTATCAAACTTATGAATGGCATTAATTCTCCTCTACAAAGTTTCGGTGGAAAAAAAAATTATAAAAACAAGGTATTTGTTTGAATCTCTTTAAATTAAACAATCTAGCAACCAAGAAATATTTTTAAAAGGGAAAAAAAGTAATCCTTTAAGAAATAATAATCAGTATACATATGTTTAAACTGCAATCAACACTTCTTTCGCTAATTATCATTCCTTTTTGAAAACGTGACTTGGGTATTCAATTTTACAGAGTGATTCTGGAGTTTATTTGCTGTTGCCAAATGACGCATGTTTAATTTTAATTATCTCTCAAAAATCTCCCCAGAAAATGAAATAAAACTGAGCAATAATTGCTGCGATTATAAAACAAGATCCAGCTTCTTATGATTTTTCTATATCAATGTTTGTTGTCTGTAATTATACAGCTAAGAATTCGGGAAAAAAATATATTTTCGAGCACGCTTTATTTCTCCATAACCGCAAATTATTTATAAATTAACATTTATTTAGAGTGTTGAGGTAATGATACGTTGCAGATGGCGGAGATGGGATTTTTTTCCCTCCTCTTCTGCTTTGAAAGTTTGTAAATAATTAAGTGTAATTATAATTTTACAGAAGAAACGGAAGTAAAAGGGAACGTTTTCACGGGAAGAGAAAAAACATCTCTCATCGCTCGAGTTTTTAAGCTCGCAGAAAGTAATGCAAACACAAGCTGAATCCGGTAATGAACATAGAGATATTAAGTGTAATTACAAAGACAGAAATATTGGTTTTTGAAATTTTTGTGCACCTTGCAAAAAACTGTTGTGGTTATTTAGAAGAATAATTCTTAGAAAGAAATGCGAATGAACGAAAGTATTCATAAACGCGAAGAGAATATTTAAGTGTGATGGAGAAAAAAAAAAACTCTAAAAAGAATTCAGAGAAAACTTCCTGCTGAGAAATTTACGGTATTTCATTGCCTACCTGCAAAAGTATCTGCAAAGTATTTGTTAATTGCCTAAAATGGTCACCTAAAAATTGCATAAAAAAATAATTTCCATGTTTTGACCTCTTTTGTATTTATTTATTATTTAATTTCTCAAAACTTATTCTTCCAAACTATGCCTTTATTACGCTGGACTCTATAATTATAATGTTGTATATCTTGGTAACAGTCCAAGTTTTTCCATAGAAATTACGCCTTGAAAAAGGGGAAAAACATTTTCCATAATTTACAATGGAAAAAATATGGAGGAGTGTAACAACTCATTTTCTATCACTTAAACACTAGCTTCTTCCAAGATGTATAAACAGCAGAGATTCTCTATAATAGATATCTACGGACGAGATAAATATTTTTTTAATAGATGTTTCTTCAGAAGTATCTGCAGAAGAAACCAATAACCAATTGAAAAAATATATATATTTTCCATTCATGTATCATGGGTCTGGGAATATTTCACCTACTTTTTAACAATTTTATCACTTGTGAATGCTTAACAGTTCTTCTTGTATATTGGAAGGAACAGACAGAGAAGATGACATTAAACGTGAACATGCGCTAATGTAAAATATTTGTGCTCGAACTAGCTGAATACCCGTATTTCGCTACGGAGTATATTCAAATTAAATATAACGGTCAATGTATGCGATTAATGCCAAAAAATATATTTATAATAAATACAACGATCAATGTTTGCAGTTGATATAAAAAAACAAAAAATATATATTTATAAAACAATCGTAGTGGATATTTTTATAAACAAAATAATGTAGAAGAAAATATTCAACTTAAATACAACGGTCAATGTATGCAATTAATTTGGATGTTAAATATCCATAAAACATACTAATTTGAATTAAATTCTTAAAAAATTTCCATCTCGTTTAGTCTAGTGGTTAAATTTTATCTTTTACCGTATTTTAATATTTTTTTGTCAATTTATTTCGTTGTAATGGACGTGACGCCAAATTAATTTTAAGTATCACAAAAAAAAAAGAAACCACGTGATCAGCATTTTATAAATTAAATTCTAAAAATTATTCTTTAAAAATTCACCAAAAACCAGAAAATGGAGGTAAAGTTTCGAAAAAGATTTCATTTTAAAGAAATTTTTATGATCTTTCTCGTGATATAAATTGTATAACCCTAAAATTATTATTTAATATGCAAACTTAAAAAAAGTTACAAAAACAGCTTAAAAATTTAATTTTAAAAAATCTAAGAATAATTTTTCAAAAATCTTTCTCGGTGAACCCCTACACTATAAGAAGAATCGCCATGCAAAATTTCAGCCCTTTAGGTCCAGCGGTTTGGTCTGTGCGTTATCTGTCAGTCAGTCAGTTACGGAACTATTTTATATATATAGAAGAGCTCCAAACCGTAACTATAGCGATAAAGTAACAAAT
The DNA here is from genome assembly GCA_907164885.2 of Dolomedes plantarius. Lineage (NCBI taxonomy): Eukaryota > Metazoa > Arthropoda > Arachnida > Araneae > Dolomedidae > Dolomedes > Dolomedes plantarius. The sequence goes on along the minus strand of OU015496.1, from coordinate 155,162,718 downwards.
TACCCCAAAACTAACGAAATTCCTACGATGGAGTGGCCCGAAAACAGCTCTAACTTGAAACCAAACAAAAAAATATTAGCAGTTAGCTGAAAAACAAGGCTAATTAACAGCACCCAAGTAGAAAGAGGAAACTCACTGCAGTTATTAAGCATAAGCTACGTTTAGAATCTAAACTCATATCAGACTCCAGATCGAGCTCGTCCACTCATTCAAAAAATACCTAATTCAGAATAAAGTGTGACGAAAAAGGTTGAACGATGACATATCTTTGTTTATAGTACCAGAATCTTTATTAAACGAAAGTTGTTTCTGTGGGATACCCTTCGTGCAAAAGAGGATTCTTTAATTAATAAAAAATATCAGCACATTTGATACAGAAGCTTGAATTTTTATTAATTTTTCATCAAACATATTTCATTAAAGCATCATTAAAATTAAGTTTTCAATAATTAGCATTCTTTCATGTTATGGATTTTACCATTAAATTTCCTTGATTCACTGAAAAGTGCTGCGTTTACGGCTAACTCAGGTCTTATTTATGTTTTAAAAATTACGTATACGTAATTGTAAGATACGTCTTAAAACATCGTGTTTTGTAATTTCATAGAATAGTTCAGCTTTTATCATAAGTTCCCTCGGACACTCATTGATATACTACACACACACACACACACACACATATACATATAGATAGATAGATCAAAATTAAGTCTGAAACCGATGAATATGCTATTGATAATTCCTTTGTATGAGTTGAATCTAAAATTACTATATACCTAGAATTACTATATTTTATATATTATACGATAATTATCTTCTATTATTCATTATTTTGTCACAATCCAAAAAATTCATTTTATAATAAGAAATGCAAATTTAGCATTTATGAATTCCTTTAACTTAATTTATATTATTAACAGTGCACCACATCCAGCTCTTGTCAAAACGTATTTCTCTGCATTAAGGGCAATTTACAAAATACAGGTAGAAAAAATGATCACCTGCTCTACATTTGATTGACAAAAGAAGTCGATAAATCAATCGTATAAGTCGAAAAATTTGAGAGTGCTTGATAGTTCTCTCTATCATGCCATTGTGTCTTCATGAGAGCGAAAAGAATAATTTATGTCACGAATCGAAAATCTAACGGATTTGTGACATTCGTTAATAATTGATGTGAAACGGGATCAAATGTAAAAGAGGTTTGCCATGCATCCATGGGGGTTGTTTTTACCTAATGAGCATTTTACATCTATGTTTCTGCTCATAAGTAGAATTGATAAAGCTCTCAATTATGGTGAAAAATTGATTTTTAATTGTGTTGTTCCACGTGTTTGGAATTATTCGATATGAGGTTTTAAATATAAATCACATGATTGACAGGTGTCAATATCAGAGCTTCTAATAATTCAACTGTGTAATATCTACGGACATTACAATCTTAATACTATTATCATCGGAAGAATTTTATTGATTAACAGCTTTCTAGAATAAAGTTTACTTACACACACACACACACACATATACAGAGGCTGTTCACACATTTTTTAGACGATGTATATTGTATTCACTAAAACTAAATTACATAAAATTCTTGTGTTTTAAATGTTCTATTTGACATCCCTTATTCTAAACTATCTTTCGACACCGCAATTTCCAGGATAATAATGCCTTTTTTAGTGTCAGAAGAGGTATTCTATCCCAGTTCTCCTGAACAGCTTTCCAGAGTCCTGTAAGGGTTTTGGGACGACGCTTGGATAATGCAGATTTTAAAAGTCCGAAAGCACAAAAATCCATAGTTGATACATCGGAAGATTTAGTAGGGATATCAGTGAAGGGTATGGCCTTGTTACCAGTTTTTTGTTCCATTTCTTTTAGGAAATTTACAGTGGATTTTGATGTGTGACTGCTAGCTTTGTCCTGATGGAGTCTCACAGATTGATGGCACTGTGGGTAAAGCGATGGTATTTCATTCAGAAAATTTGGCGATAAAATATGTTCCTGATAGTATTTGGAGTTAATCTTGACATTTTTTTCCACTCTCTTTATTTTTAACTTGCCATTATAAGAAAAACCAGCAACAATCATGAATCCCTTAAAAAAACTTTCTTTCGATTCTTTTAACCATGTACTTAATTTTTTTTATCCCCTTTTATGATAATAAATGGCTCTTTTTTTGTTGCAATAATTTAAATACACCCATGATTCATCTATTGTGACAGTTGTTTTCCATTTTTCTTTGGATAAGTGTTTCTCATGTAGAATTCTGCAGCGTGTCCTGCGTTCAGCGACATGATTTGGAAGAAGACGATGCACATTGTGTTTTTTCGCTTTCTTAAGATTTAAATCAATGTTTATCATTTTGTTTACAGTGGACACCGAGCATTTTAATGATTTTGCAACTGTCCTTTGACTAGGGGGATTTTCTTTTAACATTAAACAACGTACCTTTGCAATAGAAGAAGATGTCCGTTTTTTCCTTGGATACTTGTTTGGAATTTTTGTCTCACTTGAGGCTCCAATTTGACGTTTTTTTCCTTTCTTGTTGACGATATTACCTATCGACGCTTTAGATATCACAAAACCATGACTCTCACATCGTTTTTGGATAACGGAGTATGCATATTTCTCTTCGGAAAGAGCATAAATGTAGCCTTCGAACCACTGCTTTGTTAAAAACTCCATTTTGAATAAAAACAAATCTTTCAAGCCCCAGACAATAATTTTGACTTTTAAAAACATAGTATAATTGCAATTATTTCTTTTGCAGCAAATGATTTTTTATTACCGCTTACCAAAATCGTCTAAAAAATGTGCGAACAGCCTCTGTATATATATATACATATATATATATATATATATATATATATATATATATATATATATATATATATATATATATATATATATATGAGGGGTTCACAACCATAGTGGACCAAGTCCGTACTTTTTAAAAATGGAGATAGTTCATGTTTGAGTAGCTTAAAAACATGATCTATTTACTGCCATAGTGAATCAAGTGATTTATAAGTTTTCACAAAAAACTTCGTTACACAAAACATTACACAAACGTTACACATACGTTACACAATAAACTTCGTTACACAAAACGTTACATAAACGTTACACATACGTTACACAAAAAACTTCGTTACACAAAACGTTGCACCAACGTTACACATACGTTACACAAAAAACTTCAAACCTTGATTTCTTCAATTTAGTTTAGATGGACTTGGTTCACTATGGTTGTGACCTCCTCATATATATATGTATATATGTATGTATATATGTATGTATATATATATATATATATATATATATATATTTATATATATATATAAATATATATATATATATATATACATGTATATATTTATATATATTTATATATATATATATATATATATATATATATATATATATTTATATATATATATATATATTTATATATATATATATATATATGTGTGTGTGTGTGTGTATATATATATGTGTAACTTAACGGCGATATTCCGGAAACAGTTGAAGGGGCATTCCGCTTCGGTGGCTTCTTGGGTAAACAAGTTTGTAATCGCGTAAAGCATAACTCCAATCAAATAATCCAACTAATGGGGATAATGCTTTTATTAACTATGCACATTATGGTTATTTCATATTTAAACACATTATAACAAATATAAAAAAACTGAAAGTTATTTACATATTTACAAAGAACAGAGAGGCAGGATAACTGCGACTGCTCAATTCATGATCCAGCCTCTAAGTGCAGACATTCACACCAGCAGAAGGAAATTTAGTTTCATTTGTCCACGTGACTATGTGTGGTGTAATATGTTTAGCGACAGCTAGGCGCCTTCCAGGGTAAACGGAAGTAGTTATATAACGAGAAAGACAATATTAAAAGAAGGAATCTATGGAATAAACTTTTAAATTGGTGTGGCGTTATTATTATAGGATAATTAATATTGGTGGGGTGTTATTATTACTTACTTACTTACACACCCACAAACACACACATATATATACACGTACACACACACATAAATACACACACACACACACATATATATACACTGCTAAAAAAATTAGGGGATCAAGCAAAGAAGTTAAGAAAACCGTGCGAGACAGCCACGTATTGGCATAAAATGGATAGTACACGCGTATCAATGCGCAATACAGAAAAAAAAAGACGTAAAAAAATTTGTAATTAAGCTTTAATTCTTTGAAAATATGGAAAAAACATGAAAAGATGATTTAGGGCAACAATTTGATTACATGTAAACGATAAAAAAAAGTTTTGTTTAGAAATGATGCAAGATTTTTAATATGGCGTGTGGTCTCCAAGAACAGCTAAGACTGCTGCATACTTGTTTTCCATGGATACGGTGATGTTATCGATAAGACTTTGGGGAATACTGTTCCACTCCTCAAGAAGTGCAATCTCCAAGTTTCGGAGAGTAAAAGGAGGCCTTGGTCTGGCAGCAATGCGTCGTCAGAGCATGTCCCAAACATGCTCGATTGGATTCAGGTCAGGAGAGCACGCTGGCCATTCCATACGCTGTATTGTTTCAGCTCCAAGCGTATTCTCCACAGCACTAAGACGAGCTGTATGCGGTCTGGCATTATCATGCTGGAAAACAAAGGAATCTCCAATGGCTGCAGCGTAAGGTATGACATGAGGTCTCAGTATCTCGCCTGCATACCTTCGGGCCGTCAAAGTACCATTCCGAATGATATGCAGGTCAGTACGTCCACCTATGCTGATTCCACCACATACCATAAAACCAGATCGTCTGTATTGTGACCTTTCACGAACGAATGTGGGGTTATTTCGAGTGCCCCTTTCCCTCCATACCAAAACACGTCGGGTGTCACACTCCAGACTGAATCGGGACTCGTCTGTAAACAGCACTTGGCTCCAATCATGTTGCTCCCAATCTCGATGTTCAGCAGCCCATCTTCTTCGGGCCGCACGGTGGCGTGAGGTCAACGGAATGCAGACCATTGGTCTACGTGCATAGAGACCTCCCTGATGAAGCCTATTACGTACTATTTGGCTGGACACCCTTCGTCCTGTTGCCAAGAGCAACTGTCTTTGCAGCTGAGTAGCATTGTCTGTTCTGTTTCGACGAGCTGTTAACAGTATATACCGGTCATCAGTTGCTGTAGTGGCGCGTGGCCGACCTTTCCCTGGTCGACGTCTAACATTCCCTGTTTCTTGGAATCGATTCCACAGCCTTGCAACGACACTTCTGGCGACTCCAACAGCGACCGCGACACTACGTTGTGTTTGCCCGGATTCAAGTCTGCCTATAATACGCCATGCCATGGATTCCCGTAAATCACGTTGTTAAGACATTTTCAAGTCACCTTTTCTCAAAAAGAATAACTGAGCAATCGAATTTCACAGTTAAGGCAGTGAAACAGACGTTTCTGCAACATCCCGATTTCCACCCTTATGTTCTTTTTCTGGTTTTTGACGTCATGAACTTTGATTTGCATGTGAAGTTTTCTTCTTCTGTTTCCTGCTAGGCTTTAAATTATGGATGATTTATTTTATGTTACTTATCGTTGTAAGTATTTGCGTAATTTCGTTAAAACCATGTGCTCCCCTAATTGTTTTGAGCAGTGTATATATATATGTGTGTGTGTGTACATATATATGTATATATTCTTAGTCCTATAAATACTATCTTCAGCCGTTTAAAGGAAAATAAATTAATGTGCTCCATTTATTTGTTCATATACATGGTTTCAGACAGAGAGAGTGCAATGTTACTTTTATAGTTCATGTATCTTTCTCATATGCATAACATTAGACACATCATAATTTTATGTAATGTACCTTTTAAATAATCTATATATATATATAACAGTTCCGTAACTGACTGACTGACTGATAGACAACGCACAGACCAAACCGCAGGACATAAAGGACTGAAATTTTGCGTGGCGATTCTTCTTATAGTGTAGCAGTGCACTAAGAAAGATTTTTGAAAAATTCTTCTTAATTTTTTTAAATTAAATTTTTAAGCTGTTTTTGTAATATTTTTTAAGGTTTGCATTTAAAACAATAATCCGAGGGTTATAAAATTTATATCACAAGAAAGATCATAAATATTCCTTTAAAATGAAATTTTTTTCAAATCTTTACCTCCATTTTCTGAAGTTTGGTGAATCTTTAAAGATTAATTTTTAGAATTTAATTTATTAAATGCTAACATACAGTAAAAGAAATGTTCCTCAAACTGTACTATATTAATTTTACTATATTCTTTAGTATTTTCTATTAAATTTAATTTCAATATTTTCTTCTACATTATTTTGTCTATAAAAATATCCGTTACTATTTTTTATAAATATATTTTTTCGTTTTTTTTACATCAATTGCATACATTGATCGTTTGTATTTATTATAAATATATTTATACATATTTTTGGAATTAATTGCATACATTGATCTTTGTACATATTTAACTTGATTGCACTCCGTAGCGAAGTGCGGGTTTTCAGCTAGTGTCTATATATATTGCAACTGAGTACCACTGTTCAAAATAAAATGTTTTTGATATTATGAAATATACTTTTGTATTACCTATATTGATACTTTAATTTGTATGTTGTGATACCTTGTAAAAAATCTATAAAATTCGCATGAAAAGGACAGATATCCTTTTCATCCTGTAATTGGCGTTCATACACCATTAATAATCCCATACTTTTTTTTATATCCAGCTGTCAAGATTAGCATTAATAAACATAAAAAAACCTAAAGGATTTTGTAGGACGTGTTTTTTTTTTACCCTGCGCCCATTATCTGTTGAATATGGTGGAGGAAAAAAAAAGTATCACCTGCCACAGGAGCCGGTAAATTCGGGGAATTGGCATGCACATAAAAAATCAATTGGGATGGGTCGTATCAACGGTAGGAACTTATAAAAGTGGGGAAGTTTTTCGTTAATAGCCTGATCAAAGTAAGTGTATACGAAAAGAAACTATCGATAGATCAAACGCATAATTGAATTGTGTCATAAGAGAAAGATGAATTGGAGGATATGTTAGAAGTTTGATGACGTAATTGGTTTAGCCGCTCTCTGTTTTCAATAGGTGATTTTAGGAGATATCTATGCATGGATAAATAGTCATAGTATCTCTCGAGCTCATGTGGGGATCCATGTTTATAACTACATAGTCTATTTCTAAATGATTTAAAATAAAGTTTATAATATTTATTTAAAAAATTACAGGGGTTTTATTAATATTTTTTTTTAATTTGCAGTTTGAGGAGCAAGTAACTGAGGCATACTAAAAGCAGTTAGGAGATGTCTAACAATTAATGTTTCTCATTTCTTTTATATATATATATGGATAAAATTTTGATTCAGTTTGTTTAAATATTTGAAACAAAGCACGTCTCACATATGTCTTAAGAGAAGTCTGAAAAAAAATTCTGTATATGATTTTACACAGAAAAAGGCTACAATAGAACGAAAATATTTCTCATTAATGAAAATAGAATATAGCGAACCCCTTCAGATTACAACTTCTTTTAACGTATGAATACGTTCCTCCATAACGGTCCTTCGGAAAGCAAAATTTCAGACGCTAAAGCCGTCCGTCCATCTGTCCTCGCGAGTTATAATTTTGGCAGTGCGCCAAACCAAGTCTGTGTCGCTTGGGCAAGCAGTGAACAGTTAAACAGAAAAGTACCAAAATGCGTCAAAATTTGGACGTATATATATATATATATAAATCGTAACGGATATTTTTATAGACAAAATAATGTAGAAGAAAATATTCAAATTTAACCTAATAGAACATATTAAAGAATATAGTACAGTTAATATACTGCAGTTTAAGGAACATTTCTTTTACTGTATTTTAATATTTTTTTGGAAAAGGTCGAATCGTCTGCCGCAATAGAAACAAAAAAAATATTTTTGTCAATTTATTCCGTTGTTATGCACGTTACGCAAAATTAGTTTAAAGTATCACGAAAAGAAAAGAAACCACGTGATCAGCATTTAATAAATTAAATTCTAAAATTTATTCTTTATAAATTCACTAAAAATCAGAAAATGGAGGTAATTCACGATTCGAAAAAGATTTCATCTTAAAGAACTTTTATGATCTTTCTAGTGATATAAATTTTATAACCCTCAGATTATTATTTTAAATGTAAACTTAAAATAATGTTACAAAAACAGCTTAAAAATTTAGTTTAAAAAAATCTAAGAAGAATTTTTCAAAAATCTTTCTTAGGGAACCTTACACTATAAGAAGAATCACAATGCAAAATGTCAATCCTTTAGGTCCAGCGGTTTGGTCTGTGCGTTACCTGCCAGTCAGTCAGTCAGTTACGGAACTGTTATTTATATATATATTGTGATATCTTCAGACTCCGGGTAGCTAAAAATGTTCAGAGTCAGTCTACTAAATTAAAATACAGTTTTATTAAATTTTAGTCGGAAACTTTTTACACAGGTTTTGATCTATTACACTATTTACACAGGTGTTGATCTACCTCTAGACATAGAGGGAACTGGCCTTCGTAATAACCAAATGATATCGATGATAAGATGCACGTACAGTCACAGCGGAACTAGAAGGTCGGTACACAGCCTCTAGAGCGTACAGCTCTGAAAATAGAATAACGAAGCCTGTAGAGCAGGATGCTCTGAGATAGCTATACTTCAGGGTGAAGTATTCGTTGACGAGAGCTTCGAGCGGCTGCTCTGAAAATAGAATAACGAAGCCTGTAGAGCCGGATGCTCTGAGATAGCTATACTTCAGGGTGAAGTATTCGTTGACGAGAGCTTCGAGCGGCTGCTCTGAAAATAAGTCAGGATCAAGTCGGTCGCTCCAGGACAACGTAGATGATAGGTGCTCTCTAGATGAGAGTCTCGACCAAGTCTGTCCAAAACTGGATTTCTTCTGCGGCGTTGGCAACCGTGCTTCCGGTCACGTGACTGCACAAGTTTTGGTTGGCTGGCACTATTTTGTGACATCATGTCCGTTGGCTGTGATTCGCCTGACCACGAGGCCATGTGTTCGGTTCCCATGATTCAGCTGATCTGAAAATCATTAGTTCACGTCGAACTAGTCATTAGTTTACGTCCTCCCAGGCCCGGCGGCTAGAAGCAACACCATTCTTTGTGTGCAGACACCTTGACGCTGAAAGATAGAACTGTTCGCTGGTCACCTGCTGTGGGAGGTCCGGCTGTCTGGGTGATTTATTCGGAAGGGTCGTAACGGATTCTTACAACCCCTCCCTCCTTGAAGGAGATTTTGGCATAATGGCAAAATCTGAAAATCACGGTTAGACACAGCTCACCTGATACATCATTAGAGGCAATGCATTTAATTTACTACACCGTTAATACATTTATTCTAATACATTATGATTACTAGGTTACCTAACACATTAATACACTAAGTTATTTACACAATTCATTAATTATTTTCACACTCTACATTAATTTATTTACAACATTACGCCTGACTTAAGGTTTCTATTCTGCCATGAAACGGCTTAGGCAATCGGCATGACCTATCAATTTACCAGATTTGTGGACAATCTGATAATTGAAAGGCTGTAAGGCAAGAGCCCATCTCATAAGCCTTGGGTTATTTCCCGCATTCGTCTTAAGAAAAACGAGCGGATTATGATCCGTCTCGATGGTGAATCTCTGCCCATCCAGGTAATGTCTTAGTTTCTTTATGGCGTATATTATGCCTGCGCACTCTTTTTCGGTGATGCAAAACTTCTTTTCTGCATTAGTAAATTTTTTACTAAGGTACAACACTGGATGGTCAGTATTCTCCGGTCCCTTTTGTGCCAATATTATACCGATACCAATGTCGGATGCATCGGTTTGCAGGAAAAATTCTTTGGCGAAGTCCGGGGCGTACAAAACAGGTTTCTCAGTTAGTTTCGTTTTCAACTCTTGAAACGCTGCATTGCACTCCTCCAAACATTGAACCCTCTCTTTTCTGTGTTTTCCTTTTAACGCCCGCGTCAGCGGCTCAGCTATGACCGCATAGTTAGGAATGTATCTAGCATAATAACCACTAAGTCCAAGGAACTGTCGGATTTGGGTCTTATCCCGCGGTGTAGGAAAATCTACTACTGCTTTAATTTTTGCTTCGGTCGGCGTCCGACGTCCTTCTCCCACCATGTGTCCCAAATACTTAACACAACCTTGTGCGAATTTGCACTTGGAAGGTTTGATCGTTAGCCTGGCAGAAGCTATTTTCTTCAAGATCATATCTAGATGTTTTAGGTGATCTTGCCAATTTTCAGAGAATATGGCGACATCGTCCAAATATGGAACGCAGAAGTCGTCACATCCCTGAAGTAGCTGCGCCATAAATTTTGAGAAGCAATAGGGCGCATTCACTAACCCGAAGGGAAGGACTAAGGGGCGATATGTCCCAAAAGTAGTCACAAAACTCGCAAGTCTTTGCGCCCTAGCGCTCAAGGGGATTTGCCAATAACTCTTGGTCAAATCGATTACCGTAATAAATTTAGCGGCGGCCACTTTCTCGATACGGTCATCCATGTTCGGTAGTGGATAATACTCTGTTCTGATAACGGAGTTAAGGCGTCTGTAATCCACACATGGGCGAGGCTCTCGACCTGGACTTTCGACTAATATCATTGGAGAGGTATAATCCGACTCTCCAATTTCGATGATTTTTAGATCTAACATTCTTTTAATTTCGGTTTTTAGGATCTCATTTTGCCGCGGTGAAGTCCTATAGGGTTTGGATCTAATTGGTTTGTCACTAATGAGCTCAATATCATGCTCAATTAGATGCGTTCGGCCCGGATCGTTCGAGAATAATTTCTGATGGTTTTGTAACAACTCACCTAACTCTAGGATTTGTTCGGGAGTACATCTCTCTTCTAACATGCTACCCTTAATAATCTCCTGGTAGTCGAAAATATTCGGGCTTGATACAGGGTATTGGATCTCTAGGTCAGTTTCGCTGTTCTCATTTGTAATTTCTTCGCACATAATTAAATTTACACATTCCATACGTTGGTGGTATGGTTTTAATAGGTTTACGTGGTACACCTGTACCTTGTCAGTCTTCCCCGGCATTTTTACAATGTAATTTGTCTCTGACAATTTCTTCTCAATTTCTCCAGGTCCCACCCACTTAACGGCAAATTTGTTTGCGGGGCAAGAGGATAAAACCAAAACTTTCTCCCCAACTTTAAACTCTCTCCTCACTGACCCTTTATCATAATAAGCCTTCCTTTTAACTTTGATCTCCCTTTCGGTTTCGGAAGCGATCTCCTGACAGTTCCGTAGCCTGTTCATCAGCTTGAAAACATACTCTGTAACCACATTAGTCTCCGGCGACTTCCTACACCATTTTTCAAAAAGTAGTGTTTCCGGCACCCTTAAATTCTTCCCAAATATCAATTCCACCGGACTAAATCCAGTTGATAAATGTGTGACATTTCTAAGAGCCAACATGGCTGAGGGTAATCCTACTTCCCAATTTTCTTTTGCTTCAAGGCAGATAACTTTCAGGAGCCGTTTAATGGTGCGGTGAAAACGCTCAACGGGATTGCTTTGCGGATGAAATATTGAGCTTCTCGTCACTTTAATTCCGAATTTCTCCAGAAACGTGGTCGTTAAATTGCTGGTGAAATAGGTAGCATTATCTAATTGTAATTCCTTCGGGAACCCTATCCGACTGAAAATTTCTAACAGAGCCCCCGTCACATTTTCAGAGTTTACAGCACTCAAAGGTATGGCTTCCGGGTACTTGGATGCCATGCACAACGCAGTTAAAATATATCGATTTCCCTTTGGAGAAATCGGCAATGGACCCACAATATCCACGTTAATTTTTGTGAAAACCTCCGTAATTACTGGGACTAATTTAAGCGGGGCTTTCTTTTGTTCTTGTGATTTCCCTATTCTTTGGCAGAGGTCACACGATCTAACAAAGTCCTCACACTCTTTTATGCACTGGGGCCAAAAATAATATCTCAATAATTTGTCTTTACTTTTTGACATTCCCATGTGCGATCCGATGCCATCATGGCATAAACTTAAAACTTTAGACCTGTACTTAGTTGGTATAATCAATTGTTTTCTTTCCTCCCCTCTGTGATCTCGCGATTTCCTAAAAAGTAATTCGTTTTCGACCACAAATTCCAGGGTTTTCTGTTGCTTAACTTTTTCCCAAATAGGTGCAAGTTCAGGACAATTTTTTTGCTCTAAAGCGAAAGTGTCGGCACTCACTTCCCCTAATGAATCGTCAGTTTCTACCACTACCGGTAATTCTATATGTTCTAAGTCATCCGGCGAATTAACGTCGGACTCTGGCGACTCCGTTAGTCGTTCGACCGCTTCCCCGTTCTCTGCAGAATTTCCCGTTTGAATTTCCTCCTGCTTACCTCGACTTCGGGTGACTGCATTAACGCTAGCTGGTTTTAATTTTTGCGCTTCTATCAGCTCCTGAGTGGCATTCCCCAGCAAGTAGTGGTTCATTTCCACACTCTGACCTACCACGGCGGCTTTTGTTATAACCTGGCCGAATTCTGGGCTCTCAAGTGTTACTCGAGCTAAGGGTAGACATCTAAATTCATTTTCCAAGGGCTGTTTGAGCCAAATATTTTCTCCGGTGAAATCTCCGGGTTTAACTAATTTCGCGGGGCACAAATCTACGCAACTCCCGCTATCACGCAATACTACGGTTTGGACCTGATTCACGCGAGCTTCGCTTAAGTAGGGCTTAAACGCAGGAGAAAAATCTTCCGTCGTAGCTAGATTGTTTATGATCTCGCTGGATTTTTTTAATTCGGGACAGTTTGGGCGGATATGACCACTCTGACAACACTGAAAGCAAGTGGGGCCACTTCGCTTCTCATACTCCCTGGTCCTCCAATCGTTATTATTTTTGTTAGCAGCGTTGCGCCACTCTTTTGGCCCTGATTTCTCTACTCCCGTTTTCGTCGCGGGACTAACTTTCTCTGACTGCTTGGGGCGGTCTACCTTTCTATTCTCGGGTGGTTTAATTTGCGTCGGTTTCTTTACGAATCGGCGGGTCGACTCATACGCGTCTAGCTTAATTACTAAAGTTATAGGATCATTTAGTGTTCCCCATACATCTACGAAATGATCTTTAATTTCCGCTGGTACGCGTCGCTTTATTTGGTCGGCTACCATAAGTTCTTTGAGTGACTCAAAATCTTAAATTTCAATTCCATCTAACCATCCCTCTAAATAGCTCCTCAATTCAAATATTAAATCTTTCCACAAAGCACCGTTCTGCCGTTGATGGGTTTGGAACTTCGTACGGAATGCTTCGGCACTGAGTTTAAACCTGTCTAGCAGTACCGACTTAACATATTCATAATTATCATTTTTTTCTTCAGGTTCCCTGATGATTATTCCCGCTATTTCGCTCGGCAAAAGACTGAGTAACTCTGACACTAAATCACAATCATTAATTTGCAATTTCCTAGCTTGCCTCTCAAACAGATTTAAGAATAAAGCTATGTCTATCTTTTCGGCATCATACCTCTGCATTACCGATTTAACATGCCTAGACGGGTTCCCGTTTTCTGAGTTCACGGAATTCACACTACTATTTTCCCCAATTAGAGTGATTTTAAGTTTTTGAAGCTCAAAAGCGCGTTCTGCTGCTTTCTCTTCAAGCTTAAAAGCGCGTTCTGCTGCTTTTTCCGCCCTCTCGGCTTCTTTAATCTCCTGCAATTTTCTATCTTCTATAAGATTTACGAGAATATTTTTCGCGCTCTCTTCCTCGAAACCTTCACTTTCTGAAATTTTTCTTACCAGGTCAATTATTCTATCTGATTCTTGAATTCCTACTTGCAGCTCCAAAGCCAAATTCTGCAAGTCAATTTTCTTGTATTTTGTTAAAAACGACATTTTGCCTCAATAACTATTTATCCACAACTTAACCTTACCGGAACCCTCGGAATTTTGACCTCAACACAACAAAAGAACTGGTTGTCCGCTTTTCTCACGCCTTTACAATAGAGCCCTCTCAATTCTGGGAATTCTAGTGCTACGTTCTTCCAAGAAAAAGGGGGGGGGGGGTTACTCCGAAAGATTACAGTTTAACAGACTCGTTTGAAATCCTAACATGGCACATACAATTCAAAAATGTTTAAAATTTTTCAGACCAAATTTCACACACATAATAAATCAATGCTACTTCAATATAATCTTAAGCACTCTACACAAGTTCAATAACTGACTAAATTAATTTGCAATACACAGTTACTTAATTTCAATAATTGACTAAATTAGTTTGCAATACACAATTTCTTAATTTCAATAATTGACTAAATTAGTTTGCAAAACACAATTACTTAATTTCAATTTAGAATAAGTACTTAAATCAGATTATCCACAGTTCTAGTATTCATCTAACAAATATTTGTTCATTTACTTTCCTTTTAAAATTTTAAACACATTGCATACAATTCATTTTTACCTTATTCTTTTGCATAAACAATTCTAATACTTCATTAATTTACTTTTGACTCAATTAATTAATTTCTCACAGATAATTTACTTATTTCAATTCAATAGTTATTTCCCATGAAACATTAATTTACACATGTTAACATTTACACAGATTCTAATCAATTAATTTACTTTTAATTAATCAATCAATTACTTTTGCCTCTAATGAGAAAACAGGCTTACCTTGTCTAATTTTGAAGACTAGATTGTAGGCTCTCATTGAAGCTAGGCAGTCTTTCCAGGCTGGTTCTTGGGGGATTTCCTTATTTAATATGCAGCCCCAATACTTGATCGCTGCACAACTCCACTGTTGGTAGGCTGCTCGCTGCTATATACTGGTATCTGTGATGCACACACTTGGGACGGGACGTCCGCACAAAAGTCCTAGATGGGCTTCCTACTCTAATTTCCTAATTCGAAGGGGTGGATTGCCAATTTTTAATTAATGGGAAAATCCCAAACACGCTGCCACCAATTATTAGTAGACTGTGATATCTTCAGACTCCGGGTAGCTAAAAATGTTCTGAGTCAGTCTACTAAATTAAAATACAGTTTTATTAAATTTTAGTCGGAAACTTTTTACACAGGTTTTGATCTATTACACTATTTACACAGGTGTTGATCTACCTCTAGACATAGAGGGAACTGGCCTTCGTAATAACCAAATGATATCGATGATAAGATGCACGTACAGTCACAGCGGAACTAGAAGGTCGGTACACAGCCTCTAGAGCGTACAGCTCTGAAAATAGAATAACGAAGCCTGTAGAGCAGGATGCTCTGAGATAGCTATACTTCAGGGTGAAGTATTCGTTGACGAGAGCTTCGAGCGGCTGCTCTGAAAATAGAATAACGAAGCCTGTAGAGCCGGATGCTCTGAGATAGCTATACTTCAGGGTGAAGTATTCGTTGACGAGAGCTTCGAGCGGCTGCTCTGAAAATAATTCAGGATCAAGTCGGTCGCTCCAGGACAACGTAGACGATAGGTGCTCTCTAGATGAGAGTCTCGACCAAGTCTGTCCAAAAACTGGATTTCTTCTGCGGCGTTGGCAACCGTGCTTCCGGTCACGTGACTGCACAAGTTTTGGTTGGCTGGCACTATTTTGTGACATCATGTCCGTTGGCTGTGATTCGCCTGACCACGAGGCCATGTGTTCGGTTCCCATGATTCAGCTGATCTGAAAATCATTAGTTCACGTCGAACTAGTCATTAGTTTACGTCCTCCCAGGCCCGGCGGCTAGAAGCAACACCATTCTTTGTGTGCAGACACCTTGACGCTGAAAGATAGAACTGTTCGCTGGTCACCTGCTGTGGGAGGTCCGGCTGTCTGGGTGATTTATTCGGAAGGGTCGTAACGGATTCTTACAATATATATATATATATATATATATATATATATATATATATATATATATATTTATATACTCGTATATATTACATATACATACGCACATATATATATAGATACGTATATACATAACATATACATACATATATACATACAAAAGAGGTAAGCAACTATAAGTAATCCTGCGGTAATAACCCGCGGTAGTTTCGTTAGAAGAGACTACCTGATTTTTTTTTTCAATCACAAGCTGGAGCATCCGGAAGCTATTTTAAGATTGTTGTTGTTGTTTCTAATGCCCCCTGGTTGGAATGTATTCCAGACCAGGTCCAAACAGACTAGCGAGCGGATGGGTGTTTCTCCGGTTTATAATGGCACCACAAGGGTTGGAGTCCAATTTTGCCACTTGCCACCTCAATTTTAACAGGGTATCTACAGGGGTGGCATCTGGGGATATCGCACCCTCTCCAGCCCTCCCTGACCTCATAGAGCGACTTTCCGGTCCCCGAATTTAACATGCCCATATCCGGCCTAGACGCGGAGGTATTTAATGGCGCTTGTCGGGATTCGATCTGAGCACCCTCAGTACCGAAAGCCAACGCGCTACCCGTAGGCTATCTTGAACCCTGTTTAGATTGTAAATAGATATGGAATTATGCATGCATTTAAATATAAAAATAGATGTACATATCCGGTGAATAAGAATAAAGTGTTGTGTTTTTATATGACTGAGTCTTGAAACAGCGAGCGAAAAACCTCAAGCATAAATTATTTTATAAATATCAGCCTATCCTGTATTGTCTCTAGTCTTTTCACTATCGGTACCACAAATAAGATTTTATAATATATGTATCTGTTATAGATAGTATATGTTATACATAGATAAAATTTTTCCTCGAATTGTTTAAATATTTGAAACAACATACGTTATAGCTCTACCACAGAAAGTCTTTAAAAACTATTTTTTGTGGCATGATTTTTCTTAGAAAAATGCAACAGTACATATGAAATATTTCCCTTTAATACAAATGGAAAACAAGGAAGTTTGATCTCCTTGCGAAAAAAATTTGTTTTGAGACAGGAGAAAAATTTTAACACCCGGAAACATTTATAACGTTGTTGTTAAAGTAAATGCTATATGAATTTCTGCACAGTTTTACGAGTGGATACGGATATATATTTATGGCGTATAGGAAAACATAGGTTTTAGTTTGTTCTTGCCAGTTGGAGCAGAGAGAATGAATAAAAACGTAAAATAATAAAAAATATCACTCTGTCGTGTATTTTCTGTAATCGTTTCACTGTTAGTATCCCAACTAAGAGTGTAATAAATATGCCCTCCTTCTGTTATAAACGGATAAATCTTTGACTCAAGATGCTTAAACGTTTTTAAAAAATTTCCTAAAGCCCTCACATATGAATTATATAAAGTCTTTAAAAAACTTTTTTTTATATGATTTTCCGTTGAATAATACTACAATACAACGAAAAACGTTTTTACGTTTAAACCATGGGAGTAGGTTAATTTGGAAATTTGAACATGTCAGATTATAATATTTTTTCGACTGTAGTTAAGCTTTTTCTTTCGAAAAACTTTTGTTAGATTGTCTATAGATATAAATTTATGTATCTATTTCAATGCGAATTTCCTTCATGTATATACATGGCGTATTGTAATAAATATGTATGAGTATGTTGATGCTAGTTTGATGAGCAATCGAAACGCTTCAAGCATAAATATCACTCAATATAGATCTTTCCCCTTCACCTAATATTTTTTTATAACACCTAAGCACATATCTAAAACGCTTAACCTTTGCCTATATTCAACATATCTATATATAAAAAACAGTTCCGTAACTGACTGACTGACTGACAGATAACGCACAGATCAAACCGCTTGACCTAAAGGGTTGAAATTTTGCATGGCGACTCTTCTTATAGTGTAAGGGTGCACTAAGAAAGTTTGCATTTAAAATAATAATCTGAGGATTATAAAATTTATATTACGAGAAAGATCATAAAACTTCCTTTGAAGTGAAATCTTTTTCGAATCTTTACCTCCCTTTTCTGATTTTTGGTGAATTTTTAAAGATTAATTTTTAGAATTTAATCTATTAAAGGCTGATCACGTGGTTTTTCTTTTTGTGATACTTTAAATTAATTTTGCGTCACGTGCATAACAACGAAATAAATTGACAAAAAATATTAAAACAATAAAATATAAAATTTAACCACTAGATTAATTAAGATGAAAATTTTTAAAGAATTTAATTCAAATTAATATGTTTTATAGATATTAAACATACAAATTAATTGCATACATTGACCGTTCTGTTTAATTTGAATATTATCTCCTACATTATTTTGCCTATAAAAATATCCGTTACAATTTTTTTTATAAATATATATTAATTGCATACATTGACCGTTTGAATTTAATTTGAACCGTTGTATTTAATTTGAATGTACTCCCTAGCGAAGCACAGGTATTCAGCTAGTCCTTCATAAATGTGGTTACATTAATTTTTTGTAAATATCTATTTTCTCTTCGCGAAATCTGCTTGCAAAAATCTATTGATACGAAAGGTATCTCACAGCCTCATCCAACTTCCTTAATTAGGTAAGAGGGGGTTCTTTTCTGAATAACCGGAGCTCGCGATATCAGATAACAAGCATTTATTATTGACAGCACTCTTACCCTTGGCGATGACCGATGGGGTAATTTAGCAACGACTATGGCAACATCGGCGGATGTGCCATTTGTTACGATGGCGACCATTTAATCGTTACTTTAGTTGTTCTCCCGAAGCCGTGTCATCCCCTATTGATTTCAATGACATCTTGATTGTGCGCCTAATCAAATATTTAACGTGAGCTGTCCCCACTATTGAGTGACATCGGAAATGAGTGTAACAGGTTTTAAATACATAGTAGTGTATAGTAGTAATGCTTCCAGTGTCAGCATTCTTTTTCTATGGGGGAAATGCAAACTGCTTGAGGCTGTTATGTGTTAACCCTATTGGATTAGCCCACCTCAACGTTAACTTATGGAGAAAATTTGTCTAAGGATTGTCGGATTAAATTTTTTTTTTAAAGATTGTACTCCGTAATAGCGAAAGAAATTTTAAAGTTTGGGGCATTTTTCTTTTTAAAGAAAGTGCAAACAATATTTTAAAATTTAAGTTATTAGGGGAAAAAATCTGGTTTAGTGTGTTTTAAACGCTTATAAATTCCTTTGGTGGACGAAATTTATAAAAGGAATCCGGTCGCAAGGTGCAGAAAAGTTCATGCTATCTGAAAATACAATTTTTATTGAAGACCATTTTTTATTGGATTATCAGTATTTATTAGTACACAAATTTTCTCCATAGGTTAACAATGAAGTGAGAAAATCCAACAGGGTTAGTACACAGCAGCCTTAACGCATGATGTACGAACTCTCCATACCATAAATACTTCCCTAAACATTGAAATACTGTAAGAGTTGAAAACTTAGAGAATATAATAATGAATATTGAAATAAAAACATCTAGTATATTAGAATAAAATTCTATTGGATGTTTGTTATAACCGTCGAAAAAAAGGTTAATTATTGAATCATTTCTCCTTTTCTTTAAGGTAAGATGAAGATGTGTAGTACCATAATAACAGTAACTCAAAAAAAAGGAAATATTTACCACCTGGCTCTTTAACAAGGCAATATGCTGAATGTGAATAAACAAGAAATATTTTTAATTAAATACTTTTCTTAAATTTTAATATATTATTTCCAAAAGTCTTTAACAGTCCATTACACTACAATTTATCATTTTTATATGAAAAAGGGTGAGATATTATTTTCTATTTTTATTTAAAAAACAAAAATTTCAAATGTTTATTTATATCGTGATCTACAATTTTATTTCTACATCGACAATTGTATGTAAATATTTTCTTATAGCAATTTTTTTAATCCTTTCCTTTATTTCTATTCTGCATTATCGAAAAGCTTTCTTTGGTGTCTGAAACATGTAATATTTTTAATTATACATTTTTCTGGAAAAAATGTTTTCCTTTCACTGTTAATATAAAGAAAAAACTCATTAACATTCCATCACGCTACAATATGGGATTTTTTATATGAAAAAATAGGATATTAGTTTCTAACAAGAAAAACTTATTAAGGCAGAAATTATGATTAACTCTTACAGACTTTTTCAAATAACTCTACAGGATATATCGATATTCTAATTGCTTAATATTTGATACTTGGACATAGGCTTAGGTAAACTCCCGTTAAAAAATATCTCCAGTTCGTAAATGTTTAGGATTAACGTGTACTGAAATCGTAGGTATAGTTTATTTAGTTTACTTATAGAAAATGTTTTATTTTTAAAGCGAATAATTTCTTTAAGTACAACAATGTTTTTGAACTAATTATTTAGGAATAGTTGTGAATAAACGTGTTACAACCCATATTTTTTTTATTTTGAAAAACAACACACTTATATTTAATTTAAATTTTTTTGTTGGAAACTTTAAACATTAAAAAAGCAAGGAATGTATTCATATACATCTTAAATTGACGCTGTTTAATTTTTTATAGCTGTAATTACTTAGAAGGTGATACGTACTGGTATGTCTTTGATTAAAAAAAATGAGCATATCTATTTTTAAATTTGTTTCAAAAATATGTTTGAAAATTTGCTCTCCTGAGAAATGGTATAAGAATACTTAATAACCCTACCTACAAAACGTAGAAAGGATAAGCCACTGGATTTGAGAAAAATATTTTTTTTAAATGTCAAAGCATAATAATTTTATAATATTCTTTCCAAGTTTGAATTTAAGTTAAAATTGCTGGAAAATTCAAGTCTCATGAAATTTTTTTAGACTGGGTCAGGGACAATTTTAATCATGTATTGTTCAAATAAACTTACATCCATTACTCATGTTTTCATATTTTCAGAGCTGCTGGCAATATTAATTCAGTCCAAACTTATCATATGATCATAAACCATTGACTTACGGGAAATACTTGATGATCTATTTGGTGCTCATAAGTTATAAAGAATTTGAACTAATTCCGATGTTGATCTGAAACAGAGAATTATTTTGAGATAATTTAATTAAATTTTTCAAGAAGCAGAGATCTTGCATACACGCATTTGCGGCGTAAATTGTTCCTTTTTCAAAAATCTGACTCGCAGTTTTCAAGATTTGAGTCAAATTCGACTCGTAAAATTCTACATTTAGTTCCTTGTATTTCTTTCCCATAGTGAAAGCTGTTCCGTTAGCTAAAGTTATGTGATCTATGGATACCCCCACGAATGTTTTACTTGTTTACTTAAAATTGATTACAATAATAATTTCATGGTTAAAAATTGATTTATTCTGATTGATTTCCTAAATATTTTTAAATTATTAAATTAGTATAATAGCTTTGCAGATCACATACATTTTCATCCCATTAAAAATTAAGTTGTTAACAATACATGAGCTAAAATGAATTCTTCATAATGTCTATCATTATGGATTTAATCAAGCTTTACAGCTCATTATAAATAGTTTGTTGTTATTCTTACAGTTAACAAAAGAAAGGTTAAAGATTTTCATTTCAAATTGATGGCATAATGTAGGATTAAGAAGTGATAGTTGTTGAAACATATATTTAAAACTAGCTCATTGCCCGTACTTCGCTACGGAGTACATTCAAATTAAATACAACGGTCAATGTATGCAATTGATGTAATATATATATATATACTAGCTGAAGTACCCTGCGATGC
Organism: Dolomedes plantarius; assembly: GCA_907164885.2. Classification (NCBI taxonomy): domain Eukaryota; kingdom Metazoa; phylum Arthropoda; class Arachnida; order Araneae; family Dolomedidae; genus Dolomedes; species Dolomedes plantarius. Next base: position 155,141,076 of record OU015496.1, on the reverse strand, counting down.
CCGGGATTTTAAGAATGTTTGTTAACCAAAATCAATTTAAAAATTAACACAGTATAAATAACATAGAAAAATATATGAGAAATATTATACACATCTCAGAATTTCAGCCTTTCATCATTGTAGCACTAAAATCTGAAAAGTAAAAATGTCAAATTTACTTGGCCGTGCTTCGACCGTCTAGCCGGTCAGTTTAGGGACCCGCTCCCATCATACGATTGCGTGAAGTTCGTCACGGTAGAAAAAATACCTAGAATTCTTAGAAAAGAGGTTTTAAATTAATAAATTGCTGATTTCCACACCACGCTAGGCGTACAGCAAAGGCGCCTTATCCTCCTTTTCCGAAATATGCAAGGCGAGGATTCCCCAGTAGGGATATGTTTCCTTGTTTAATTTTGTAGAATTTATGCAGACTCATTAACTTAAGGCAATTAGGTCTGACAAACGAAAAAATTAATAGAAATCTGCAATTAAGGGCTCCACGCACCATAAATGCAAGATTCTGTAGCAATAAATATCTGCATAATAAAAATCTCCATAATAAATGTCTCCATAAAAAATATCTCCATAAATGCAAGATTCTGTAACAATAATAGAACCATTCTCTCCATAATAAACTCCATATAAATCTCTGTTCAGTTAAACCGATCCCCATATTACCTCAAAGCAGCTTCATAGACTATGTTTCTCGTTTCTTGATTTGGAGCAAATACATACAAATTTTTTGAAGATCCAACTCTAGAGCACGCAACGTAAAACTGTCCATGAGAAAAGCAAGGTGATTCCAAGTTGACTCCAGCTACATGTAAAGATTGTCCTTGGGCTTTATTGATGGACATTGCAAAAGCTAAACGAACTGGAAATTGTAGGCGCCTGAATTGAAAGGGCATATCTGATGGAATGAGGGGTATGCGTGGAATGAAAGCATCCTCACCTTTGGCGCAGCCTGTCAAAATTTTTGCTTCAATGACATGAGGATGGAGCTGCTTAACCACTAATCTTGTGCCGTTGAGAAGTCTTGGGGGATTTAAATTTCTGAGAAGCATAATTGGTGATCCAGTCTTCAGTATCAAATTATGCGGTGGCATTCCGGGAGGTTCTAAAGAGTTTAAAAATTCAGTAGGGTAGTGCACAACCTCATTTTCTTCAACAACGGTATCTATCGATTTGTACGATACAGCTTCTCCAGGCAACTCTTCTTGAATCTTCAAGTTGATGTTGTTTACACTATCATTTTTTGGTGCAAGAATCGCACGTTCGCAAAGCCACTTATGGTCTGTAAAATGTTGTTGAATATCTGGAAATACTTTTGCTTTGAGTTCATCAACAGACACTACTGTATTACAAAATGTTTCTCCGAGTTTGAAGAGACCAGTTACTGGATGAAGTTGTATTAATCCATTTCCAATATTTAACAAATGGTCAGCAAACTGACCGTCCAATGTGTTGCCATAAAGATGAACTCTCATATTTGTAGTAAGTCTTAAAGTGTGAACATGCCTCCAAAGATGTGATGATTTAAGGCATGCATTAATTTCATCCGCCATTGTTCCTTTTGGAATGACAGGCAATGTTTGTCGGAAATCTCCAGCCAATACAACGGTGACTCCCCCCATGAGTAAATCATTGCCTCTTAAAAATTGAAGCGTTTGATTGAGGGCCTGCAAAGCATTCTTGTGGGACATGGTACATTCATTCCATACAATGACTTGACTTTCCTGTAGAACCTGAGCTTTTTCTGTTCGTTTAGGTATATTGCAGATAGAATTTTCCGATAGGGCCAGATTAACCTGCAACTTGAAAGCTGAATGTGCTGTTTTTTCCCCCAGGGAGCAAAGTTGCAGCAATTCCCGAAGAGGCCACAGCAATAGCTACTTTGGAATTTTGTCGAATTTTTGCAAGTAACAACTTGATGAGAAATGTCTTACCTGTTCCTCCTGGTGCATCTAGAAAAAAAATCTTCCCCCCTTTTTTTTGGTACTTCTTCCAAGATGGTATTGTAAGCAGCTCTTTGATCATCGGTCAAAAGCGGTTCATTCTGTGATATGTAACTTCTCAATTCTTCAATGCTGTATGATGTCTCTCTAGTCATCTCTGTAGTGAGCGTATTAGGATTTCTGTCGGGAGTAGGAAGGCCTATGTCTTGGATTCTTTTGCCTATCATTTCTAAAACCTTGTCTTCAATAAGGATGAGAGCTTGATTGAATATTGCAGGAGTAAATTCAACATTTTCACCAGAAATCATCATTTGAGCTTGGAGACGTATGTCTTCAGAAAGACTCTCTTTGTATGCATTCCATAATTTCATGGGATCTGCAACTCCACAATTAACGATTATGATTGCAAATAAAATCCTCAGGTTTTTTGGTGATTTAGTCGCAGCAGCCTCAAACATAGTAGCATCCCAATGTGAATCATCCTCCAACAAACCCCGCCTTAAGCAGGCATCACGAAAAGTATCACAAACTTCCCCATCAACAGTCCGAAGGTCTTCAAAAGAAGTAGGACCTGTAACGGTGTGAAGCAAAATTCGGAGATAAAAGCATTCAAAATTTGTTGGATGTACTGTGTAAACACGGCCAAGATTTTCTGTTGCTCTGATACCAGGATGACCATCTACTGCAACTCCCTGTTTTCTGCGCATAAAAACTTTTTGATTAGCATTCCATGTGTAATATTTTGGCAACTCCCAGTATAGCAGGGTCCTTGCAAAATCATCATTTTGACACAGTTCGAAGAAAGCAGTCAATGTTGTTTTTGGTGGATGCATAATCCTCTCTTCTAAATTTTCTTCAGTGAAATAGACACGCTGTCCATTTTCCAGGTGTAAATTGAGGTGAAAAACTGAAGGGAACCTTTCATGAATTGGGAAACTAAAAATTCTTCAAACTGCTTCATTACTGCTAATGTACCTGCCCATTTGGTACTTTTCAATCTCATTGATAACAGATCCGTCTTCCTGAAAAGAAAAAACTGCTTGATCGCTACCCTTATTGACATATTTGCAGATGTATTTAATGGACTTGACGGAGCTGCAGTATTCAACATTAATGTGTGCCTGAAATAACCTTGACAATAAAGGACAGTAAGGGACAACCCACTTGTTGTCAATTTCAAACTCTCTGTAGGAATTTCCAACTTTTACCTTGATCTTCGTAACTCTTCCACCATCTTCAGGACTTCTCCTTCTGTATAGGGGATAGCCATCCATTCCAGTCTGAGTTTCCTTAATGAGTTTCCTTGGATAATTCTTTGTACACTTGCCTTCTTTCATGCATGGAGAAGTAGGATTGATTGTTCCGCAAGGTCCATGAATCATATTTTTCACAATGACTTCAAAGAGGATGGAATCTTCTTGAGGATCTGGAATTTCAGCTGATATAATTTTATCAACGTCACTCGACACAATCTTGTTTTTGAGCCACACTAAAATATGTGCATGAGGCAAACCTCTCTTCTGCCACTCAATAGTGTACATCCAAACACGGACTTGACCGAAGATGTGAAATTTTCTAATGGAATTCATGAACTGTATAAGCTTCTGGTGAAATGCTCTAGCCGTCAAATCATGCCGATCATATTGTTTCTGGCCTTCCATCAGTTCTGCCTGAATTTCATTCCAACTGGGATTGCAAGTTACAGTTATGAAGAGGTCAGGTCGCCCATAATTCCTAACATACGTCATAGCATCCTGTGTGTATTCGTGCATGTGACGTGGACTTCCAATGAAAGTTGAGGGCAAAATAACCAATTGACATACTTCTGTAGAATTAGCATCATTGTTCATAGCATCTCGAAGATGGATGTACTCATCTGCACGGGGCTTCTTCTGGTTGAGTTTGACATACAAAAGTCGTTCACTTTCTATTTTTGCGAACATGTCTACAACAAATTGAAGGAAAAGTCGGCGACAACGCAAAATAAGGTTGAAATCATTTTCTCGCACCATCAACCTATAAGAATAAAAATTCATAGCGGATACTTTTTTAGCTGAAGGCATCAATGTTGTTGGATCAACTTGCTTGATTTCAAAATGGTATCGATCTTCTCCCTGCCAAAAGATAAGCGGATATTGCAAGGCATCATATGATCTATGTGTTTCACATACACGTTGAAGGCGATTGTCTTTTTTCTGCAAAACTATGTCCCTCTGATTAAATTCATTACCACTAATAACAACTGCCACCTCATTTATAACTGGGGCATTGAAACGTCGCTCATGCCCTCCAGCCGGTGTCCTGTTAGCTCGAATGACTAACCTGTAATCATCTGTCGGCATACGATCCAGTGCAGTTTTGAAACTTCGTACATAATTATTATACCTATCCAAAAAAGACTGTAACTGCAAGATAATATCCTCATGTGTTCCCGGAATGGTGGTGCAACGATGCTCTGCCTGTTTCCGTTCATCTCCCACAAAATATATTTGAAGAAATTGGTGCTCCTCATTTTCTAGGGATAACATGGCTCCAATTCTATGATAAACCTGCCCTTGAACTTTGAATGTCGGCATAAATCCACGTTCAGCAACAATGCTGCTTGAGCCAAATGAAGTCATTTGAAAAGCAGAGTTGTACAGTCTAATGTTCTGAAGAAAATGCTTAGATGCATCCGTTTCATTGGCCATAAGTGACTTAAGTAGTTCTGGAGGTGTTTGAAGTACAGGCAGACTTACTTTTCCATTGCAGCAACACATGCCTTTAGTTTCGCCCCTCCACTTCAGAGCACCACAATGAGGGCAGGCATGTTCCATCCTTCCAATGACAAACTTTTCTGAAATAGCCGCTGCACTTACTGGATTGTAAACAAAAGCTGCACCTTGTAATTCTAAACTGGTAGATCTTGCAGAAACTTGTCTTGTTCTTTGAGTTTCCAGCCTTGCATTTCTTTCTTCCTGAGATTCTTCAGCTCTCGCAACAGCATGAGCTATTCGACCAGCTTCCAGCCTTGGATTTCTTTCCTCCTGGGATTCTTGAGATATCGCAACAGCATGAGCTATACGATCAGCTTCCAGCCTACGAAATCTGTGTTCTTCAGATTCCACATTCCGAGAAGCTTGTTGATAGGCCGATAATCTTCTATTCCTTGGGGAATTTTTTTTCCCACCAAATCTAGCCCTTTTTTGGGGTGGCATTTTATTTTTTCAATGTATATATAGCAGTATATATAACATCAAGTTATACATACACAAATGTATATCTAAGTGTTATACAGATAAAATTAAAAAGCATATGAAAATTAAGCATATGAAAAGTATGAATACTAAAAGCATATGAAAAGCAAAAATACATAAATCAAAAAAGAATGCAAGAAAAAAATACAAATCTATAAAGATTCCAAACGGACTATTGCTTCTTTTAGGACACAGCAAAACAATGTTTCAGATTCTACTGGCACTGTGTAACTACTGGCACTGAAAAACTGATTGTGTAACTACTGGCACTGAAAAAAATACAAATCTATTAATTACGATAGTTAAACATACACAAATGTATAAATTAAAAATAAAATAATTTAAAATTTTAATTTTATCATCCTTAATTTTTGAAGCGTTGATCAAAATTATGTTAAAAAGATAATATGAAAAAGCATATGAAAATAACGCTGCTTCAGAACTTCCGATGAATAATGCTTAAATGAAATAGCATATGAAAAAAGCAAAAATAGCGTATGAAAACTAAGCATATGTAAAGCATAAATATATAAATAAAAAGAATGCTAAAAAAATTATAAATCTATTAATTACAATAATTAAACATACACAAATGTATAAATTTAAAATAAAATAATTTAAAATTTAAATTTTATCATCCTTTATTTTTTGAAGGGTTAATCAAAATTATGTTATAAAGAGAATATGAAAAGCATATGAAAATAATGCTGCTTCAGAACTTCCGATGAATAATGCGTAAATGAAATAGCATATGAAAAAAGCAAAAAAAAGCGTATGAAAACTAAGCATATGTAAAGCATAAATATATATAAGAAAAAGAATGCAAGAAAAATTATAAATCTATTAATTATAATAATTAAACATACACAAATGTATATATAGCAGTATATATAACATCAAGTTATACATACACAAATGTATATCTATGTATATATAGCAGTACATATAACATTTAAATATACATACACAAATGTATATCTAAGTGTTATACAGATAAAATTAAAAAGCGTAAGAAAATTAAGCATATGAAAAGTATGAATACTAAAAGCGTATGAAAATTAAGCATATGAAAAGCAAAAATACATAAATCGAAAAATAATGCAAGAAAAAAATACAAACCTATAAAGATTCCAAACGGATTATTGCTTCTTTTAGGAAACAGCAAAACAATGTTTCAAATTCCAACTTCAATGTAACTACTGCCACTCGCTGCTACTGTCGTCTGATGAGCAAAAAAAATTAAATAATTCAATATTATTCTGATTTTTCACACTAGTGGAAAAAATGCCACGCCCACTTTAGAGTCACTTGAAATAATTAAACACACACAAATATATAAATTACACAAAAGGTTTTTTTTTTTAAATTCTGTAATGTGTCTAAATCTCCACTATGGAAATATATTGGAGAATTCCATCATTTTAATAAGAAATTTCTAAAATGAAAATAGCAACAAATAACGTCTGTTTATAATCTGAAGACGATGTTCATTTCACTGAAATGTTTTAAAGTATAAATTTTAGATAAGAAATATTTAACGCATTTACTACGCATTACATCGTTTCAATAAGCATTACATCGTTTCAATGTCTGAAATGAAAATGGCAACAGAGAGCGTTTGTTTACAAAATAACGCGGTGAAAGAAAACGACGTTCGTTAATCGAAATGTCTTAAAGTATAAATTTTAAAGTATAAAATCTGACTTGAAAGATTATTATTTTCATTTATTATTCTGGTTTAATATATAACTTGAAACTTTTTGATTTTATTTATTTTTATCTTTTCGCTCGCTGTTTGCCAGCTAACCCTAACGTGGACGCCATATTCAGAGGGGTGATTCCACAAAGTGTAACAGCTTACAAATTGTTGGTTTTTTATTAATTAGAAATCAACGGTAATTAATTTCGATTTTAAAAGTTCTTCAGACCCTCGGCTGTTTTTAAAGACGCCTGTATGTAAAATTTCACGATCGTTGCTCCTAAACTGTGGACTTCTATACAATTACAGAGATACAAACATTCATTTTTATATATTAGATAACAGTTCCGTAACTGACTCATTCATTCACTGACTGACTGACTGACATACAACGCACAGACCAAACCGCTGGACCTAAAGGGCTGAAATTTTGCATGGCGATTCTTCTAATAGTGTAGGGGTGCACTAAGAAAGATTTTTCAAAAATTCTTCTTAGATTTTTTTAAATTAAATTTTTAAGCTGTTTTTTAAACTTTTTTATGTTTGCATTTAAAATAATACATTGAGGGTTATAAAATTTATATCACGAGAAAGATCATAAAAATTCCTTCAAAATGAAATTTTTTTCGAATTTTTACCTCCATTTCCTGATTTTTGGTGAATTTTTAAAGATTAATTTTTAGAATTTAATTTATTAAATGCTGATCACGTGATTTCTTTTTCTGGTTCTTTCAATAAATTTATCGTCACGTGCGTAACAACTAAATAGACAAAAAAAAATATTTTTTTCTCTTTCTAATGCAGCAGACAATTGGATATTATAAAAAAAAAATGCATATCCCTTACGATTTTTTTATAAATATATATATATAGATAGATATATATTTTACATCAATTGTATACATTGATCATCGCATTTATTATAAATATATATATTTATTTTTTGGCATAAATTGCATACGTTGACCGTTGTATTTAATTTGAATGTACTCCCTAGCAAAGCGCGGGTTTTCAGCTAGTATATATATATTTATTTATTTATAAAAAAAATAGTAACGGATACTTTTTAAGACAAAATAATGTAGAAGAAAATATTCAAATTAAATGTAATAGAACATTCTAAAGATTATAGTGCAGTTAATATAGTACAGTTTGAGGAACATATTTTTTACTGTATTTTAATATTTTTTTGGATAATGTCCAATCGTCTACCGCATTAGCAAGAATTTTTTTTTTTGTCTATTTCACTGTTATGCACGTGACGCAAAATTAGACGCAAAATTAGACGCAAAATTAGCAGCATTTATTAAATTAAATTCTAAAAATTAATCTTTAAAAATTCCCCAAAAATCATAAAATGGAGGAAAAAGTTCGAAAAAGATTTCATTTTAAAGGAATTTTTATGATCTTTCTTGTGATATAAATTTTATAACCCTCAGATTATTATATTAAAGGAAAATTTTAAAGAATGCTACAAAAACAGTTTGGAAATTTAATTTTAAAAAATCTAAGAAGAATTTCTCAAAAATCTCTCTTAGTGCACCCCTACACTATAAGAAGAATCGCTATGCAAAATTTCAGCCCTTTAGGTCCAGCGGTTTGGTCTGTGCGTTATATGTCATTCAGTCAGTCAGTTACGGAACTGTTATATATATATAGATTAAAAGTAACTTTAAATTACTAAATAGGAAAAAAATTAAACACGATGCCCAAATTTTCAAAATTGACTACCATATTTAAAATTTGTTTCTCGGTTTTTAACATAAGATGTCAATTTCCCTGTTGGATTTGATAAAGTGTTATTAATGATTCTTCATATTTTTTTTAAGTTGTGACTTGTAGTTTTTACGTATATTGCAAATATGTTGAAAACGGAAGTTAAATGTAAAAATCTTACAAATACTGTATTCAATTAATTTTTCAATAAACCTTAAGAATAAAAAATATTTAGCGACTGAATGTTACTAAATTTGGGTATCTTATCTAACTGAAAAATAATTATTCATATTTTTTAATGTCGAATTTGAAATATCTAGTGATACCAAATTTTCATCATTTGGCTGAAAATTAAATTTGGCTAAAAAAGAATTTCTCTTCCAGACTACAGATTATAGCCATGTATTTTGAAATTAATTAATTTTCCGTCAAGATTTAATGAAGAACACAAGATATGAATTGTGATATGAAAATGGCAGTGACTCGGGAAAATGGGGAATGACTACAACAAAACTTGTTTTATTTTGCTACTTTTAATATCTGTGGTGCCATATTCTTACATAAATATTGCTATTTTGAAACATTATCAGTACCCAATTACAAACAAATCAAATTACATTATAAGCGCTACACAGTCTAATTAACCAAGATAAGCACTACTGCATGTAAAAAGAATAAGAGGTATCTACATTTCTTCTAAAAACAAAAACAGAAAATTTAAATAATAAGAAGAAAAAATTATTTAATAATTACCTTCAACCATCATACGATTAGAATATGCCTGAAATTTAGTATTTTTGTTGAATACATTTGAAGGCAACTAATAACGAACAAAAGCCTGGCATGATATGATTTTTTTCTTATGATCATATGATAAAAAAGTTTCCTAGATAAAATTTTTGATGAATATATTTATTGCTGTAGTTTGGGTTTTATTTGTAACAATGCTTTTACGTATACCCCTTTTTTCAAGTTGCTTTCGGTATTAAATATATTTTTTCTTTTCTAATATAATCCAGATATGGTAAGTCTTATGTAGCACAGAAGCGTTGCTTTAAGTTGGAAGGAAATTAAATCGAATTGCATTATTGCACACCAAAAAGTTTAAGATAAACATTTTTAAGACACTAAAGCAATAATGCGCAAACTTTTGTCGACCGCGACCCATTTTCTTCAAATGTAAAATCCCACCACCCCAATGAAAATTTATTTGTAACAGCAATTTTTTAAGGGGGTGCAGGACACATTTTAAAATTTTTCGACAGATTTGTTTGAATAACCCTATGGCTCGAGCAATCATGCTTTTAAACTCTCCCAGCTGCGCATCTCATATGCGCATAGCGCGCTTACCCTTGTCTCATTGGCGTCGAAATATTAATCATTTGCATATCTCTTACCAGACTATATTCCTGCCAAGTTTCGTGATAGTAGCTCAATTTCTTCTGGGTGCATATATTTTTTTGGTGACAGAGTGTGTGTATATATATATATATATTAAAGATATCTAATACAAAGTTTAAAGCATAATTTTTAATTAAATAATTCAGTATATTAAACTTACTTCAGACTATCCGCGACCCCTCCAAATTTTTTCACGACTCCTCCGTGGGTCGCGACCTACATTTTACGCGCCTCTGCACTAAAGCAACCTCTCAGTCGAGGGCATTTTACGGTGCATCGGTGAAGTCATTTATCGGGCGTTGGCATTGCAAATGCAGAGAAAGCCGATGTAAAGGCAAATTACGGATCATGTACAGTAAAATTCGGAGTTTACAAACGGATAAAAAGAGAAAACTTTTCACTTATTTGGAAATAAAAACAAATGAAAATCAAATACAGGAATGGGGGAATTTTCGTAAAAAATAATACTTCCACACACAATTTAAGTACACATATTGCAGAACGAAAATAAATAAATAAATAAATAAAAAACAAAAGAATTCGTAAGAAAATATTAACTGCAAAAGAACCGGATTATACGGAAAAACAAACATAAATTTAAGGAAAATAAAAATTTGATAATTTTTAAATCATATAGATTCCATCATATTTTTCTGGGCAGTTACTGTTCTCGGCCTTTGTGTTTCTAACGTACATATAAAACAGGCAGAAATACACATTATATAAGTTTAAAAGCTCTTTGAATGTCTGAAGCGTTTATATTATGTTCAATATATTTGGATTGAATTCGGTTGAAATTGAAAAAAAATACATCATTTGAAAAAGAGATACTATCTTTAATTTTTAAACAAAAGGTAGTTTTCAAATTTAAGGTTTGTTTGTTAAAAGAGCATCTGAATATTCTGATTCCTTTTTCCTCTGTCACAGTGTGCATTGGAAACACCGATGTTGCGATATTATTTTTTAGAAGAATTACTTTTATGATTTTTGCAGCGTATTTCCTGAAGAATAAACAAAGAAAAAATATTCGCCCTCTTTATTATCATTTGAATTTGTCTACACTTGTAATGGATTTTTCTCTTTCTCCGTACCACAACTTCTAATGACTATAAATGAAGCATCACTTTATTTACTGCTAAAATAATTCGTTTATGAAGATTAATGTGTGAACAGAATAAAGTTTTTTTACCCCAAATATGCTCCTTTCGTGTGCAGATATATCTATTAACCACCAGGGGGGAAAAGAGAAGTTATTTAAACCACAAAAGCTCATCTAATTGACCCTTGGGGTGGAACACCCCACAACCCACCGATTAAATGAATCTCTTGATCACTAACCGTGACAAAACCCAAACACCCCCTCTCGGACCGTAACCGGCGTAATCCGGTTTTTCCGCTTGACAGGGTGCTGGAAAGTACTGGAGAGGGAGGGCCAATGGGGAGATGCCGTGACAAGGTGACATCAGACTTCGCCTGCAGCCAATCAGAAGGCCAGGGGTCGCTGAGTCCCCACCCTTATAAGTCGGTGGGAAAATCCGAGGATGGTCAACTGGTCATCAGAGCAGTCAGAGAAGATTTGTACTTTTTTGTTGTTGTTATTTTTATGAATCAGGATGCTGGAGGAATCTGAATATGTGACTATCAACACATACAAGATGTAGAGACAGATATATATGTAAAAGCAAAGGAAAATTTGGAGAAAAACTTTTTTTTTCTAGATAAAAACTTATATAGGTATATTTTACATATCTATCTTATATTAAAATGCAATCTTTTTTGAAATTTTCTAATAACTTTATGAACTAAATGTCAACTCAACCTACATGGTATCGGTAATTAGTCCTCTAACATAGGATACCATGCTGTTACTCGAGCTAATAGGAATTTATAAACCAAAGTGAGATAAAAAGATGACATAATACCTCTCCTCCATTTTCTGTCTTTTAATATTTTTAATAGATTCGTCTCAGGAAAAAAATTAGATACATTTATTCTAATTACATTCACATGAAAAGTATGTTAGGGAATTTCTTATTAGCAGTACAAACACGTGTGATCACTGCATATATTACTAAGCGTAAAGGAAAATTAGTTATTTAATAACTCGTCTATTAGGTGGGGGTGAGTGAAATAGTTTTTTTATGATACACTTTTAGCGTCCGAGGTAGCTCAAAGGCAGTGCATTGGGCTTCGAAGAGGGGGTTCTCAGATGAAATCCAGACGAACGCCATTTAATACCGTCATGTCTAGGCCTCATATGGGCATGTAAAAGTCCTTCTATAATGTTAGTGGGTGGGAGAATGTACGATCCCTCTAGATGTCGCCCCTGGGGGGGATGCTCGGTCAAGTGTTGAGTTGGCGTCAGTGTTGATTCACTTGTACGGTGCCCCCATTGAAAGCAATGAAAGATTCTCATGGATTAAGTGTTAATGTCTTCATGGACAAGTTCCCCACATTGGCAAACAACATGATTCACTTATCACTTATTCAACAGTATGTATTATTTTCCAGCCGATTCTCACTTCCTCCGACGATTATTGTTGTCATTATTTCTTAATGGTTAGCTCATGACCTCTGGAGCCAATATCTGCCAATTTTCAAGGTAGAGCGCCCCAGTAACAACCGCTCACCAGGAGTAAAAATCGAACCCTCAACCTCTGACTCTCGAAGTTAGGACCCTAACCACGAGACTATTCTAACACGCAGAAGTACTTCATTTTCATACTACCATTTCTTATAAGGGATACCTAATTAAAAGTTTCATCGCTGAATTGCCTTCATATCTAATTGTGTGCAAATAATTTGCGATAAGATCATACTCGCCCAGAATTTCAACCTGGTTTAACAGATTAAAGACACTGTCTTCTAACGAGTTCTATTTTTGTTGAAATATTGATGCAATCTGAAGTGGTAAAAACCATTGTTTGTTTGATTAGGGAAAACCCCAAGAGGTTCAGTTGAGGTTTGCTGACTATAATAAGTTTCCTGTTAGTTTCTTATCTGTCTGTGGGAATTTTTTTTAAATTTTATTTTATGAGAAAATTAACATTACTTTAAAGGAAACGAAAAAACTTATTTCTCTTAAGGATCACTCATCTGTGATAAATAAAGATATTGCTTATTTTGTCGATGCGGAAAAAAATCTAATATTATAGGAAATTTAGAGGAGAAAGAAATGTTAAGATATTAAAGCTTCATGAAACTGTAAGCCAACACTAGTTCTTGATATTGGTTTCCAAAAAGAAAAGAAACCATGCCTAGAACTGATAAGACAGTATTCAGCATCTTTGGAAGATGCTTTTTTCTTCTTATTGTGCACCGATGATTAGAATTTTTCAATCACTACTTAGAGTTTTTTGCCTCCAGCGAACTAGTCAGCCATTTCCTACTGAGAAGGACAAAAAAAGGGACAAACCGTATATGATATATGAATAATCATATGATATACGTTTATATACGAATAAACGAGTGAGAGTGCCAGTTAAGTTAAAAGATGAAATGACAGCCAGGTATGGGTTTCAAGCTGAATTCTATGGTTCATATAACGGTCCTTTGCCCCGTTTATTACTGCACGGTTTGTCTATTTCTAGAAGTAGTTTGAATGAGACATTCTACATGACATTTATTGATATTTAAAAATTATACTATATTTATCTTATTTTCACTATATATATATATATATATATATATATATATATATATATATATATATATATATATATATATATATATATGTGTGTGTGTGTGTGTGTGTGTGTGTGTGTGTATAAATATATTTAATTTTGAATTTCTGCTTTGATTTTCAATATTTATTGCATTTTCTTACGAGTAACAATTTTTAAAATTTAGCAACGTCCGAACTGTTCATCTCTATTAGTATAACGCTTATGGCTTTAATTTTCATTGAACACTCTTCCCGCTTTCTCTTTTGCAAATGTGAACTTCGGGGATTTGGGGCTACCCTATGTCTACGTACCAACTCTCACTGTTATAGAAAACAAATCTCGAATTGTTAGTAAGGTCTGGAAAATAGTCGCCGAGGCTCCTGTTTGTGACCAAAAAACATCTTAATTCGACAATACTAACCGCCCGCTACCACAGATTTCGCTTATAAGCCTTGTTGAACCTGAAGATCAAAACCTGCGTATCAAAACCTGCAAACTCAGCCGAGGGTTTATTTCCCCTATTCTGTTATGCTTAGCATGGGCCTAGGCGCTAGACGGATAGTACAGATCTGGTGACCAATTTGGACAACCCAGGGCCCCCAAAAAACATCTTAAAAATAATTTCACTTTTTCCCCAGACCATTTTTAATAGATGAAAGATTTAACCACGATAAATTCTATGAGTTGCATGAAGTTTGAAGCAAGGCAATATTCTTGCAGATAGATTGTTGAGAGATCGTTATTTATTGTTCCAAAATGTTTATTCAGAGATTTCTCTGCAATTGAACTCCATAACTCTAAAAATTTCCCGGCGTATATATATCTGTATATGCATATATATGCATGTACGTATGCATGTATTCCCGCCTGTACAAACGCATTACCACGTGTAAGTTTCCCATACATAAGAGCAATGCAGACAATTAAAGTCATATCTGAAGACCGTAACGAACTGCGAAAAATTTCACGGAGGAGCCATGGAAGTTCCCCCCTCCTACCCCCCAACCCTTCTGCAAATAAATACCTTTTCATTTCATGTCCCTGGAGTATATTACTCCCGAAACTCTTCCGCGAACAAAACCACTCCACTGCTAAACCCCTTAATAAAGTCACGCTCTCGTAACTGCAACAAAAGATACGCACCGGATATAGCTTCCTGTTAACAACATCCGCGCTCTGAGTGGAGTTGAGGGGATTAATGTCACCTTCCCCCCCTCGGACGTAATCCCGGCCAATTGTATCGGCCAACTTACTCACACACAACATAATCAGAGCAGATTGTAGCTTTCTCACCGAGGTTAGTATAGGTGGGCAACAAAGAAGGGGTGGGGAGGGCTTTTTTTTCTGGGTTGTTTCTTTTTTCATAGCGGGGATGAGCATGTAATGTCTACTGATGGCCTTTTTCCGTTATCAGGAACGTGGTTGTAAATGAGTGAATGCAAGCTACAGACTGGGTATATCTTTATGCACTTAAATCTGTATTTAACGATATCCCATCGTTATCTACACAAAATATCCGTTCTAAAGAATTCGTAATTTCAATAAAAAAGGTTAAAAAAAGGTGTAGTTAAACTACTTTTTATAACATTTAGAAGCATCAAATTTTTATGCAATCTGAACTACCCATTAATCGTGAATGTACAATTCCTTTTGCTGATTATTCGTACCTCTCAAAAAGAAATGCTTTATTATATAATACAAATGTTTAAAAAAGAGCATTAGCATGACTCGTGTCAACTAGAGGTTAAGGCTGCTATGTACTAACCCCATTGGATTCGCTCACCTCAATGTTAACCTATGGAGAAAATTTGTCCACGGATTGCCGACTTGGATTCAAAGATTTTTTTTTTTTTTTAATTGTACTCCGTCATAGAGAAAAAATATTTTACATTTATGTACAATTTTCGTTTAAAAAAATGCAATTAATATTTTAAAATTTAAATTATTCGGGGAAAAATCTGGTATAGTGTGTTTTAAACGCTCATAAATTCCTTCGGTGGACTAAATTTATAAAATGAATCCTGTAGCGCTTTGCAGAAAAGTCCAGGCTATCTGACAATACCAATTTTATTTGATTATCAGCATTTATGTACCTGTAAATAGTTGACAAAAATATATTTTGAATAAAAAATTTAGGGGCAGCGCTTAGCCCCCCCCCCTATAGAGAGAGAGCCATTATAATCCCTCAAAATGTCAATCCTAAGGGGGGGGGGGTGGAATTCTCGAACTGTCTCGAACGGTCTTCTCCCACCACAAGAGTCTGAAATAAGAGGAAAAGGGAAATACGATTTTTTTCTTAGTACATAGCAGCCTTAAAGGAGACTTTTCCAGGAAGAGAAATTCAAAATTTATATGACTGTTACATTATTTTGCTGGCTAAAAATATGGTTATAATTGCAAATTATCCAACCAAATGGGCCAGGATTCAAATCCAGGCTAAGGCAGGGATGTTCCTGTGCCATTCCCTCATATGAAGTTACTTTGCGTAGAAAAATAAGTAACAGTCATTGCAGTGTGTATGGACGAATCTCTTCGGCATAAAGTCATATTCGCTGCACTAGAATGTATTTATATGTTGTATTTATATGGTGTATATACAGAAAAAGAAATATCTGTCGTCATGCTTCAACAGTAAGGGCAACTATATAAATATTATGTTATATTATACCGAGTAATATGGGTTGCGTGCAACCTAATTTATCAGTATCCAATATTGTGCAGTTTCTGACGAGGTGCGAGGATACTGAAATCAGATCCCGTGGATTGGAATACCTCTGAAGCCCATACTGATGCAGAGGGAGAGCGATTCTCCTTTAGATTCCTCACTTTGTATGCCTTGTCTCGATCGTTGATTTTATGCGACCTCCCGGGTCGGGGTTTCGCTCCAGTAGAGAGGTTGGTCTGCCATCTGCGAATGACATCTGCCACACATTTGATTTTGGGATGCCCCAACACTGTAAAAATGAAATGCTGTTTCAGGGTGTAATGTGTCTCGGTAGCGAATTCACCTGTTTTAGGCATCTCATATTTGTATCTTAAACATGCTTTCGCGACCTTCTATTTATGCTTCCATTTTTGTAATATAGCTAAAACATCATGCATGCACTGATACTAAATCATCCAGACAGTTTACCGACATATATACAGGGTGATTTTTATTAAAAGGACACTACTCAGAGCCATCTGCAGCGTGGTATATCAGCCGGAAATCCACCAAAATTGATAGAAGGACTAAGGACCACACAGGAAAGAGTTTCCATGAAAAAAAAAAAGTTCCAAAATTCGCCGATAGGGGAATATATGGCGCTCTTGTTGACAGCAGACAAGAGAATTTGCATAAAACGCAAGTAAAACATCAAAATGCAAATTCATGACTACGTAGTCGACAGCAGCGCCAGTATTTTAGACTATAAAGAACGGTGCGGAATCTGTTGCGCCATCGCTTTACAGAAGAAAGGGTCATCAGTCGCTTTTTTTCCATTTGCATGGCCACCTCGCTCCCCGGACCTAACCCATGGACTTCTTTCTGTGGGGTTATTTAAAGTCCAAGGTGTATCTTGGTGGAGCCTCTAACTTGACGACCCTAAGGTCAACACATCCCGGACTGTGATGAACATTCCCGGTGACATGTTACGCTCGACCTTTGAGAACGTAGTGTTCAGGATGCAGTGTGTCGTCCACCAGGACGGTGGTCACATTGAAGGAGGGCGAAGTGGATTTGCTGCATAAAGCGGTGTTCCAGTGAATTTTTTTGTTTGTTATTCCTTTGTCTCCCTCGTTAGGAGAATATTCTAAGTGTTCCTCAAACTTAGGCCTAAAAAAAAGTAGGGAGTGTACACAAGTTATAGGATTTAACGACTAGCATACGTGTATGTAAAAGTATGATGACAGTAAAATTATATATATATATATATATATATATATATATATATATATATATATATATATATATATATATATATATATATACACATGTGTGTGTGTGTAAAAAAATAAATCAGAAGGTATACAACCCAAGGTATCAAAAATTGGTATTTAGTATTTTATTTACCTTACAACAAAATAACCCAAACACTTATTTCTGATAATTTTAAGAATTCTTCTCTTGACTTGAAATATTTTCTGTATTGCATATTGTAAAAATCACGGCACATGTGAGTAAAAATCATGGTAACTTATAAAATAATGCATATATATATATATATATATATATATATATATATACAGAGGCTGTTCACACATTTTTTAGACGATGTATATTGTATTCACAAAACTAAATTACATAAAATTCTTGTGTTTTAAATGTTCTATTTGACATCCCTTATTCTGAACTATCTTTCGACACCGCAATTTCCAGGATAATAATGCCTTTTGAAGTGTCGGAAGAGGTATTCTATCCCATTCCTCCTGAACAGCTTTCCAGAGTCCTGTAAGGGCTTTGGGACGACGTTTGGATAGTGCAGATTTTAAAAGTCCGAAAGCACAAAAAATCCATAGGTGATACATCGGGAGATTTAGTAGGGATATCAGTGAAGGGTATGGCCTTGATACCAGTTTTTTGTTAAATTTCTTTTAGGAAATTTACAATGGATTTTGATGTGTGACTGCTGGCTTTTTCCTGATGGAGTCTCACAGATTGATGGCACTGTGGGTAACGCAATGGTATTTCATTCAGAAAAATTGGCGATAAAATATGTTCCTGATAGTATATGGAGTTAACCTTGACATTTTTCCACTCTCTTTATTTTTAACTTGCCATTATAAGAAAAACCAGCAACAATCATGAATCCCTTAGAAAAACTTTTTTTCGATTCTTTGAACCATGTACTTAAATTTTTTTCTCCCCTTTTATGATGATAAATGGCTCTTTTTTTGTTGCAATCATTTCAATACACCCATGATTCATCTATTGTGACAATTGTTTTCCATTTTTCTTTGGATAAGTGTTTCTCATATAGAATTCTGCAGCGTGTCCTGCGTTCAGCGATATGATTTGGAAGAAGACGATGCACAATGCGTGTTTTCGCTTTCTTAAGATTTAAATCAACGTTTATCATTTTGTTTACAGTGGACACCGAGCATTTTAATGATTTTGCAACTGCCCTTTGACTAGGGGGATTTTCTTTTAACATTAAACAACGTACCTTTGCAATAGTCGAAGATGTCCGGTTTTTCCTTGGATACTTGTTTGGAATTTTTGTCCCACTTGAGGCTCCAATTTGACGTTTTTTTCCTTTCTTGTTGACGATATTACCTATTGACGCTTTAGATATCACAAAACCATGACTCTCACATCGTTTTTAGATAACGGAGTATGCATATTTCTCTTCGGAAAGAGCATAAATGTAGCCTTCGAACCACTGCTTTGTTAAAAACGCCATTTTGAATAAAAACAAATCTTTCAAGCCGCAGACGATAATTTTGACTTTTAAAAACATAGTACAATTGCAATTATTTCTTTTGCAGCAAACGATTTTTTATTACCGCTTACCAAAATCGTCTAAAAGATGTGCGAACAGCCTCTGTATATATATATATATATATATATATATATATATATATATATATATATATATATATATATATATATATATATATTTAGTATCAGCGCATGCATGCTGTTTTAGGTATATTACAAAAATGGAAGTATAACTAGAAGGGTACGAGAGTATGTTTAAAGTACATATATGGGATACTCCAAAAATTTAAATTTACTTCTCAGAAACATTACACCCTGAAAAAGTATTTTATTTTTACAGTGAAGAGACCAGCAGGTGCACGTCAAGATTGGTTGTAATGATAGAACCATATAACCTTATCTTATGGAAATACGTGTAAGTTTGGCTTTGCACGCCTTAGCAGATTCCAGTTAACTTTAAAGTGCTCTAATATGCGATCACATTTATATATACTACCTAATATGTGCACTGCGCATCTCCATTAGTGCATACGAGTTTGCGTATAATTGCATATTAGGAGATGTTTGATTACTTTTGGCAATATTGTGTATTCATATGCTTATATTATTGGGAGGAATGGAAGAAGAGAATATAGATTTCTTAACATCGTCGAGAGAGTCTAGTAGGAAGAACACTTGACGCGAGTTTATTAGACCAAGTGTCTGTTTCTGGGTATGGAAGATGGCTGTTACAGTGGGGCACTTCTGTTGAGAAGAATAATACAAAGCTTTATTCCAGTATATGTCAATAAATCATGGTGGAAAAAAATTTCACATCGTGAAAAAATTAATAAATAAAAATGTTCAGGCACTGATCCTTTGTCGTTGGTCTTAATAAGAAAATATAATATATGAGGAATAGAATTTAAATAAAAGAGAGATCCTCACATCGCTATAATAGTCTAGTGGTGGGGACAACATCGTTGATTTTAGGAGACCCACGAGCGTATGTTGCGTAAATACATATGGAAATTACTTTCTTAGACGTATAGGTGTAAAGGGTTTATATATTTCCGCGTAGTGCCTCCGCCGATTCATTATTAGGGTAAATGCCTGGTAATAGGAAGAAATATACAATTTTTGTTTTTCTGATGCTTGATACAATATCGAACGTTTAGAAGGATCAAAATTTTTGACACTGTTAACCGAGCCCTATTATTAGGTATTTAATAAATGTGTCGACTAAAGTAAAATCGGTCGTAGACTTCTCCACTCTTTCTCATGTGGTTTCCTTCGTCGTTTATAGAATAATATATGATTAAGTCTTTTATCATAATAGCAAAGAATAATTTTCATTTACCACTAATGAACCAAGATTTTTGATGATAAAAAAAATCAGGGTTATGGATTTTCATCATGGTCAGCTTTTTGAATGGTATAGCTGTCAATTTACCTATTTTGTGTTCTGTCTGGAATGCTATTTTTGTTTCTATTTCTAAGCCCGAACAGATATTACCCCCGCCCCCCTAATTGGTGACTGTCCATACCAGCTACACAATTTAATGCGAGGAAATTCATTTAAACTGAGTTTACAAATGCACTTTTTCATCTACTGTGAAATTTTTTGGCGTTTCTCGATCCTCAGCTGACTCTTAGAGCTGTATATTCATGTATAGGAGCATATATTGCATGGCGGATTAGCATATTCTTTATTCGGATAAAGTGTCGCATCTCGTTCAGTTTTTTGACAGCTTACTCACCGCTCAGTGCAAACAGATTGCATTGCTCTCACCAGAGGTTAGGAGATTTGGGTAAGCAGTTCAGATGGGGGATTTCAGGGGAACATCCCCCTTTTTCTGTAAACTGGGATGCGTGTGCCTACATCGGCCGGCCATCAGGGGTAGAGGCGCCAGTAAGCCCTACGTGGGAAGGATAGGGAGAGTTAGGTTCAGGAGGACTTACCTCAACCAGAGAGCTAAAAATCTCAACAACTATGCAAATTAGAAATAACATATGATATAAATAGATAGATTTTTCTTTATTATAACCTATTTTATGTAATAAAATATCTTAAAATTTTTAAAATTTATGAAAGTGTCATAAAATAGTTAAAGTTGTAATCAACCACAATTTTGCAATTTGTCGTCATCCATTAATTAATGCATAATAGTCTATACCAGGGGTAGCGAATGTTTCCCAGAAGTGATGATAAGCCTGCTAGTTCGGCATCCTTTATTAAAAGGATGCCGAAAATTTTAAATAAAAGATTATTATTCAATTATAACATATTTTTATTTTGAAATTACGACAGAAGAAAATCAACAGCACAAGTAAAATAGAAACGCTGTTCACGTAAAATAAGTAATTAAAAATACGAATTATTTTTCAATATAATTTTCCTGTTGAATATTGGATGTCAAATATTTCATGGCTTGGTTTGGAGAGCAACGGTCAACTTTATGCTACTCGAGGGTAAATTAGACCGGGATCTACAGGTTGCCGGTAGGAGGACCGTTTTTGATGAACATAATCCTACGTTAAAAATTGCATTTAAATTTGAGAAGAGTATGATACGGCGATTGTAATCGCGTAGCCTAGTTTAAATGGGTAGTTTATATCTAATGACTATGTGTCAACATACTGGCATAAAGATCTCAAATCTCAATCATCTAAGCACGGGTTTCCATAGAACCGAAGTTTCTTGTCTAACCCATCCAGGCTCATACTTCAGCAATCGATGGGAGGAGTGGAAAACGAACGTTTCCGACAAATACTGGCAATCAAACACTCTTTCAAAGTAATTCAACTGATAACTTGACGCTGCTCTATAATAGAGCGAAAATGAATCCGCAAACTTCAGCTTTTATAAGTAATACTATACATACATACTAGTCACTTCTCTCCCTCCTCCAGACGAGGATTCAACCATGGAGGTGGGAGGGTTAACGGAGATCACGCGATCTCCGAATTGAAACCACCCACAATCGTAAGTCTCAGTGTGTAGCTGGTGCCCTTTCATTATCGAATTTCTATACTGTGGTCAGTGGGTGATTGAGGATGGAGTTTAGTTGTAGTTCAGGGGGCTTGCGTGTTGGTGCAAGAAATGGAAGGATTTAATGTGGTTTCTTGCTGGGGTATTGACTGACTGCCGTAAGGTGATAATTCAGTTGAGGTGTAGCGTGATGTACTCTCCTAACTTTGTAATGTATATAAAAATATTGGATGTGGCCGAAGCAATGACTTTTCTTGCTACAGATTCCATATATAACGAGTTACGAAGGACAGCACTTTATCGCGATAAAATCTGAAATCGATTTCTTTCTTTTTTTCTTTTCTTTTACAGAAATGGGTATAGCTGGTTATAAAACATCAAATCTCTTATAATACTTTTACTGGTGCAGTTTCCCTTCTAACAAGTAGAACAAATGTGTGAGAGTCTCACATAGTGTGAAGCAGACTCAATCCTAATTTTGGAAAATCCAGTACAGATGTGGTGAGCTTAAGTATGATAGACAGGATCATTAACACCTCAATGGGACTTTTTAAAATGACCATTGCTAAGTGACACATCATTTAGAATTGTTAAGAAAAAGACCATTAGCGCAGGAAGGGAGACGAGGTAAGAATGGGAGAGCCGAGCTGACTCGGCCGACAAAAGACGGTGAATACTTAACCGCAGGAAAAGGCTATGCCGACAAAGTAGGAAAGAGGTGACTCTCGAGAGGCGTGAAGAATACTACACGTGGTGCGGTAGAACGTACGAGAATCTTCCAAGAAGAGAAAAATGAGCGAGACAGCACGATAATTGAGCATTAAGACTGGACTTTGATGAGGTATTGACGTACGGAGAGAGCGCAGGAAATCTAGAGACTGGAGGTCTCGATTGAACTGTATGTACTCGATTGAACTGTATTTATGGACCCCGCTCTCTCTAATCGATGTTACGAGAGTTCTACGGAACAACTTACTGTATATTATGATTACTGTATATAGCTTATGTTAAACTAAATGTAAATAGAGCCATTTATCCGTTTCTACGTAAATACTACGAGTCACTTATACATCGGGTCACGACGATCCAGTTTACAAAATAAAAGATTAAAAAACGCAATATTGTACACAGATACACATGTTTTTCTGACACAAATACACGTATTATCAAATAATAAGTAAAATACTACAGATAATAACTAAAAATATCAAAATAAATAACAACAATATAAAACACTTCCGAATAATAAAAAACACGAAGACGTTTCTCTAATGTTGAACCTAACATTGTGGAATATTGCGAAACAATTATTTCATTAGTTTATGTGAGCATGAATCGTATAATTTCTCATAAACAGCTAAAATACACCCAATGCTTTTTTTTTTTTCATTTCTCTTCCGTTTAAGGTGCAACTTCTCTTAAGGTGCTTATGTATCTGAATTTTCCCTTTATCAGCTAAAAACACTCTTAAATTCTCCTAATAAGACAATTTCAATTTTTGGGGTCAAACATATTATTCTGGAATTATAAATTGTACGGTATACTATTGGTTAGCGACAGATCATTTTCAATATAAGAAAAACTAAGAGTTTTTACATTTTTATACTCATATATTCAAGTAAAAAACTAGTGCACATCACTTAAATTCTTGAATTAGGTGTAGCAACTTAATGTGGGGCAGTAACTTTCATTGTGTCTTAAAAGTTATAAGCGCATTTCTAATTAAAGCATTTATAAATAAAATAATACCATGAATGTAAGATTACGCACCAGGTGCTACTTTAACTATTTACTAATATCAATTTTATAGATAACCTTGATTGTGTCATTCACACACACACACACACACATATATATATATATACACTCATGGACAAAAAAATTAGCGCACCAAGAAATAGTTGCGGGATCGTAACGAAACTTGCAATGAAGGTACATGTCGGGGAGATATGCAAATGATTAGAAATGCAGCGTGATTGCGCATTACGTATAGCCGGTAGAGGGCGTTGAACATCGTACTCTGTGGAGTATAAAACAGGTAACCAAAGCTTGTTTGAGTGTGCTGAATCATTTACAAAGGAAGAGCTGAGATATACATGCCATTACGCCGTGTTCGAAGATAATATAAGCAGTTGTCGCAGTTTGAGAGGGGGAGAATCGTCGGGATGATGGAAGCTGGGTGGTCAGCTAGGCGAGTAGCTCGTCAATTAGGCCGCTATGATTGTGTTGTGAGGAGGTGTTGGGACCAGTGGTCCCGAGAGATGTCATGTACACGAAGACCAGGCTCAGGACGCCCTCGACAGACCAGTCGTCGAGAAGACCGCCACATCGTAAGAAATGCACGCGCACAGCCAACTGCTTCATCGGCCGCCATCCAGGCACAGGTAGCACCTTCACTAGGGGCTTCTGTGTCTTCTCAAACCATACGAAGGCGCCTGGCTGAAGGACAGTTGGTATCGCGGCGCCCATTTCGTGTGCTGCCCTTGACGCCCACCTATCGACGCCTCTGTTTGGAGTTAAGCCGCGCACGAGGAAACTGGACTGCAGCGGAATGGAACCAGGTCGTTTTTAGCGACGAATTCAGATTCAATCTCGGCAGTGATGACAATCGTGTTCGTGTGTGGAAAGCCCGTGGT
Source organism: Dolomedes plantarius (assembly GCA_907164885.2). Lineage (NCBI taxonomy): Eukaryota > Metazoa > Arthropoda > Arachnida > Araneae > Dolomedidae > Dolomedes > Dolomedes plantarius. The sequence continues at coordinate 155,116,399 of OU015496.1, read as the reverse complement.
GAACGCTTCAATCCTGCCTTTGCTGTACAGCGACACATCGCTCCCACAGCTGGTGTGATGGTATGGGGTGCCATTGCCTACAATACACGGTCACCCCTAGTATTGTTCCGTGGCACCATGACAGCCCAGCGGTATGTTCATGAAATCCTGCAACCACATGTGTTGCCACTCATGCAACGGCTCCCAGGAGCCATTTTTCAACAAGACAATGCTCGGCCTCATACGGCAAGGGTGTCACAAGACTGTCTCCGCACTGTTACTACCCTTCCTTGGCCTGCCCGATCCCTAGATTTGTCTCCAATCGAGCATATCTGGGATCATTTGGGACGACGAGTTGGGCATCCCATGAGTTTGAACGAACTAGAGGCAAGGTTACAGCAAATATGGAACGAAATGTCTCAAGACATCATACAGAACTTGTATGACTCAATGCCCGATCGTATCGCATCGTGCATTCGCGCTAGAGGGGGTCCAACGGAGTATTAACTCCTCCGTTCTTTTACCTTTTTCTCTGAAATAAATTATCCTTTTTCTTTGATTTTCTTATCATTTACTTATATCAAAGTAGTCATTACGTATGTAAAATTTCGTTTCATTTTGAAGACTCCTTCTTGGTACGCTAATTTTTTTGTCCATGAGTGTATATATATATATATATATATATAGGGCTTTTTTCCTGTGGGTGCGCGGGGATATGGTGTATCCCCACCTTTTCTTAAGTATTATTTCGGCTTAACTTAATCGAAATTTTAAGAAACTTACTAATGAATTGTTAATAAGAACAAAAAGTATTTTTCTAAAATTGAGAGCTTTTTGTTCCCCTGTGACGAGTGACGTGTGAAAACGCGGTAATAAAATACGCACCTTTATTTGATTAAACACAGTTTAACGATCTATTTTTTAGGAAAAAGCACTATGTATATATATATATATATATATATATATATATATATATATATATATATATATATATATATATATATATATATATATATATATATATATATATATATATATTATGCCAAATAGTATCTCTCATTCCCTAACTTAATTAAACTCATACCATAACTTTTTTTTGGGTCGAATGCGGCGGCACTGAGACAAGTGCCCCCACATTGTCGTGAGACCTTTTGTTATTCACTAATGTTTTTGCTGGCTACTTTATTATGGAAGCGACAATTATTTTAGGTGAGCCAGCATTGCTCCCTGTATGGACTGGTCTACAGATTAAACTGTCCATATCCGGTCTAGACACGGAGGTGTTTTAGTGGCGCTTGACGGGACACGATCCGAACCCCTCAGCACCGGAAGCCGACGTACTACCATGAAGCTACCTCAAGCCCAATACCGCCAGGTGACGGCCGAATGGCTAGGGCGCTGGCATTCGGTTCATATCCTGTGGGTTCGAGTCTCACTGTTGGCATGGATGTATGTCGTCGTCCGGAATAGGCTTTAAACTGTAGGTCCCGGTCTAGTTAGCCCTCGTGTAGCAAAAAGTTGACCGTAGCGCTCCAAACCAAACCAAACAAACCAAGCCCCATACCCTAACTTAATTTGACTGATAAATTACTAATTTTACCAACCCCTTTTAAACTTTCCGTATTTTTTATATCTACCTTCAGCTGAGTGCTGAGCAAAAAGTGATGCGTGAGAATATAGCCACCTTGGAGTTTTAGTCTACAGAGCATACCATATAAGGCCATATAATTAACTTCGAAATTTTCTTACTATGACAATCCTGACCACAAGAAAAGAATCACATAATACCACAATGAAGTGGCACATAAATACCTTTTTACATTTACACTCTTCAAATACACTCGATTATCCCTTACAGACCTCATCTCTCTCCTAGAATGTGTTATTAAATGTGTTGTTAAATATGAATATGTGTATTTATTATCGAAGCTTGATCCACTTGTGCCGCTACGACTACAATTTACAATGAGTTCCAGTGCTAATATTGTCAACCTAACACACACACACACACACACACACATATATATATATATATATATAGAGAGAGAGAGAGAGGGGAGGACAGACCTATACCTAGATATTCATATATCTATATAAAAGTAACCGAACAAAATCAAACAGTACATCCGCTGCAAAAAAAGTAAATAAAATCAGAGCTGGTTATCGATTCCAATATAAAGAAGTTGCTATCATAGCACTTTTCTGATATAACAAAAAGCGATATATCTGCTACATTGTCTTTTAACTAAGAAATGAAAGATTTGGTTGGCATAATTACTTCTGTTTTTGAATTTCTTTGCAGTTCTTTTTTTTTTCCAATGCGGAGGCACTTGTCGTCAAACATGCGCCTATACTAAGCCGCAATTTTACTGCCCATTTTATTGTAGGGGCACCATATAGGCGGAAAACATTAAGCCCCTATGAAGGGACAACATGAGCGGAGGCATTTTTCTTGGCTCGACGCCAGGATTCGATCCGAGCACCCTCAGCACCGAAAGTCAGCGCGCTGTGCAACATGGCCACCACAAGCCCTCTCTTTGTAGTTCTATTTCACTTCTTTTTGTGTTGCTTTTATCCCGAAGGATTTTTCAATGCCAAAACGTGTTGATCTTAAGAATGAAAGCTCTCATAAAAAAATTATTTTCTATTCTAGAGTTGCCACTTAAAAAAAAAGATATTCCACCATTTCCATGGAACTTTACATTTTGCGAGCCGCTTTCATATTTCGGACTTCAGTCTCAACTTATACACACACACACACACACACACACACACACACACACACACACACACATATATATATATATATATATATATATATATATATATATATGTGATAATAATCACATTTGGAAAATTTAGCACAAGGGAATTGATGCGCAGAACTTATCGGAGATGGAGTCGGCACGAGGGTGTTGATCATACAGTAAATCGCTGCGCACAAATTGGAGAGATGCAGTCGGGCGTAGTGTTGATCCAGGGAAGCACTTACGAAATTTAGGAGATAAACACATGGAGCCATAGAAGAGGAACACAGATTTAAGACGCTATCCAGGAAATCATCTTTATTCAATTTTGAAGCATTGCGAAGGCTGCAGCGGCCACATGACTTGTCCGGCGTCCATGCCAGGACGGGACGTAAAAACAGCAGTGCTTACATTGGAGAGTTAAGAGAAAAGCGTTGTAACCACCGGACTGTGGACAGTAGGTCCGACAGCAACAAGAGTTAGAAACTAAGAGAGAAAAGTCTTCTGTTCATGCAATATTAAATGGGTGATTTGCGATATTGACGCCAGAGGGCCTAAACTACTTAATTTTTAATTGGGCAACTTTAGATTCGTGGAGTTCACGTGTCCACTTAAGTTTATCGGGACTTTACTCCTAGATCCCACGCTTGTTAGAACCGCGAACTGTTGACCTGGGCATAGGATAAGTGGCCATAAAGTTCTTGCAAAGTGGGGTTTTTGACGTTATACAAGACATCACTTCAGAACGGTTCGAGGGCTATTCAAGAATTTTGACACTATACTGGCATTCGAAATCTCATAAACTTTGAACACTCATATTTGGGGATGTTATTGAGTTCCGATACTTCACATGCCTGCTTAATGATCTGCAGGGCTACGATAAATTGTCTTATTTTACTTTTAGGTCGCAATTTTGGAAAAGGGATCATACTTTATTAACAATAGAATATGCTTTAAAGTAAAGTAATTTAGGAAGACGTGTTTTATTGTTACACACACACACACACACATATATATATATATATATATATATATATATATATATATATATATATATATAATATTAAAAACTAGTAATTTCTTAATTCAACAATCTTAACATTTAAAAACTATTAATTCCTCACTTTACTATTCCAAATTACAAACCCTTTTTTAATTCCTTGAAACAGGTAATTCCCTTTGGGCATTCGCGTTAAATTCCATTTTAAAATCTAACATTATTCTAAATTCCCTTGGGCATACGAGCTAACTTTCGTTTTCAAATCTAAGTCCTAAAAGGCCTCTAGTGGAAAAAATTAAATGGCTGCCTGTTTAAATGAAAACGAAACTGGCGTGGCGTGGGCAGAAAATTAAACGCTGTAGCGCATTTGTCACGCCTTTTCTTAACTTTTAACCAATTAAACCCTACTACGATCACATGACGAGATGAGTTTATATAAGGTTTGGGATCGCGTACATGTACGCTTTTTTGATAATGTAAGTGACTTGGAAAGACGTATTCTCCGTCTAATAAAATGTAATGCCGTAACTTGCCGAGTCGTTTATTCGAGCCACGACTACTCTTCATTCCCAGTGATGTGCTGGACGCCCAGTCTTTCCTTGGGTTGTCCAGTACGTTACATAGAGACGGCAGCATTCTCACCTGCTGCGACCACATCCCACTGGATTTTCCAAGGCATTTCGGCGTTTTCGTTTCAGCGTCACCGCGTATTTAATTTTCGCTTTAGCTGGGTGCATGAGTGCGCATTTCTGCCTTACGATGGTGAATCAGCTCCATCTGCGACCTTCGATCGGAGGCCAGCGTGAACGGCTCCATTTCGGTGTAAGTGAGATTGTCAATAAGTGCTTCGGCTTGCTGTGAGATTCATCCTAGATCAGTTTCAACGTGTGGGCGTCCAAGTCCGGTGTTTCTTCAAAAATTGTGTATTTTCCTTTTCAGAAATCTTGTGCCGGAATGTGTATACTTACGATTTGTGTTCCCCATTGCTTCGTGTGATCACCATTTAAATTCTTCGCGAGTGTCATCATGTAAAAAGTGCGTAATCCCCACCATTTAAAAATCATCAGTGAAAGTATTAGGTCATCGAAATTGTGTGCATAACAGAAAAATGTGTTCGCGATACAACTTCGTTCCAGCAGTTCAACGCAATAGTGCCTTCTTAAAATGTTACCTAAAGGAAAGGTTCTACAACTTCCGAAAAAGAAAAAAAAAATTTCTTTTAAAGTGCTCTTTCATAGTGTTCCAATTGGGATACTGTGTACTGGGACTAACTAAGCCAAGAACTTCACCAAGATAAATTCAGAACCGAGCTACAAATGTTAAAATTAGGAAGATATGTAATAGTGAAAATTAATAAGGATAATGGTAAAAAGTGTGAATAACACTTCAATTGGTAAGCTAAAATTTACAAATTATTGTGAAAAATTTTAATATTAATAGATACTGATAAAAATTTATTATAAATGTGTTTCGGTGAAAGTATTTTCAAATTATTGATTTAATTAAGTACCTATGATAAAAAATAAATCGATAAAAAGTAAAACGAAAGTAAGAATCATTGGTTTAAAACGTGTATTTTGTTTTTGATTTTAAAATGTTTCATTTTGATTTGCATTTTGATGGAATTTTAAGAGTATATTTTTTCATATTATAAGATATTTGAATTTAAAGAAATTTTGGAGACTTATATGTGATAAATTTATTATAAGTGTGTGTTTTTAGTGTAATTTTATAATATTTCCATGTTCTTTTTCTGATAATGAATATTTTAGTGTTTTAAGATAATTAATGATCCTTGGTTACGTTAAACTGAAATATTAAATGAGTAAAGTAATGTTACAAGTATCTAATTTAGCACGCAGTTCTGAATCGTCGCGGAGAAAAAAAAAATAACGTAAATCATTTCCGTTTTCGAGCGCCGTTGTATTACATTTCGAAGGTCGCCTCCGCAATAAATTTGAATGCTCAGCATTAGTTTTGTAAACACGATCACGAAAAGACCCAAACTTGTTTTGATTCATTTGACCTAGAATTTTTGCGACTTTTTAAATTTAAACATATGATACCTGTGGTTTTGGTTTTGGAAAATATCTGCAGGGATAACATAGTAATTTTCAGACATCAAGAAAATTTTATAATTTAAGTACTTTGACATATTACATTTGATGTTGAAACCTCGTAAATTGTTCTACGAATTTAAGTAAAGGAGATTTCTGGAGGTTAGTCGACAGTTAAAATTCGTGTTACGATTTTCATAAACGGAACGTCTTTATAACATGACTTAGGGTGCCAAAAAACCACAATTGGATAATTGAAAAAACCATTGTATGTTATATTTGGTTCATCCGCCCCAGAAAATTCTCGAAATGGGAATAATGAAGAATAATAAATAAGTAGAAAAGATAATATTATAATGAGAAATATGTTTTAAGATATTAAATACAAATGATGAATATTTTGGAACTTTACAGCGAGGATTCATACCAAAATGTGATATAAGAAAAGTAAAATTAATTTTGGTTTATCGATTTCATGATTAACTTAATAAAACTGAGATGGGTATTGGTAAAAGAATTTTGATTATTTGTGTCAATTAATAGAATAATAGTTTGAAATTTGAACATTAACATTAAATTATGGCAATTGATAGAGAAAATTAAGGTATTATTATTGTTATTATTGGTATTAGGAGTATTTTATTAGTGTGTGTTTAATACTTTCATATGTTGTGTATTTTGAATTCTATTGAATATAAAATTGATAGACCAAACTTTCACACTAAACGAGATTCTGAAATTGTCCATGCTTGCAGATTAAGATATTATAATGCACCAGAGAACTTAAAACTACACCACGAATAATGACAAACATTAGATCCATTTTTCTTTCTTTTCTATGTGATGCTTAACATCATTATATTTTTTTAATTGATATAATTAATTATGTGTTGTCCTACTAAAGATATATAAAAAAAAAAACTGTCTAACTTAAACTTTCTTCTTAAGAATACTATTATATGTGAATTTTTTTTGGGATCTCAATTTAAACACCGACTATGACAACTCTACTTCTTTAACCTTTCAGTAAATTTTCTATTTCTTGAAAAACACTTTCCTATCACCCACCTCTAGAAGCGCGTTGGATGTCGTCCCAACTGTTTAAGATCTTTTTTAATTTTTTTTACTATTTGTTTTTAATTCAACAACTCAGTCACTTAAAGTGCTGAAGACTATATGCTTGAGTAATGACTAAAACAGGGCTGGGATGGCCACTCCTTTTGTCCTCCCATTTCTATACATTATACTCCCACAGGTATGACAACTGCACCTTTTCCTTTTTTTCCATCTTTGTACTATACAAGATGCTGTTTTTCAACGCAGTCATATTCTGTCGGAGATTTACGGTTAGTCCACTGTACGGCTAAAAGACTCTTCCTCCTTATTAGTCAAAGAACAATATGGAGAAAGAAAACCCACTTGTTACACAAACATAAACACAACCCTCACTGCTTAGAGGTAGAATTAAAAAAATTTGAAACTAAGAGTTTGGGTAACACACATACAACAAGGTACCTTCAACACAAAAAATTGGATATCCACGTAGAATTAAAATAAGTGTACACAAATGAATAGTAGATAAATAATTTGAAAATAAAGTGAAAAGTATTGAGAATAAATAAATAAAGTTAGAATAAATAAGAATAATTAAAGAATATTGAATAGAATTTTGGAATGAATAAATGTTGTCGAAATAAAATGAATATAAGAAATGATGAAATGAGAATAATAAGAAATAAAAATGGTATTGAAAAGAAATTTTTTTTTGATAATAAGTAATATTGAAATAAAGGAGATAATGGATATTAAGAAAAAATAATGAGATAAATAAAGATACGAAAACTATATAATGAGTGATATGTTTTGTAATTTTTATGTATAATTGATATATTTGAAGTGTGATTTTATTAAATCTTGTGATTTTTATTGAAAGTGTGATTTTTATTATAAACTGTGATTTTTGTTATGTAACTAAAGGACTAATTTTCTTTATATGTAAACAAGTCGAGATAATGTGATATTTATGCATTCTACGTTTGTGAAGCAGAAATGACACAGCACTAAAAAGACTGTGATTTTTTTTAATTGGTGTTTTTTCCTCAACATATCAATGACTGTGAAAGGACTAAAAGTGTTGCAATTCATTACAAGATAAGTAAATAAAGATTTTTTTTTGGACTCACTCCATAGTAGTGAACGTTGAGGAAGAATTTTTGAAATTTTCAACTTGTTAATTTTCAACTTCAGTTACTTAATTTTTTTTTGTTTTAATATTTTTATTACTATGTTTTGTTATTCTGTATTATGCAAATCGAGATGATAGTAGATATTGTATTAAATGTATGTTTCCAGTGAAAATTTTTGGTAGTTTACAAATTTGTGGTTATGTTAATTGATTTTTTTTTTTTTCGAGATTTTGTTGTGTGGGGAGACGTCCCTATTCAACAGGTTTCAAATACATACTTATGTAGAATCTTCAATTTAATATTATGTGTCCTTCTTTTTAGTGATTTTATATATATTTTTCAGTAAATTTGATAATGTTGCTATGTCAGATCATCACGTGATCTTTAAAAATGTTTTTCTTGCAATTTAACTTTAATTGAACTTGATACGTTAACTTATTCCAAATTTTTTAATGCCCATTCTTCTCACTCATCTGAGTGAGTCTGCCCTCCAATGCAGGCATTGTAGGTCAGCCTCTTCTCGGACGGGGGGGGATATTCTATAATATTAAAAACTAGTAATTTCTTAATTCAACAATCTTAACATTTAAAAACTATTAATTCCTCACTTTACTATTCCAAATTACAAACCCTTTTTTAATTCCTTGAAACAGGTAATTCCCTTTGGGCATTCGCGTTAAATTCCATTTTAAAATCTAACATTATTCTAAATTCCCTTGGGCATACGAGCTAACTTTCGTTTTCAAATCTAAGTCCTAAAAGGCCTCTAGTGGAAAAAATTAAATGGCTGCCTGTTTAAATGAAAACGAAACTGGCGTGGCGTGGGCAGAAAATTAAACGCTGTAGCGCATTTGTCACGCCTTTTCTTAACTTTTAACCAATTAAACCCTACTACGATCACATGACGAGATGAGTTTATATAAGGTTTGGGATCGCGTACATGTACGCTTTTTTGATAATGTAAGTGACTTGGAAAGACGTATTCTCCGTCTAATAAAATGTAATGCCGTAACTTGCCGCGTCGTTTATTCGAGCCACGACTACTCTTCATTCCCAGTGATGTGCTGGACGCCCAGTCTTTCCTTGGGTTGTCCAGTACGTTACATATATATATATATATATATATATATATATATATATATATATATATATATATATATATATATATATATATATATATATATATTATAGAATCATTTATAAATATTTCTGTTTTAAAATAGTATTCCAAATTCAACTTAATCTTTTCTTCAGGGTTTTTTTTTCACGGGGGGGGGGGGGGGGAGATACACGAAGTTTCTCCCTTTTTTGGCACATTTTAATTACAAATTGTTGAAAATCGTGCAAGTAGCATATTTCTGAAATCCATATATAATTTATGTTTAATGGTTCCAAGCCTATTACAGTTTATTAGAGTTGTTGTTTTATATATACATATACATACATACATACATAAAAATAAATATATATATATATATATATATATATATATATATATATATATATACTAGCTGAAAACCCGTACTTCACTACGGAGTACATTCAAATTAAATACAACGGTCAATGTATGCAATTAATGCCAAAAATATGTCTAAATATATTTATAATAAATTGAACGATCAATGTATGCAATTTATGTAAAAAAAAACGAAAAAATATATTTAAAAAAAATCGTAACGGATATTTTTATAGACAAAATAATGTAGAAGAAAATATTCAAATTAAATGTAATAGGACATACTAAAGAATATAGTACAGTTAATATAGTACAGTTTGAGGAACATAATATCTTTTATTGTATTTTAAAATTTTTTTGGATAATGTCCAATCGTCTGCCGCATTAGTAAGAAAAAATTATTTTTTTGTCTATTTAGTTGTTATGCACGTGACGATAAATTTATTTAAAGTACCAGGAAAAGAAATCACGTGATCAGCATTCAATAAATTAAATTCTAAAAGTTAATCTTTAAAAATTCACCAAAAATCAGAAAATTTAGGTAAAGATTCGAAAAAGATCTCATTTTAAAGGAATTTTTATGCTCTTTCATGTGATGGAAACTTTATAACCCTCGAATTATTATTTTAAATGGAAACTTTAAAAAGTTACTAAAACAGCTTAAAACTTTAATTTAAAAAAATCTAAGAAGAATTTTTAAAAAATATTTCTTAGTGCACCCCTACACTATAAGAAGAATCGCCATGCCAAATTTCAGCGCTTTAGGTCCAGCGGTTTGTTCTGTGTGTTGTATGTCAGTCAGTCAGTCAGTTACGGAACTGTTTTATATATATAGATATGTGTATGTGTATGTGTGTGTGCGTAGGTAGGTATGTATGTATAGTATGTAGTGTGTGTGTTTGTGTATAAAGGAATGAGACAAACATAAATAAATGTATTTGAAGGAAGGATTAGACCATAGTTGATCATCACAAAAAGATTTCATTCTAAAGTGCATTTTGTAGCTCATGAGAAACAAAACAGAAATCCTGCAAGGCATTTAACAAAACTCGCTTCTCAAAAACTTTAGCAATTTGCTCAAAAGCGTGCCAGCCAACGACGAGAAAATAACACGTGTTACATCTAACACGGTTCGTGTGAAACGTTCCCTAACTTCGCCTGACCAAGTGACATAGTAGCTTACGACTTGGGCTAGGGAGTGTGAAAGGACATATGCTTCGAAAGTGTCTTACACTTTTTTTGACTGGGAAAAAAGGGCGAGAAGCATGGCATCACGTTGTTCTTGACACTTCGAGTTTATGCTTCGATAAGCAAGATTCAAGAGTTTTTCATTGACATATATGCATTTACTTTTTAGCATATTTTTCTGAGAAGGCATTAAAATATCATTTTAAGTATTTGTCAGGCATAAAGTCAACAGTAAAGCTCCACTTTGTAATGCAGTGTCTTTAAGCGATATTGTCATATTCGGAATGTTTGATCATATAAAGAGATTATTATCAGTATTGCGCCTTGACATTTTACATGAAAATATACTTTAAGCATGGCTTCTTTTTTTATTAGAATCATTCAAAGAACTACGAAATTAAAATAAAGCTAGGAGAAAATGCCGAAATCCCGAAGTGCAGCAAAACACTGTATATCTGCATTCCGTTTCTTTGTTCGGAAAAAAAAATGTCAGAGTGTCTGAATTCGTTCCAACTATTTTTAATCTTTTGGGGAAGTTTAAGCGTATAAAATATGTATTCTTTATATTTAATGGCATTAGTGATATTTGATTCATTGCTAACTAGTTTCATTTAAGTCACTAACTGTGGAGTTTTATACTCATTAAGACATTTAAAAGCGTGAATCAAATGTTAAGAAAGAAATTCTTAGAATTATTTTTATGTAAAACTCTCAATTAAAATAAATTTAGTTACAACTATTTAGTAACTAGCTGTTTGCCTGGCATTGCCTGGGTATTTATTTATCCCAATTTTTTATTACACAGGAAAAGGAATGGATTCTACCTATAGTGAAGATCTAAGTAAATTTTATTTTCTTGTTTTTAAAAGTAAATACTGTATACAAATGATAAAGTAAAATTTCATGGCACTATCGTTTAGGCTTAAATTAATTCACTCTATTATTAATTTAAGCCTAAACTTGATTAAAAACAACATTTTTAGTTTCCTATATTGCTCTCAGTGACTCCGAAAACTATGGATTCGACACTACTCTCGGTCATTTTGAACATTTTACTTTTGAGACCTTTTTCCTCCTTCCCCCTGTGCTGATGGGGCCAAAAGTTGCACTTAAATGACATCGGGAGTGTCACTAATTATCATAGCAACCCCGAAAACTATGGATTCGACACTATTCTCGGTATTTTGGACATTTTATATTCACCCCTTCAGAGGCGTTCCAGAGTGATGCTGGAACATACATACATACATACATTTATCTATTTATATAAAACAGTTCCGTAACTGACTGACTCACTGACATACAACGCACAGACCAAACCGCTGGACCTAAAGGGCTGAATGCATGGCGATTCTTCTTATAGTGTAGGGGTGCACTAAGAAAGATTTTTGAAAAATTCTTCTTAGATTTTTTTAAGTTAAACTTTTAAGCTGTTTTAGTAACTTTTTAAAGTTTGCATTTAAAATAATAATTTGAGGGTTATAAAATTTCCATCACGAGATCATAAAAATTCCTTTAAAATGAGATCTTTTTCGAATCTTTACCTCCATTTTCTGATTTTTGGTGAATTTTTAAAGATTAATTTTTAGAATTTAATTTATTGAATGCTGATCACGTGATTTCTTTTTCTGGTACTTTAAATAAATTTATCGTCACGTGCATAAAAACTAAATAGACTATAGTATCGGCAACCTTTGTTGACACATGCCTCCACTCCTTCCTTACTATTCTGTGAAATGGGCAGAAAGGTTAAGCGGTGTGTGTGATGTAGTCTACACATTCCGCGTGCGGGAGACGTAATTGCCTCCATTCCTCATGTGTTGTTCGGAGAACAATATTGAAAAGGCAAACTGTCTGAGGGTGACATAAAGTTCAGCTGTCTTGGCGGCAGATGATCTCCATAGAAAGACCTGTTAGTAATGTTTTCTGTTCCAGAGAATTGTACATTTTTCAGGCTAACAAAGACCCGATGAGGGGCCGATGCAGCCTTTCAGCTCCAATTACGGTAAGGTAACTTGGAAAAACATCATTAACGAGACCGTCCATCAAGAGGCATGGTAGATGTCCAGTTGAAAGAGGACCCGCGGCCGACAAAAAGAACCGACTCTGGGATGTCGTTTCAGCCGGGGGGAAAAACAGCTGAAGGAGCGGTCAGTAGCGAGATGACGTCAGCGGGCTAGCGAATTGTCACGAGGAGCGCGAGGCTTTTATAAAGAGGGGATCGCGGACTCGCCTGGACAGAGAGAGAGAGACCAGGAACCGGAGACGACTTTTCGAGATTTTTGACTGGAGGCTCGGGAGCTGTGACTTAGCTATGAGCCTATCGAGTTTGGTTTGCACGTGTAAGGTGCCCATCTACTACTTGTAAATAACAGTGTACATAGTTTAATAGTCCAATAAAGGACGTAATTTAATCTAGAATTTCTGGTGTCTTGTGTCACTAAATCATGACAATACTTTTACGAGGTGCTGTGGCCACATTATCACAAGGCAAAAAAATAATTTTTTTTCTTACTAATGCGGCAGACGATTGGACATTATCCAAAAAATATATTAAAATACAATAAAAGATATTATGTTCCTCAAACTGTACTATATTAACTGTACTATATTCTTTAGTATGTCCTATTACATTTAATTTCAATATTTTCTTCTACATTATTTTGTCTATAAAAATAACCCTTACGAATTTTTTTAAAAATATATATACTTTTTTTTTACATCAATTGTATACATTGATCGTCGTATTTATTATATATATATATATATATATATATATATATATATATATATATATATATATATATATATATATATATATATATATATATATATATATATATATATATGTATATATATATATATATATATATATATATATATATATATATATATATATATATATATATATATATATATATATATATTGTATTATTTGTGTCTATTATTTGAAGGTGCCAACAGATATTTCTCTAATTTACTTGCAAACAAATTTAAAGATTATTTTAGACATTGCTATTCGTATAAATTTTATTATGAACAGGTATTACATTTTTCAGTGTAGCATGAATTTCTTAAAGATTTACAAGTATATTCCTCATCTCAATAAGAAAAAATGTAGAATTAAATTTTCAAATGCACATCGCATCAGCATATTGTAAACAAATTTATAGCTGCCTTAAATGTATAACGAGCAACTTAAACGTATAGGGGGATTATAAACTTATACAACCATCTGCATGGAACTGCACGAAAGTAGCAAATCGTCGTCAGGCAACTGTTAGCAGTATCTGAATGTCACTAAGCAGGCTAATACTTTCTTACATTTGTCTCGGAATTATTAGCTCTTATTATTCGAACTGAGATAACAGAACCTCCACAAAGCTAAGAATTTTTAAAGGTAATATCAATTGGGGAAAATACTCTCCGAATGTACCAGATGAAATCAGAGGACATTTTCTAAAAACTATACCAAATTAGCTATTGCTGACCATCAGACGGGTAGCTTACTTTTAACTTTCTTTGTAATTTTTACATTACATCCAAGGATGTTGTATAGTGTTTAGCAACGCAAGCTGCCACCACGTGGATCTGAGCTCAAATCCTGGCCTTGACAAAGATGTCTTTGTATAGTTCCTTCTTAAGCCCCTGTCAGCGCAATACATCAGTTTTGCTTCAGAAGCAATACTACTCCCCGAAATAGAAAACACATTCCTCGAAAATGATAAAGGAGGAAGCTCTCAGGTGCGATAACTACTCTATTCTGATCAACACTAATTATTTTTAAAGGAAATTCACAACTCTATGGGAGGATTTTTGGGGTTTGATAGAGGTTTTAGAGTGCACCTTTGGTTTACTAGCTAGATGCTCCCATTGTAAAGTAGCCAGCAAGTCTCAGCGTGTACACGGGCAAATGTCCTGAGGATAAGTGGCTGCCGCTTTTCCGGGATCCTATGATTCAAGCATGTCCTATTAACGCCTATTCGACGGCATTCGATTCGTTCGTTTATACGATTAACTTGTGCGCAGACTGATCGGCATCATATGCTTATATATTTTTATTTTAAGTTTATTGTGGAATATTAAAGTTTAAAAACAGTTTTAACCAGTTTTACACATTGAGAAACCCCAGGAATACTTAAGACCACAACAACAACAAAATCATTATTTTACCATTATTTTGTTTTAAACTTTTTCTCTGCAAATATATACACCTCCAATACACCTCCAACTTGTCCAGCATCCACGTATTTATGTTTTTCCTTTGTTATTTGCATAGCCGGAAATACACTAGATGGAACATAATTTCAAAGGCGGAATTTCTCTAAATTTTTACTAATGACTGACAATGTAATCATCCGACCTACACCGGAAAGAACCATCATTCATCACGAATAATGGTACAAAATTTAGAGTGGTTGAAGTGTCTAATTTTGCCTATTTTAGTTTGACATCTATCTGGTAACTAGTCTTACCAGTTTTTGACCAGTGGTGAAGATCGGAAGACTCAGATTGACGAAAATTTAAACATACGGCCGAAACTTCAAGGAATAACATACGGTACAGGACAACAACAGAGGATTTGCGAGATGATAATACACAAAATAGTTAAAGAAAACTATAAAAACATTATTTTTATAAGTTAGTAATAAAGCTGTAGCAAGGCATTACCTACATAAAATTAGCTTCAAAAACGTTTAACATTTTTTTCTATCACAAAATCCTTGAAATATACCTTGTAGCTATGCATACAACCCCCTTTTTTAATATCAAACACCTCTCCGAGAAGGCTCTATTAACCCTATCCGCATCTCAATGGTTAAAATATCGAAAATCGCATAAGTTTACACGGTCATAACCTCCTCCAATGAAGCACCAATTTCGTCACGCAAGATTCAAGAGACGCCGCAAGGAGTTTTAATACGCAGGGGGATGTTAAATTGAAGTCTGGAGAGGGGGGGGGAAGGGAAATTTTATAGCCCAGGGAAAGGTATGTCTTAATTTTCAGGCCTTCAAAGCATGACTTTCGATCCTTCCGATGCAGAGTTCAGGGTCGCGTGTGCGTCTTAATTAACCGTTCCGAAGCATTTCAATTCGAAAAAGTTATTTAACTTTGTTGCCGAATACGAATAAGCGATCAAAATCAGATATTAGATGCGAAAGTTGTGTTTGTGTATTTGGGGGGAAGTTCCGATGATTTAAAAATGTCTGAGTTGGTGATTTGAGAAGTTTAAAAGTTCCAAGATGATTATTTGAATATCAGATGTATATGTGAGCGAATGGAAAAGGGTAAATTAGAAAAATGAGGGAAAATTTTACTCCGAATGATTACTTATGATTTTTTTAAAGCAAGTGTTGTAGATGATACGTTGTTGTTGGAAGTGAAGTTTTCTTATTTTTTAATTGGTTTGTGTTTACTCAAATCGGGAAACTTTTTGAATTTTATTGCTGCCTACAATTTTGTCATTAGGAACGAAACTCATACTTACATATGACGTAGTTTTTAATAATTTTATAGCTAGTGATTTACGATTTTTACAGTTTTAATATGACTTAAATCTCGCCAGCATTACAGAGCATACTGAACATTAGAAAAAATTTCAAGTGTTGTTTTCATTAAAACAATATAATACTTAAAATCGCCAATACTTAAAAGTTATATCTTAAGAATGTCTTACTAAATAACTTCGATGTATATTTTTAAATCTTTCTGCATTCCTTTAACTCAAACAATAATCACATTGAGTTATTCAACAAAATTAATACCTTTCATAAAAAAATCTTTTTCTAGCAGTTAGTATTCTATTTATATGGAATGAAATGTTTGTACTTTGCTTGACAATTCACCGAATCTGTTGTGACTGATTTTTAAAATCCATTTGATTCAAAGAAAATTTCAAAGCACTCTCTCATATAATGTTAATCATACCGAACAGCTTTGTATGGGTGAGAAAAATCAGAGAAAAAGAACTAGAGTTAAAATTTCAGAAATGTTGTTTGGCGCACTCCCACTGAAAATTTTAGTGATTTAACATTAAAATAATGTATCTCATACTCTATTATCACTAAATTACACTGGTGTAAGAAATTAAGAGAATTTGCAGACCTGGTCGATTATCTCCAGAACTACTGTACCGATTTTAATGAAATTTAATATGTATATACATTGATACAATACAAAACAAATAACCATTCAATAATTGTAATACACACGCATGATCGTGCGTAACACTCGTTGGAGTCGGAAGGTATGAAACAGCGGTTGCAGAATAAACAAAACAATGGGTTAATAGATGGGTTAATAGGGGGTATGGTCCCCTCTTACAGATATACAGGTCTCGCAGAGTGATTTCATACTTGAAATAAGGCAGTTTATCATTTCCTGTGGCAATTGGTCCCACTCGTTCAGCAACGCTGTTTTCATTCCCTGAATGGTTCTCGGAGGGGGGTTGCGAGTTGCAATTGCCCTCCCCATAGCGTCCCAGACATGGGACGCTTATAGGGTTAAGGTCAAGAGATCTGGCTGGCCAATCCATCCGGCGAATATCCTCACTCTTTAGAAATTCGTCGACCAGAAGAGCTCTATTTGGCCTCGCGTTATCATCCATTAAAAGGAACTCAGGGCCAACTGCACCCCTAAAAAGGCGAACATAGGGCTCCAAGACCTCATCCCTATACCTCACACCAGTCACAGTGCCTCTTTCAAAGACATGGAGAGGTGTGCGGCCATCCAACATGATGACTGCCCAGACCATTAAACCTCCTCTGCCATATTCTGTCGATTTCGCGGACATTGGAGGGTAGGTAGTGGGTCCCTGGTTCTCTCCATATGAACGTACGGCGAGAATCGGTGTTTAGGCTGAACCGAGACTCATCAGTGAAGAGAACGGTCTCCCACTGATCCATACTCCAATATCTATACTCTCTGCACCATGATAAACGGATTCTCCTGTTCGTAGAAGTGAGCGAGATGAAAAAAGCAGGTCTTCTTGGAACCAACCCTCTCTCATGAAATCTTTTGGAAACAGTCACCCTTGATACACGGGTTCCTGTGGCTGCATACAAGTCACGAGAGAGCTGAGAAACTGTAGCACGCCTGTTACGCCTCGCTATAATCGACAAATGACGATCTTCTCTGGCCGTCATGGCTCTTGGACGACCTTGCCCAGGCTTTCTCTCGATGGATCCGGTATCGTGGAACTGTTTCCATAAGTTACACACGACGCTGGGCGTTAAATTGAACTCTCTACAAATTTGGATTTGAGATTGGCCTGCAAGTATTGTATTACTGAAGTCTGTGAAAGTAAACTTAAAATTTAAATTGTATTTGAGTGTATAGCGTGTAACCACTGAAAGTCAATAATCAAAGTAATTAATGTTAACAATCAAAGTAATAGTGTTAGTTTGTGTTACACAATATAGAATTGTAAAATTTTAAGCAATGAGAAATGTGTTAATAGAAAAAGTAAGTGTGTTTATTGTAAAGTGGAGTTAATAAATTGACAGAGCAATTGCTAATTGAAATGTAAAGCAATGTGTTAAATTATTGTGAAATGTAATAAGAGAGTCAATTAGTAATTATAAAGTAAGAGTAATTGTAATTGCAAAGCAATACAATGCGTTAGAGTTACTAAGAAATGTGATACTCGTGTAGTAAGGTGATAATTATAAAATAAGCTGTTAATGAGTAAATAGTGAAGAAATATATCAAAAGTAAAGAAATATAAGGTGCTAACTTTTAGTGTAAGTAAAAAGAAAATAATTCTATGTAAAGTTATTGCACTCACCAAATATAATGTATATCGTGTATTATATATTATATCCAAAGGCAGTGTATGTTATGTATTATTATGTATTAGATGTTTTTGTATTGTTATGTTTTGATTGTTATGCATTGTTTAGTGTATACCTATTTTGTTTAATGATGGGGTTTAATTTGGCCCACCTAAATGTAGCTATTTTTTTTTTTTTTTTTTGTGTACTGTTTGCTAAGTGAGCACTCCTTGTGTTAAAATTTGTGTTAAAATTTGATGAATAAGAAATGTATAATCGAACTTAAATAAGATATAATAAGGTCAAATTTATAAGTCCAGATGGAACACGGTAAAACAGAAATTAGATTTGAAGCTGTCGATAGAATTGATGGTTTAAGAAATTGAAGAATTTTTTATGTTTTAGCACCTAATTAATAAATTAATTAACAAATTAAGGAATTAAAATTGTTGCCACTGAAATAGATTTAAAAAATAAAAATAGGATTTGATATTAAGAATTAAAATTTTTAAGATACAGGTCGTCGCTTTTTGCGCGGAGGATGCTTTTATATATACGCCGTTTAAGCTCACACTGCGGTCGGCAGAACATCTCGAATACTTCTGCCAAGCGCGTAAGAACTCGTACACTGAAAGATGGTAATAAAAGTTGATCCACTTGTTATAAAAACTCAAAAAATTAGTTGTTTGTTAATAAAAAATCTATTTGGTGACCACACTCTGCAGTAGTTAGGTGCCCTCTTTGCCATATCCCCCCCCCCCCTTGTTTGCAAGCAAATTACATTTTTAGTGTTTATTTTACACAAAATGCGATAACTAATGATGTGGATCCAAAAATATTTTTCATTTTTTCATGCGTAGTTAAAATTTTATCTATTAAAAGATTTTGTACTGCCTTTGTGACTTGGTAACAAAACTAAATTAATATAACACTGAAGGCCTTTACAAATTTACTTTTACCCTAATATTAAAAAATATTACAATTAATTATGCATTTTAAATGAACTGCTTCAAATAATTTTGACAAATATATGCTTAAACGCTCCCTAATATATTAGTATATTCAATTTGTTTAGTTATCTATATACAGGGTGTACAGGCACGTGATCAGGTGGAAGTGGTATTTAATTACTAATGGAGAGTCTGAAAAATCATTCTTTCACTTACTTCTATGTGTGATGGGAAAAGCTGCGGATCTAAGCGACTTTGATAGAGGACAGATTGTAATGGCTCGAAAGCTCTGAACAAGTATTTCCGAAACTGCACGACTCGTGGGTTGTTCGCGACCTACAGTTGTTAGTACTTATGCAAAGTGGATGAATGACGGTGAAACCAGCAGTAGACGACATGGTGTTGGACGTCCACACGCTATCAAAGAAAAAGGTCGTCGGAGACTGTCTCGCATGGTGAAGCAAAACCGGAGCCAGACAGTGGCTCAGCTGACAGCCCAATACAATGCAGGGCCAAGTAGAATAGTATCGCAGCACACTGTTCAGCGGACACTGTTGGATATGGGGCTACGCAGCAAACGTCCCA
Source organism: Dolomedes plantarius (assembly GCA_907164885.2). Lineage (NCBI taxonomy): Eukaryota > Metazoa > Arthropoda > Arachnida > Araneae > Dolomedidae > Dolomedes > Dolomedes plantarius. Next base: position 155,096,478 of record OU015496.1, on the reverse strand, counting down.
CTCGTGTGCCTTTGCTGACCAAGCGCCATCGCCAACTGCGCCTGCGCTGGGCCCGGGAACATCGCGACTGGTCCATGGATCAGTCTGAGAGAGTTGCCTGGTCAGATGAATCACGGTTTGTCATTCATCACACTGATGGCCGTGTCAGGATATGCCGTCTTCCAGGCGAACTGTTGCTCCCGCAATGTATAGTAGGTCATACACAGGCCGGTGGTGGCGGTATTATGCTTTGGGGGCCGTTCTCTTGGGCGTCTCTGGGACCCGTGGTTGTGGTAGAGCAGACCATGAATGCTACAGGGTATCTGAACATCATTACGGACCAGTTGCACCCTTACATGGCCTCTGTTTTTCCAGCTGGAAATGGAATGTTCCAACAGGACAACGCCCCGTGTCACAAGACTAAAATTGTGTTGGAATGGTTCCAGGAACATGATGCTGAATTCCAGTTAATGTCCTGGCCACCTAACTCACCGGATCTCAATCCGATAGAACACATTTGGGATGTCATGGGACGGCAGCTCAGAGTTCAAAGACCACCAATTCGCAATATCTCGGATTTGCGTGACCGTTGCTTAAACATCTGGTACAATCTGTCTCCGGCCATCTACCAAGGACTTGTGGCATCCATGCCAAGGCGGGTTGAAGCTGTGTTGCGCGCCAAAGGTGGGCCAACTCGTTATTGACAGGTGGTTATAATATTGTGGCTCTTGAGTGTATATATATATATATATATGGCGTCGCTCTATGCCCGTTCGCTAATTTATAAATTTGCAGTCATCATGTCCAGTAATGTCGTTGGCGAGTGGAAGACACGTAGTATAAATAATCAATCCATAATTCGAATCAGTTCATTTATTTCTTCTTTAAGAAAACCACGCTCGAAATCTTTATCCCTAGATCACCATTTTCCAAACTCTGCGGCGCCGAGCAGAGCGGCCGCAAGCAGAGAGCTCCCAATTTAATCTGCGTAATTCTATGTTCTATCAGCGCGTCCCTCTTTATTGCGCATGCCCAAAGCACCACATGGTAATTTCTAGAATAGTCTTTTGTTTACGTAAGCATTCATTTTCCCGCCAAACCCTGTTCATCAAAAATAGATTCCCTCGATGTAACTTCGCGAATCGAGGTCATCTTCCGAAACGGGGAAAAACCGTTTTTCCCAACGCATTTTGCCAATGATTTTAATGTTAAATTTGATTATTCTGAGGCCCCCCCTGTAAATTTAATTAATGTTTTGACTGATACACACACACACACACACACACACACACATATATATATATATATATATATATATATATATATATATATATATATATATATATATATATATATATATATATATAAACTAAACTCATGGCACTACAGTCTGATGTGGACCAGGGCCGGCGGTACCCATCTCCACTTTCTTGACCTCGAGGCTTGGGGTGCCATACAGCATATGTCTCAGTCAGGTGGTCAACGTGACGTGGGACCCCCAGAGTTTAGTTCCCAAGCATGCTTGGTCCTCATTTTATCGACCCATTCAAGGGATGAAATTCTGAATATATATATATATATCTTAGTTCTAACTCTGGATTTCTTGAAACCACTTTATAAATATTTAAGTGAAAAACAACAGTTTCAATAAAAATCTCTTTCATTTACCTGTTCATGATAAAACATTGCCATTTTTATAAAAAGTGGATGCTGCCAAGTAAATGGACAACAACACTTAATAAATAAGTGATTGGTCTCTTTCAAAAATGTTTTTACAAAATGTGTTGTAAGCGTATATTTATAAAAACGTTGAATGCACTAGTTATAATCTCAAAATAAAAGTTTAACCAAGTAAAAATAATTTCAAATTAAAAAGTTGTTCATTTTCATATTTATCTGTAAACGGTTGCTATATCCATAGAACATGGAATGGCACCAAACAATTATGGATTAAAATTAGTTTAATGCATAACTGAGTTTTAAAAGGTTAGAAAATATATATTTGCAAAACAAAATCCCTTTCAAGCTTCTTGACTAGGTGGATTGGAAATTTTATATTCGTTATTCATACCAGTTTGTGCATCTAAGTAGGAAATAAATCTTGTGAACTTCATTGCATAATTACGCATTTGTATGTTGGCGTAAAATCTTTAAGGTTGCATTCTACCATGATTCTGAAGTAACATTAGTTCCATAAAACGCAGAGAGTTCCTTTAGTTCATAGAACTTCTGTTCGTGACTTGCAAGAAATGCATACTAAATCCTGAATTGCGTGTGTCTAACAATTAACGGCTTTAATGTATTTCGATTTCAAATTTGTGAGAAAAAAAAAGAGTTGTCGGTAGTGATACTCCATAATATTTAGGCAGTGGTTGAAGATAATATTGAATTTCGATATCGAGTTACTGGCGAATTTGATTGCAAGATTTGAAGGCCTTACAATCAACGTCAACCGTAATTCAGATTTTTGGAGTTCAATAAATGAAATCAATATACTGGATGCAAAGAATAAAAAGGCGAATCAGGGATGTAAATCACTTCACAAATTTAAATTTCAAATGAGATGTTCGATATTTTACAGGAAGTTTTAATTTTTTTTACACCGTTCTCTCTTTCTTTTCATTACATTCCTTGCACGCATGCGTTTTAAGCCTAAATAAGTGATAGTGAGGATACCAAATTGTGTTATGGCTGAACATACATTAAATATCTGTAGAATGTTTTAACCCGAAAGAAGTATCAAATGTTCAATTAATTTAACCCTCACACACATAACAAACAGCTATTGCATAACTTTTTGTTGCACACTCGCTACATTTGTTCAATTTTACTGTCCTCTCTCATCTTACCAAACTCGTGATCTTACTCGACACCTTACCACTCGTGAAAAATGACTCGTGGCCCATCCCGCTTGACCAGTGTAAACCTTCTCAGTCAGTATGCACATGTGGAGGGGGTGGGGGGTCGAAGCGTATTTCTTGGACAGTTTAAAAAGATTTATTTATTTATTTATTACAAATGCCCGGAAGAATGGCTATGACGCCATTTGTCCCCAGTAAAGGGTGGGACTGCTGGCTATTCATTTAAGGGGGCACCGTATAAGTGGCCAGCATTACCCCCTACAAGCTGGTCCCGTATTTTAGAACTGAATCAAGTGACGAGACTGGAACACTTGACCCCGAACCTTCAGAGGTAAATCTGAGAACTGGAGGACTTTGCAGCCACAACAGATTTTACGTGCCCCGGCCACCATTAGTGAATACGGCGGTAGATTTTGTCAGCGACCGGCATCGAACCCGCAACCCTCAGATCATTGGCTCGACGCCTTTGCCAACCGGGCCAACGCGGCCCCAGATTAAAAAGATTGTAATGGGAATTTGAGTTGATTTTAGCTCAGTTTAGATATAGGTATGTAAGTCGTCAAGAGTCAAGCAAAGCAGTAAACACTTGTTGTAGTAGTTGCTTATGCTCTTTTGCCAGAATGCATTCCAGACCAGGCCCAAATATGCTTGCAGGCCGAGGGGTGCGTCTCCGGTTTATAATAGCACCACACGGGTCGGAGTTCAACTTACTCAGGTGCCACCTCAATTTGGACCGAGCAACCCCAGGGGTGACATCTGGGGGGATCGTACCTCCCCCCCCACCACTGACGTCAATGAAGGCCTTTCAGGTCTAGGGAATTAACCTGCCTAGGAAATTTTCCGGCCTAGACACCAAGGTATTTAATGGCGCTTGTCGTGATTTGATCCTAGCACCCTCAGTACTGAAAGCCAACACGCTACCATTAGGCTACCTCTGGTCAGTGAACACTGTCTTTAGTTCAGTAATTTGCACCTCGACTTTGAAACTTTATGTAGTTATTCAGATTGTTATGGTAAAAGATATAAACAATTACCAATAGAATAAGGTTGTTGTATTTGTTCTGATGTTATAGGGTAGACATTAATACTAGCTGGTGGTTTCGCTTATAGTATATTGAGTCTTTTACAAGTTGGGATAACTCCATTCAAGTAATAAAGGAAATTGAAAGATCTAACGTACACTTTTTGACAAGAAATACAACACTAAAATCCAGAATACGTCTCAGAATCAAGAATGGTGAGCAATCATATTTGTAACTGTGTGTATTCGTGTATGCTTGCATCCGAAACAAGTCGATCTCTGTAGGTTATTCTAACTATAAATTTCTTTGAGTTTTGTATATTGTTTTGGGATCTAGGGGTAAGGAAAGTTGTTAGATTTAATTACTTAATAGAAAATCTAGATAATTTGAAGCTAAGAAGTACGAAAAATAACAATGGAAAGTAAACAACAAGGAAAGAAAAAAAATTAAAATGTATTAAATATTTTCTTGTGTGCTTAAAAATTTTTAATGGCATATATTCATTAAACTAGTATTTTTATAAAGATATATACCATTTCCGTTTTCTTTTTTATTTATACAATTATACCTGAATTTATGGAAAACTGAAATTTTTTTCAAAGAGGAAACATTTTAGGTTACCCGTAAAACAAGATGAGTTTTTTAAAATAAATAAATAAATATATATATATATATATATATATATATATATAACAACAATACACAAAATTGCAAAAAAAAAATTCCTAAATTATTTATTAAGAAAAATCCCTTTAAAGTTATAGAAAAGTTCGCAAGATTTTTATCAGTGAATTGTGGAAATTTGAAATAAATTTAAAGTTATTTCCAATTGTTAAACTTTTGATAGCGATTATCTGGTCCAGTATATTAGGCAAATATCCGGATATACAAAATCGGGTGATTTGGCTGTTCAAGTTCAATTATCGTTTGTGTTTGTCAAACAGACTCATATTCTGCTGGCGCATGAGCCAATGAGTAATTTGCAAGCAAATTTTGGGAATTGACGAGCACGACGTGCCAAAAGCCAGAAGACTCGACTTATTGCGCGAGAAATTCTAGTGAGAATGATCCAATGGATAAATTACAGACTATGTAACATTAGGTTTGAATAACAAGTTGAGGTTTGCTTATATGACGAATAAAACAAAGCTTATATATATTGAGTGTCTATATTTTTAAGGAAAGTTAATATTATTGAAAATTTATTAATAAAAAAATTGAATGCTTATATCATCATCAAAAAGTTTTCTTGTACTCATTTCTACAGTTAAATGCGCTTTAAGTTTCAAGAGCCCGTTTGTATGAATTCGACTTTTTTTAAGATGGTAGAAAAACGTAATATCGTGTCAGAATGGTCGCTGGTTCAGTGTGTGCATTTTACAACACAATTTTGAACAGAATTTTCTTAGCATAATTAAGTTAACGAAGCAGCAACATTTTCCACATTATTCTTTAAAATTCTAAATTATTCACAACAATTGCAAATTTATATAGTATGTCTAAGATTATAAGCGACAGCTTGTTAATTTCACACTTTAAACAGGTTTCAAGAAACAAAAGCTTAGAAATGCTGTACAGAAAAATTGTCAGCACGGAAATTTGTAATAAACGAAAACGCACCTGAAATTCTTGTTCGATTTTATACCATAGAATATTCCTTATACCGTAGAATATTCTTTTTCAACAGTTTGCGGAGGTTTAATTGGACAGGTGTAAAAGAAAAAATAGATGTTCTCGTAAACGTTCTTATGATATTAACCGTCCGATATAACTGATGCATTGGGATATAATTCTAAAAAAGGACTTATCTAATGTCTTAATTTTAAAAAAAAACCTGGAGGGACGTCAACACATCTCTTTACTCATAGTGCAAAGCCCATTAAGAGCATAAAAGAAAAGAAAATCGATGTGTCTATGTCTGACTAGAGTAAAACAGTAAAGAAAACATACACTTTCATAGATCTTATTTACATTTCCCGGAAACAATAGAAAGCCATTTTACTAAGACATTGGTCTCTTTTCTAATCAAAGGGACTAGAACAAACGAATGTTGATGATTTATAAAAATTGTTAATTTTAACCGTTCAAATAACCAATGTTTGTATTCGTCAGTCCCTTAAAACGAGACTCGAAGCCATGCATTATAAATGCCAGTTACTGACTTTTATAGTTGAAAAGCAAAAGTATATAATTAGTCTCCTGTCCCTTAGATATCTCTTATTATAATAAGATAATTGGGGATCTAAACAAAAGGTTCTTCCTTTTTTAATAAAGGGAAATTGATTCCAGAAAAAGTTCGTTCCAGTTAATTTTGTTTACCTTTCAACCATATCTTTCGGTCAATAGAATGTTTAGGCGTACTCAAAAAGTCCAGAAGTATATTTTAAAATGTAGGGCCCACGGCCGGGTCGTTACCCACCTTGAACATGAGATCAACTCATCTTACCTATAATAAATATATATATACACGTGTTTACATATGGCGCCTCTTTCTCTTCTGCATTTTTACTATACACATGTATAGATAAATGTATAAATGTAGTAGTTTCTCCTGCCACAAGCAAATCCCTTACGTAAGTGGAAACAACATAAACGTATCTGATCATTTGACCCCGAAACTGATCCTTTTAATATAAGCATTACGTGTGTAGCCTTGTAGTGGCGAACACACACGTCTGTACGCCAGTCTACCCTTGCAGTTTCATCTTTCAGACATCATCACATCGTCGGAGAAGGGAATGGGCGGGGTTTATTTGATCATTTGGCGAAATGCCATTTCCGCCGAAACGATTCCTTAAATGTAACTTCTTGTTGTGGACGAGAGTTGGAAAAGAAATGTCACGCACGAAACGGGGTTGATAGCATCTAACCCTTAATGCCACGAAAAACAAAATGCTTTTGATCTCCCTAGAACCACTGAAACGAAGGCTACCAAACAATGTTTCGTAAAGAATAAAATTTGGAGACGAAAAATGATTCAGAAAACACTCCTATATTCAAACACGCATAGTAACAACTTGATAAACAGATTATATATATATATATATATATATATATATATATATATATATATATATATATATATATATATATATATATATATATATATATATATATACATATGTGTGTGTGTGTTTGTGTGTGTGTGCGTGTGTGTGTGTCTGATAATCGATCAATATCTTTTATGTGTATAGTGATACAATGCATGTTTTTATACATATGTGTATTTACTGATTCATTTTTCATCTCTAAATTTTATTTTTTTCATATGATCCTTCAACATATAATAGTATGATAATGAATTTATTATACCTACTTACATTATCGTAGTGTTGTAACATCACGTCATTGTTTGTATCTGTTATTCATTCATAGATTTATGTAAATGAATTTATTGATATTCCGTTGGTAGCATAGCTGAAATTTACAATTATACGTTAAATATATTTAAAGAAGCCCTAATTGTTTTCTTAATTTTTTAAAAATTTTAACTTTGTATACTCGTGGCTTTTTATCACAATTAAAACGTTTATAGTATTTATTCTGTTTGCATGGTGTAGTGGTTAGCGTTCTGAGTTGGCACGCAGTAGGCTCGGTTTCAAATCCCGAATACGGCTTGGTAGTTTGCATTTAGTCCCTAATAGGGATCAATACTGGAACACCTATATGGTGCTCCCATAATATTATAGGCAGTAAATCGCGGTGAATAATAAAAGTCGAATGTCTCATGACAAAGTGCCTTCGCTTTAGACAAAAAAATTATGCTGTCTGCCAGTTTTAGATAGGCTTGAAATACCAGCGAGAATTTGCTACTAATATTTTCAGGAGAATGGGATGCAGGTAAAACTGGCAAAAAGTTTCCGTTATACTGAAGTGCCGTTCTATGGTAATTTTAAATCCCTGTGGGATATAAAAATGGAGAGGCTTTGTTGTAAAAATCTCCGCAGCTTATTATGGACAAACTGTCTAAACCTTGGACAAACTGTGAAAGTTGACTATGAAAATGTTTGTTTTCTGTGTCCTATGAAGATGGTCAGTTAACCTTTGTTTAGTCAAGGGGCTATCATATTTCATGGTTAATATCTAAACCCCAGATCAAATCTTCGAGAATCTGTAATCACAGAAACTTTAAGCATTTATGCGTGCAAGAAAGTTCATTTGAAAATTGAAGCACCTCTGCTAAAGCTGTGAAATGAGTAATGACAAAATATTCTTTGGTTATTTTCCAAATGTAATATAACACTTGAAAATAATTAAATATTGTTGTAGACCTTATAGGTTAGTGTTTGAACTGCACCGTCTGCATAAACCTAATATTTCAATGATCATCGTTTTATTTTCACAACTCACATTAAATATTTATGGTATATACATGATTCTTGATACCATTTTCAAGCAAACATAATACTTAATCATCTTAGAAGCACATCTGTGGGTATCTCGTGCAGATAACTACTCCACGCTTGACAAGAAATAATCTACCACTACTCTCCTAACACCCTGCAGGACAGCACTACCCGACAGGAAAAGCTTCCCGAATATGCTTAAAACAACGAATTACCAGACACTAGATAATGTATATCTGTGGCTTGGTACAAGAAGTGCCAAAGCCACAAAGACAAGTCAGTTTTCTCCAAGATGACTTTGTTTGTTTATGTTGCTTTAAAAAAATATTATTTTCAATGCAAGAAGTACCCAAATGTGTTCGATGCTTTAAAAGGGTTTTCTAAACCATTGTACAAACTTTGGTACTTCTTACATTGAAAATAATATTTTTTCTAAAAAAACATAAGCAAACAAAGTTATCTTAGAGAAAACTGACTTAGGCACTTCTTGTACCAAGCCACAGATATTTATCTACTATATAATAACAGCTGAAGGTAAACAAATATTAGTGTGTCAGTCAGCAGACACGAGGACGGGCTAATCTCGCGAACCGAGCATAGCAGGATATCGCGACTGGTACCGATGGACGCGGACGGATGAGACGCGTGCACTGGTGCCATCATCAACTTTCAAAACTTTAAACTTTTTTAATTATAAAATTAAAACCGCCGAACTCAAAAGAAGCGGACAGCAGAAACAGATGACATTCCGGGTGGGCCAGCTCCTTTCCGTTTCGCAAATTTCCACTATTTTCATGCATGCAAAATTGAACTTTTTCGCCCACCAATCGACAAATTTTTTATTCCCATGTGTTCTACAACTCTTCATCTTTATGGATAAACACATTTTTATAAAGTTAAAGATCTTTTTCATTGCAAACGGAGTTTTTCCCCAAAGCTATTTTCTGAATTTCACGAAATCGACAATTTTGATGGACAAATATTTCGGTTTTTTGCACCTATTAATGTCAATTTTACGATTTATCGGCATTTGCTACCAAATACATTTAATAAAAATAATGTTTACATTCTAAAAGAGCGTACTTGCAAAACTCCCTTTTAACTGAATGCCGAGTTCGTAATTTTTCGACTTATTATTTTACTCGCTAATAATTCCAGCAAGTTCGTGAAATTTGTTTCTAATTAATGAACAACTGATGAGGATTCTTCCACCACAAATTTTTAATTCGTCAGAACTGTCTTTCTATTTTTTTAAGCACTTTTTCCCCCATGAGAATATTTACATCCAGCCTTACCGCGATACACCTCCCATCTTGCTCACCTGGTTGCGTACTATCGCGCTGACCTGCTAAAACCTACGTTGTGGGTTCGGTCCCAGGTGCTGTCGCATCTTCCAAATTTCCCTATCTTGATATTTTTTGTTTTCCTCCGCGGAACTCTGCAATTCTCTCATTACGAATTGTTTGACCCTGTACAGGGCCTTTTTTACCATGTTTTTATTAACTTGCTTTCTTGTTTGTTTGTATGTTTGTCCCTTACAAATCTTGCAATCGATTTTTAACTAACTTCCCGACTAGCTAGACATTTGAAACTTTTAGAATAGCTCAGAATACGATGACAATGCATTTTTTAATACTTTTAGCCATCTTTAAGCAGAATTAAATTAATTATCAGTTATTTTCAGTTAATTTTGTTTTGTAGACTGGTGCAGCCATCTATCGGCCGGAACGGGAGCGAAAAGTTAAATGCAAGTTAACTTCCAATTAACTTCATTTTCTTTCAAGTTGATGGAATAATTCATGAAAAAAAAATTTTTCAAGTATTTATTAATACATAGAATTGTCAAGTTTATATGATTCAACAGAAAATTTAAAAACATGGTATATAAAGTTCTTTTTATCTTGTAATTATTTTGCAAAACTGTCCATCTTGTTTGCTGAGGGCCATTTTTTTTCCGTAACTTTATAATTAATTTCAACTTATTTTCTTTAAATTTTTTTAATTCTTCATTTTAATCTTTATTTATTTAATCTTAATATATTTCTAATTTTCAAATTTATCTTACTCTTCTACTTTTTGAAGGTTTTAAACTTCATTTTTATATTAATGTAACTGGTAACTTTAAACTTAATTTAACTTAATATTTTTTTCTATTGGGCACATATACATTGATAACAAGCATCTTGCGACAGGAGTTAAAGTTAATAGACCCAGGAACTCTACTCTTCAAACGAAATTCGGCTCAGTTGCCATAAGGAAAAATTATTAGTTGAGAACGAGTCTGAGAACGAGTCATTTAATATTTGAAATCAACGCCTCGGCATTGATTCAAAGAGACTTTGGATGAGTTCTTGGGGTGCAGCAGACCAAGCAGCTTCCACACGTTGCCAAAGTTGATCTGCTGTGGCAGCTGGGGATGGAATCTGGGTCAATCGTAGAGCAACCATGGACCACATGTTTTCTATCGGCGAAAGATCCGGAGAGCGAGGAGGCCAAGGAAGCAATTCAATCTGGCGATTGACGAAGAACCGTTGGACAATGCGTGCCACGTGTGGTCGCGCATTATCCTGTTGAAATATGGCTGTGGGCAAGCCCTGAAGGCAAGGAAGGACAACTGGCTCCAACACCTCGGAGATGTAGCGCTGGCTGTTTAAAGTACCCGCAATGCGTACTAGAGGTTTGCGAGAGTGATATCCAATACCGCCCCATACCATAATACCCGGTGCAGGACCAGTGTGGCGGTGCATAACGCAGCTGTTCAGCATCCTCTCTTCACGGTGTCTCCAGACTCGAATGCGACCATCGTGGTGTTGCAGACAGAAGCGTGACTCGTCAGTAAAGACAATTTCATTCCATTCTGCCGTCCACATCCTTCTGTAATCGCACCATTGGCGGCGGAGACGTCTGTGGTTCTGCGTCAAGGGTAGACAAAGCAATGGACGTCTTGCGGACAGACCACTCTGCTGTAAACGGCGTCGAATGGTACGCGCAGACACTGGATGATGCGTTACAGAATGCATGTGCTGTGCTATGGTTCGTGATGTGACTGAGCGATGCGTCACTGCCATGCGCACAATTTGCCTGTCATCACGTGAAGTGGTGCGCTGAGGTGGATGGGATCGAACACGCCGGTCCGTCGTACCCTCCTGCATCCAACGATCACATATCCGCATTACAGTTGTTTGGTTTCGTCCAACACGACTACCGATTTCCCTGAAAGATAATCCACAATCTCGGTAGGCCACTATCTTTCCTCTGTCGAACTCGGATACTTGATCAAAAGATGATCGCTGTTTTCGACGAGGCATAATTGATCGTTTTTTTTTGAAAAATCGCAAGAAAAACACAATTGCCGAACTTGAAATCGTCGAAATCTCCAAGCCTTAAATAGCGCTTTGAAGTGGCTCCACAGGCGCGCGTGATGTGCGTCTGGGCTGAAATTCTAATCATTTGCATATCTCACCTCCGCTAATGCATGTTGTAAATTTCATGTTACTTGCATGTTTCCTTCAGGGTGTTGCTTTTACAGTGGCCAACAGTGTTTATATATATATATATATATATATATATATATATATATACTAGCTGAATACCCATGCTTCGCTACGGGGTACATTTTAGGATAATTACAATGAAAAAGTTATAAAATTGCTTTTTAGAGGATTTTCTTGTAAAAAATATATTTTGTTTCTTCATTGGTCGGAACTAATATTACCAGGCTCGTCCGCGAACTTACGCGTGAGCAAGCTACTTAAAACTGACCGTGGGAGAAACAATTTTCTCGTAAATGTACGCCAGCATATTTTAAAGTTTGGCCTTGGGACTTATTTATCGTTATGGCGAAGCATATTTTGAGAGTAAATTACAGTTTTATATATAGATTTGATTTAATATCCATAAAACATACTAATTTGAACTAAAGTTTTAAAAATTTCCATCTCAATTAGTCTCGTGGTTAAATTTTATCTTTTACTGTATTTTAAAATTTTCTTTGTCAATCAATTTCGTTGTTATGCACGTGACGCAAAATTAATTTAAAGTATCACAAAAAGAAAAGAAATCTCGTGATCAGCATTTAATAAATTAATTCAAAACTTTGCAAACGATTACTGTTTTGGAAGCTAATGTTCTGCTAATTTCCAGTAAAAGCTAAAATCATTTGAAAACCACACACCAGTGTTCCACTCACACGCAACACTAGAAACCCCTAAAAGAATGCAAGAATAATACGTTTAAAAATATAAATCTATTAATTTAAATAATTAAACACACATAAATGTTTGCGTGTGTGTGTGTGCGTGCAGCCCCCAGGCGAATGTGTGAAACTTACAGCCATGAAATTTGGCACCCGGGTAGTGAAGACTATGGGAAGATACACCTAGAAGCCCGAATTTTAAATTTTATTCTAGAAAATTTTTTATTTTATGTTTTGTGGAATATTTTATGTTTTTTTAACTTCAGATTACGATATCTGGGCAAAAAATGATCGTAGAATTTTGATCTTTTTACAGTCTAAGACTACATACATTTCTCCTTCAAACAACACCTCATTTGTTTAAAAATAATTTAAAACAGACTAATATTTTCATCAAAATATTAAACCCACTTTTTCGAGAATTTTACGCAATATTGAGGATCTACGGTCGATGCTCTTCGGGTTTTTATTTTACAAAGAAAATATTTACATCATCTGGAAGATGAAAGCTTTCTCATTCATATAAACTTCATTTCAAGTCTCTATCTGAAAGTTTCGATTTTTAATTGAATTTTAAAGAACGATACTTCAACACAAATTTTATACGCGGTTCATCCAACGCGGTACTCTAGGCGTTGGAATGAATCATTCATAAGAACTGCGCATGCGCACAAGGAAACGCTTTATTTACTTTTGCCAGTGTTCACTTTTTCTTTATTCTGTCAAGCGCCTGGGGGTGGTCATAAAAATTACTGAACGTTTAACAGGGGTTTAATCGGTCAAATTAATTCAGGGAGGGAATTTTACAACGTTAGAGACTGAGGAATATTTTTTGGCTTAACACACACACACACACACACATCTCTCTCTCTATCTCTCTCTCTTTATATATATATATATATATATATATATATATATATATATATATATATATATATATATATATATATATAATCTTTTTTTATTGTAAATAGCTTTGGCGCCTTATTTGGTAATTTATTTACATGAATTTTTAGCAGTAAGTTTATCTTCCTTAGGAATAACTTCTACAAAATATTAAAAAATTAGATTCTACTAAATGTTTGTTTAGTATGATTTAAACTAAAATAACGTTTTGTTATTCGACACACAAATACTTAATTTGAATTAACTTTTAGTCAACGTTTGTAAAACATAACAGTAATCAGAAACTTTTACTGTACTGCTGTTAGATCACTTAAAAAATTAACAGCTTACGTCAGTTACTATAGAGTTAAATAACCGTTCATCCTTTTCCAATAATCATGAAAATCTTGCACAGGCTAAGGAAAAGAGGAATTCGCCCTCTCCGATCTTTATTAAGTTTATTTATGTTACCAGACGTAAAAATTCTAGTGCACAGCCCTTATTTTAAAAGGAGTTTTCTCCAATTTATCGGGGTTCTTTCGTACATAGACAATGAAAATGAATGTTTATCCTTTCTTATGAACTATTTTTTTTTCCTCTTAAAGACTCAAATAGGAAGAGCACAACAGTTCGGATCCATAATAGGCCATGGGAGCAAAAATGAATCTGACCATTTGACATCATAACTTATTCCTTTACCAGAACCATTACGTGTATGTTTGCGGCAAAACGTCCATGAGGCAACCAATCATCTTTAGTTTCATCTTTCATACGTCAGCAGACTATCAAGGGGGTTTTCGCGGGGGAGGAGGAGGGGGAGATGAAGACGATTGGGAGTGGTTTTTCGATCATTTAGAGAAATGGCCTTTTGGAGAGGGAACTATTTCTTAAATGTAACTTTTTGTTTGCGGTGGACTAAGGAGCCAGACATAAAAGAGTCACGAATAGCAATATTTGGCTAGTAAAAAGAATCAAAGGTGTCATGCGAAAGTAATTTACAGACCTACACCTTTTGTTTTGCCAAATAAAAAAATTTGTGCAATTTGCTTTTCGATGGTATAGAAAATTCTTTTAAAACTAGTTGTCCCTTAAACAGTCGAACTCACTTCCAGCGAGTCTTTATTTGTACAGATGTCGGGTTTAACGAGGATATAAGAATGCAATAGGATAACAGAAAGACCTGAATAATCTGTGATTAAATGTAAAACAAAAAGGCTCGACCCTTTTCATCGAGCTTTTTTGACTGTTGTATTGAGTTATGAGGATTTTTCATTTTCCTCATTTATTTCACTAGTTTATTTCACTAGCAAAATTTCTTATAAAGGCTACAGTGGTTGTTAAAACAATAGACGTATGGAATTACACTCAATAATTGCAGGCAAAGCTCGGATTTAGTGAAATCGTATTGTTACAGCATTGCAGAAATATAGAGCTTTATACAGGAAAAATTAAATGTGTAACATAGTTGCAAAATAAATCTGAACTACTAATCTAAGTGATTCGTCACTCCCCAAATTTTTTTTCTTATCTTTTGGATTCATTTATTAGGCATTACCATCTTGTTACCATCCAATGACGAAATTTATTTTTTAAAAAAATTCATTCGAAAATTTTTCATCGATTCTTTTCTCGAAAGATTTCATTTTGCCTTCTAAAAGTCAGTAATTACTAAAAATGAACAGATCCACAAGAAAAAAAATGATTATCTTAAAGCAGATTTAAAACTGAGTTTTTTATTTTTAAAATTTGGTATGTGGTGTAACTTGATGTCTAATGATAAGATTTGACTTCTGGCATACCAACTTCAGAAGATATTGTTTCTAAAATGCGATTATAATGCAACGGACTCAGAAATTTCTTATAAATTTCTTATATGGCTACAGTGGTTGGTAAAACAATAAAAATATGGAATTATACTCAATTATTGCAGGCAAAGCTCGGATTTAGCGAAATCATATTGTTACAGTATTGCACAAGCATAGAGCTTTATATAGGCAAAATTAAATGTGTAACACAGTTGTTAAAAAAAAAAATCTGATCTACTAATCTCAGTGATTCGTCACTAACCACTGTTTTCTTCTTCTTTTTTTGGATCCATTTATTAGGCATTTTCATCTTGTTACCATCCAATGACTTTATTTTTAGAAAAACTTTATTCGAAATTTTCATCGGTTCTTTTCTCGAAAGATTTCATTTTACTTTCTAAAAGTCAGTGATTACTAAAAACGAACAGATCGGCAAGAAAAAAAAATGATTGTCTTAAAGCAGATTTAAAACTGAGTTTTTTCTTTTTTAATTTGGTACGTGATGTAACGATGTCTAATGATAAGATTTGACTTCTGGCATACCAACTTCAGAAGATATCGTTTCTAAAATGCGATTATAATGCAACGAACTCAGGAATCTCAAGCAGAACCATTACCAATATACGCAATGCCTTTAGAAAACGCGTAAAAACTGCAAAGTTTTTATTTTTATAACGATGGAGCAATATGGAGAATTTTGTACCATGAGTCTTATCCAACGAAAAATAATAGAATAAAAAATACTAATAAAGCATTATCACCTTTTAATTTTTTGAACCAAATAAAAGATAAATAGCAAACATTTTCATGTCATTCTTTTAGACATTTCATAATTTTAACAAGCACTTAGATTTAACGGACAAATTATCAGTCTCTCCGTGTTCGTTATAAGCTAATTCCATGGCAGTTTCAGAATTTTCAAAGTGTAAAACATCTCTTAATCGCCGAAATTCTTAATACGTAATTTGGCAAAGATCAAAATCCTCATACGTGGGATATTAATTTTGTTATTTTTCATAATAGATATTTTTCTCCTGGTTACTTCTTTAGCCGACAGGAAAATTTTTCTCGCTTTCCCCAACCCCAAATTTCATGCATCTATGAATACATGCAATTAGGGACACTATTGTTTTCTCTTAGTACTCTAAAACCTACATAAATCGAAAATTTATTTTTGATCAATTGGTAATTTTACTGTTCACAGAATTAAAAAAGAAATCAGTTTAATATTTTGTCTGGAAATTTTATTTCTCCGGGAATTTCCTTCGTTTTATCTTTTTTTGTGTGTGTAAAAAAATAAACATTTTTTTCCTCCAATTTTCATTGTTTAGGTTATGCGAGACACTTAAATTGGTTTTAAGGGTAAAATCAGCAAAAATCTATTATTAGATTTGAAAAATTTCTGTCAAATATTCAAAGGTGGTGGATAAATATATAAAAGAAATTTACTATGGTATTTACAAGAAACCTTAAACAATGGTTAAACTGCACACGAAGTTTACTTTAGTTTAACGCATAGTTTCTTTAACCTTTAGCTTATGGGGCCCATTTTTCCGATTCCCTCTTTAGAACGGGAAATATCCTACCTCCTTTGTAAGAACGACCATTATATATATATATATATATATATATATATATATATATATATATATATATATATATATATATATATATATATATATATATATATATGTATGTATGTATGTATGTATATATATATATATATGTGTATGTATGTATGTGTATATATATATATATATATATATGTGTGTGTGTGTGTGTGTGTGTGTGTGTGTGTGTGTGTGTATGTATGTGTGTATATATATATATATATATATATATGTAATACCTCCAAAAGGATGTTTGATCGGGAAAGTTCCGTTTTGATCCGTAATGTTGTAGTCAGGCTGTTTTCACACACAAGTGGCTGGCAAATGGAGAGAGAAACTGAGTCCAACGCCATGGAAGGAGATATCAGGTCACAAAATAGTGTTTTATTTTCCGAAATGATGCTGGACATCTTCTAGTAGGATTATAACAAGTTTAATTCCACCGATGCCGGGCAGAAAGGCCCCGGCAGCGCAGATCACTGCGAGATATGGACGGAGACTCAACTTACGTCATGTTAGTTTCATGGTTCGAACACAAAGAGCTCAGAAAGCGCGCAATTCTCTTCAGAGTACAGGTCTATCAAACTTCTAATTTGTCAGAAACGGACACGTGATTAAGTCGCGTCATATCGGATGATGGGTTTCGAATATTCCACGCCTTTCGCATTATATAACTGTTATATAAGCTTTGGCCACACGTGCCTTAGGAGAAAAACTAATAAATTACTTCGGTTTGGGTTTAGGTAGAAATAAAGAAAGAGGGACTGATTGGCGTAGGGATGAAGATTTTGGAAAGGGCGTGTTAAACAATAAAAAGGGTTTTAAATTTATTTCATATATATATATATATGTGTGTGTGTGTGTGTATGTATGTATGTATGTATGTTATATATATATATATATATATATATATATATATATATATTCATTCTTGGGCCCGTATTCTTTTGATACATGCTATCCCACCCCGTAAGGAAAAGGTAATCCGTAATAATATATTATTGGCATCTTGCTTCACATTAACGGGTAACACTCTTTCAAGTAGGCGAGCATAACTCTTGTGAGTTAGGGTCCGTTCACATAGAATCCTCCAGCGTCAGCGTTTGGAGGTTTGTAATTGGATGAATATATTTCAATGCGAGTAAAGCTGACGCCGATGGATTCTATGTCAACAGTCCCTTAGTGATTCATCATAGGGACAATCGTATCTAACATTTTCATGCACAAATAAGTGATTTAATATAATCACTATATTTGTAACGGAAATTTGAGATGTTAGATAAATACTTCAGTTACACTTATACAATAAATTCCTTTCCTTGGGTTTATCGGGACAGCGTGAACACACTTTTATTTGGTAAATTGCCGCATTTAAAATCTGGTATATGAATGAAATTCCATTTACTACTTTGGATTTTTCTTCAACGGAGTAACCAAGAAAATAAATCAGAGGGTATACAACCCAAGGAATCAAAAACTATATAAAACTATTAAATAATAAACGAAAGAAAGTAGTATTTTGGGGGAAAAGTAATGGGCTGCAGCTCTGTGAAACCTTTCATATACAGCGAAGCAAAATACAAAACGTAGAAAATTGAACACGTACAGCAACCCGAAAGAAATCACCTGCAAAACAACTATATAACCTTTTCCCTAGGAACATTTCCATCAAACTTTGAAATACATTTAAGAAACTTGTTGTTCCCTTCAAAATATACAGAGGGAAATATTTTATTCTATTCCCTCCCTCGCTAAAATTCTGGAACACTCTCCTTGGGAGAGGGAAAGCGTGGCTGTAAAATAACGCTTGCATCTAAAACGCTTTTTCGTTGGCGGTTTGTTCCTGGATTCGATTTGATGACCTAGTGGTATCCAATCTTGGGGCAGATAATACTGCGGCGGGTCCATCGTTGTTCTGTTTTCCACTTTTAAGGTCGTTAGGAGAATATTCTAAGTGTTCCTCAAACTTAGGCCTAAAAAAAGTAGGGAGTGTACACAAGTTATAGGATTTAACGACTAGCATACGTGTATGTAAAAGTATGATGACAGTAAAATTATATATATATATATATATATATATATATATATATATATATATATATATATATATATATATATATATATATATACATATATATATATATACACATGTGTGTGTGTGTAAAAAAATAAATCAGAAGGTATACAACCCAAGGTATCAAAAATTGGTATTTAGTATTTTATTTACCTTACAACAAAATAACCCAAACACTTATTTCTGATAATTTTAAGAATTCTTCTCTTGACTTCAAATATTTTCTGTATTGCATATTGTAAAAATCACGGCACATGTGAGTAAAAATCATGGTAACTTATAAAATAATGCATATATATATATATATATATATATATATATACAGAGGCTGTTCACACATTTTTTAGACGATGTATATTGTATTCACAAAACTAAATTACATAAAATTCTTGTGTTTTAAATGTTCTATTTGACATCCCTTATTCTGAACTATTTTTCGACACCGCAATTTCCAGGATGTGCCTTTTGAAGTGTCAGAAGAGGTATTCTATCCCATTCCTCCTGAACAGCTTTCCAGAGTCCTGTAAGGGTTTTGGGACGACGTTTGCATAATGCAGATTTTAAAAGTACGAAAGCACAAAAATCCATAGGTGATACATCGGGAGATTTAGTAGGGATATCAGTGAAGGGTATGGCCATGATACCAGTTTTTTGTTCCATTTCTTTTAGGAAATTTACAGTGGATTTTGATGTGTGACTGCTAGCTTTGTCCTGAAGGAGTCTCACAGATTGATGGCACTGTGGGTAAAGCGATGGTATTTCATTCAGAAAAATTGGCGATAAAATATGTTCCTGATAGTATTTGGAGTTAATCTTGACATTTTTTCCACTCTCTTTATTTTTAACTTGCCATTATAAGAAAAACCAGCAACAATCATGAATCCCTTAGAAAATCTTTCTTTCGATTCTTTCAACCATGTACTTAAATTTTGTTTCTCCCCTTTTATTATAATAAATGGCTCTTTTTTGTTGCAATCATTTAAATACACCCATGATTCATCTATTGTGACAATTGTTTTCCATTTTTCTTTGGATAAGTGTTTCTCATATAGAATTCTGCAGCGTGTCCTGCGTTCAGCGATATGATTTGGAAGAAGACGATGCGCATTGCGTTTTTTCGCTTTCTTAAGATTTAAATCAATGTTTATCATTTTGTTTACAGTGGACACCGAGCATTTTAATGATTTTGCAACTATCCTTTGACTAGGGGGATTTTCTTTTAACATTAAACAACGTACCTTTGCAATAGTCGAAGATGTCCGGTTTTTCCTTGGATACTTGTTTGGAATTTTTGTCCCACTTGAGGCTCCAATTTGACGTTTTTTTTCCTTTCTTGTTGACGATATTACCTATCGACGCTTTAGATATCACAAAACCATGACTCTCACATCGTTTTTAGATAACGGAGTATGCATATTTCTCTTCGGAAAGAGCATAAATGTAGCCTTCGAACCACTGCTTTGTTAAAAACGCAATTTTGAATAAAAACAAAACTTTCAAGCCGTAGACGATAATTTTGACTTTTAAAAACATAGTACAATGGGAATTATTTTTTTTTGCAGCAAACGAATTTTCATTACCGCTTACCAAAATCGTCTAAAAAATGTGCGAACAGCCTCTGTACGTGAGTGTGAATTATTTTATAAATTACCGTGAATTTTTTACAAGTAATATGCAATACAGAAAATATTTAGAAGTTATGAGAAGAATCCTTAAAATTAACACAAAAAAAGTATTTGGGTTATTTTGTTGTAAGGTAAATAAAATACTTGGTTATTCAAATGCACAACACATAACTCTTTATACAGACAAATTTAAACTATTGTGTAGTTATACAGAAATATAAAGTTCTAATCTAAGTGATTCTTCAATACCTATACATTTTTTTCTACTCCTTTAGATCTTTTTCTACTCCTTTAGATTATTGGTATCCTGAATGAGGTACATCTGGACTCAAGGATTCATACAAAGTCTTTCCTGAAGGTCTATATCTTTCAAAACACTTATCCCTCTAATCTGTGGGTTTTGATATGGAAGATGCAGTATAATCGCTTAGAATATGCAATGAAAACAATTTTTATCCATAAAAAAACCATGAATTAGTTTGATGATATTAGATTATAATAATTTAAGTGTGACAAAGGAGCGTCAAGAGATATATCCATCAAAATGCGAAAATTATATTAATTTTGTGGATAGATAACTTAGTGGATGAAAGGGAGAGATGAGTGAAAGAGACGGACGAGGTATTGAAGCGGATTGCGACACGAAGAAAGAAAACAACTGCAACCAAAATGACCTAAGAGCTCAATCTGCATCTGCATGTCCTGGTATCCACCATTAGAGGTAGAAGGGAACATCCCCAAAAGAGCATTTACTTAAAAGAAGCCATTCCCAAGCCACTTGTAATAAATGCTAATACAAAATATCTCCCACAATGGTGCCACGAGTGCAAATCCTGGTCGAGTAATAGATCGCAAAACGGCGTTTGGTCCGATGAATCATTATTCACATTGTTCCTTGCAACAGGACGTGCGTATGTCTCTAGAACACCTACACAAGCGTAAGATTCTGACTGTCTCATCTCAACTGTCAATCATGTAGGTAGATCTTTCAGGGTTTTGGATGGAATCTCATGGTTTTCTTCACGCCCTATTGTAACCCTAAAAGGGAGATAGTATGTGAAGGACTATGTCGAAATTTTAGCTCTCTAGTCCATCCAATGGAGCAAACAGGAGAAGACTTTCTCCAGGATGATAATCCCCCTATACATACAGCTAAATCTACCAAATATTGGTTTGAAGAGCATGAAAAAGAAGTGAAATATCTTATCTTGCCCTGTACAATCCCCTCGACTATATATCATCCAACCACTGTGATCTGAATAAGCGGATAGATCCAGGTATCGATATATACCACAGCATCTCTACAGGAACTTTCCCGATTTTTCCCTGAAAAATGGTATAATATATTCTTAACAACTATTCAGGACTTGTATAATCCAATTCCAAGGTGAATCAGGTGGTATTACATGTCAAAGGGGATCATGCGCCGTATTAATAAAGTTTTCATGATGTTTCTCAGTGTTTCTATTCTTTTGATAACCACCTGTATATATATATATATATATATATATATATATATATATATATATATATATATATATATATATATATATATATATATATATATATATATATATATATATAATGTTTGTTTGTTTGTGTGTGTGGGTGTGTGTGTGTGTGCGCGCGCGTGTGCGTGTATAATTTCAAAAGGAGCCTATCTTGAACATTTTGAAATCCTGGAAACTACTCTTCCAAATGTGTACCCGGCCCCTAATTTCTCACATTTAACGTTCAATTTCTCTGAAAAACTCCCCCGCTGCCCCGCAGACTAACTTACTTCTATTTCGCATATTCCGAAAAAAAAATCACATCAAAAATTACCTCCCTCCCCCTTCATCCCAACAAAAACGGCCACTTGAACGAAATTTCAGCGGAAAAAAAAATATCGACAAAAAATATTCACCGCATAAAATGAGATTCCGTTATATCGCGGTTTTTATACACATTTTTTTTTATTCGCTCTCTGAGAAAACAATGTGCAACAGCCTCTCAGACAAAAACCAAACTGAATAATGCATTCTTTTTTTGTAATAAAGCAACAGACCAACTGGTTTTACGGATAGGTGTGTTAAGGCTGGAAAACTATCGTACAGGTGAGAGGGTTCGCATAGTTTGCGAGGCTTTTTTTTTTCAAAATTTTATTTTTTTTCCTTTGAGACGTAGAGTCCATTTCTGTGATGACCTACTGTTATGAATAAATAATAGAACGAAAGGATTGGAAACATGTAGAAAGGATCCCAGTATGGTAAACGTGAAATGCTTCTGCAAATGGAATTTTTGAAGGGATTGTATTGTAAAGCTTCCATTGTCTGGTGCGGTACTTGGAATCAGGGTTTAGGAAGTAAAGGGATACATAAACAAATTCTTTCGGAATTGAACTATATGAGAACATTCAGACGTTTTACCCAGAAACATTCATGTTTTGTTTACACATGGTAATGCCCCATGAGGATGATTTACTTTTGGAAATGTAATAAGCTTTTAAAGTGCGCGATCTTTTTCAGTTATTATTCAAACAAATCAAATGACGCTTGTTTGCTTTCTTACATTACCTATAAAAATGAAGATAACAGTCTCTCAAAATACGGAATACAAGCACAATCAATCAGCACTGTTTTTTTCTAGAACATTCTCGGAATTATAACCTTAAGCAATGGCTATTTTCTGCCCAAACTTTGTTGCTTGGTGACAGTTACTGACATGGTGACTTGGTGATTTGACATGGTGGTTATAAGCTTTTTTCGCAGCTATAGTATTACTGTCTTAACGATAATATTTTAAAACTGTCGCTTTGAAAAAAGTAGAGAACTATTTACCTTTATACATGAGTCAACAGCCAAAGATTGAGTTTCCAAATATTAAACTATTAAAAAGAAACAGTGCAAACTCTTAAACCATGTTTAGCATCACTAAAAACGCGTAACTTTAACTTCGTTTAAATTACATCTTGATTAACACAATAAACCACTTGCTTTTATTAGAGAAACCGTTTTAATATCTCAGTGATTTGACATTAAAACCTTGCCTTTAATAAAAGCAGAAAGTTTTGCTGATACATCAAACTAATAAAGCGAAACTAAACGAGCTCGCAAACCGGTGATTATCACTAAAGCAATCTCACTTTAAACAAACAATTCTTACCCTAAGTCACAATCTTTCAATTACACCTCTAAGCTTGCCCTTAAATAGCCTAAATTAAATATTATCTCCTCACTGAATTTTCTGTTAGATCATAGTTGATTTCCTTTCCTGACAAATGTCAGTGTCTTTGAATTCCTGAATCCCTGCATTGCGATGTATAGTCAAAACTACACCAGATTCTCTTCTTCCACAATTTAAAAGGATTCCACCTTTGATTGCGTAAAATCTCCAGCGTTAACTGGTTAAGTTACTGCTTTGGGCTGTACCTTGCGCTGAGGTGTAAGGTCAAAACCACTCTAAATTCAATTCTTCCACTACTTAAAATGGATTCGTCTTTGGCTGTGGGAACATCCTGAGCCAGCCGGTTAGGTTACTGCCTGCTATGCATGATCTTACATCTTCCTTGTCATAGTTTGGTCGTATGTTGCGTTTACAACTTGTATCAACTTGTTTGGTTACTTCCTAGTTTGCATACTAATACCTCTTCAACTTAAGTTTTATCGTTAGATGCATCAATGAAGTTTAGGGCAGTTGGTTAGGTTATTCCCTAACCGACATGTTCTTTCACCTTCGTAACTATATAGGAACCTTGGAAAGTTTTTACATGCAAATTTGGTTAAGGATAGCGGAAGAAATTTGAATTTACACAAAGCTGATTACAGGCAAAAAAAATAATTAACAATTCATGACGTGCAAACAAAAAAACTTCACATTATATAAACAAAAATAAAAAATGAAATGTTTGTCAGAACGACACATTTATTATCAAATATTCACATCTCTAAATATTTTTTAGAAGAAAGTTAAGTAAAATAAGCTCTAAAAATCATTGCAACACACGATAATATCCCGCAACTTCTGGATAAAGTTTTTCCGTCTACTTCAATTGTCTTCATTTATTACAAAACATTCTCGTCAGTACACCAAATGGCAATTTTCTCTTATAATACTATCTCACGTAATACACTTCTTTCTACAAAAGTACTGAAATATGAATAAGTAGCCTGGCCTATCAATGATAGAATAAGAGATAAAATCACATTTACGTCACCATTAAAATAAGGGCTTCAAAAATCAGAATTATGTACGATTTCATGATATATATATTTTTTTACTCTGATAGACACTTAACAAAGCTTTCTTCAATTCTGAAAATGTCAAAACATGAGTACCCTATTTCAAAATTGTATAAGGAAAAGAATGTTCCAAAAATATGATGACTTATTTACATCAGAAACAACTTTTCCTCCTCATGATCATGAATGCTATAGATATTAGCGTTAGACTCACATATACTTGTTGAAAATAAATAGGGTAATAATCATTCAAAGGTGCAGCGTATTTGTAGTATTCCCATTTACGTAATAGACAAATTGGTGATGTGAAAGTTTAAAGCAGCTTTGAGGAAATAATGGAAATCACACATAACAATTTCCTCCGAAATAAGACTGCACATCATCCAAAGGAAAAAAGTTTCCATATTGATAAAAAAATGAACATCATTGTATGAGAAAGAAAGTAGTTCATGTGTAAAAATCCTTCTTCTTTTCTTCAAAAGTGAGAAACATAGAAAAGAAATGATAGGGTCATTTTGAATAGTGATTCCTACTACAGTACCTTCCTCTTTAGATAAATTTCCTACAGATTTTTTTTAACAGCACAAAATGCAAATTTATTTTTTTCCAGCTATCATTAATTTGCTCCTACTAATCATTAGTAAATGTTAGTAGATAGTGGAGTAGCCCCTTCTACTTATCAGTAGATAGTACATACTTAATACATACATACATATATATATATATATATATATATATATATATGTGTGTGTGTGTGTGTGTGTGTGTGTGTGTGTGTGTATCCATTATATATATAATGGATTTAATGAATTTGCATTTGAACCCGTATGCATATAAAGCTGAAAATCTTCAAGGGTGAAAATTTAAAATATTGCTTAAAAACTATGAGTTTTTCCAAATTTCATTTCAAGAAAACCGGAATTGGTAGATACAAAGAGTTACATACAACTGAGAAGAAAAGATTTTAATTCTTAGTGATGTTTAAAGTTTATCCCAGTTATTAAAGAAAATGTGCTTGTGCTTTCTTTAGGGAATGAAAATCTCAAATTATGAAGCTATAAATATTTTCTAAAATATTTTATTTGAATTATACTATCAAAATAGGAATCTAGACTTTTAAAAAAACATTTTTTTAAAGCATTGTTGATGCCTGTTGCGGAATATGTCTCAGCAGTGAATGGAACAAGTTAATTTGGCAGTTAAGCATGATTTATGGGAAAAGTTAAATGCATCTTTTCGTATAGAATAACTGGAAATGCCGTTCAGGCCTTCATTTCTCAACATTCAGACTTTTTTATTCTGCTAAAACATCATTTTATGAATGAACTCAATAAAAAAAACATGAATTTTTGGAGGAAAGTCTTTAGATATGGGGGCAAAATGTTAGAAAGAAATATGACAGTAACGATATTTGTCGTGAGCCTATAAATTGAACTTTAAAATTGTGCTTAAAAGGATTTGAAAGGATAGATAAAAATATTGACAAAAAAAGCTTTGTAATGTATTTTTGAGGGATGTAGTAGTAAAGTATTTATAATATCATTTTTTGAAAGAATTCTTTTTTTTATTTCTAAAAATTACTTCTTTTAAGGGAACAAAGAATAGATTTTTCTTTTTATTATACTCTTTATAATGTGATTAAAATTGTACTTAAAAGGATTTGAAAGAATATTGACAAAAAAAGCTTTGTATATTTGAGGGATGCAGTAGTAAAGTATTTATAATATCATTTTTTGAAAGAATTCTTTTTTATTTCTAAAAATTATTTCTTTTAAAGGAACAAATAATATTTTTTCTTTTTATCATGCTCTTTATAATGTAATTAAAATTTTAATTTAAAATTCTACACAAAAGGATTTGATAGGATATTGACAAAAAAAGCTTTGTCATGTATTTTTGAGTGATGTAGTAGTAAAGTATTTATAATATCTTTTTTTGAAAGAATTATTTTTTTTTATTTCTAAAAATTATTTCTTTTAAATGAACAGATAATATTTTTTCTTTTTATTATGCTCTTTATAATGTCATTAAAATTTTACTTTAAAATTCTACATAAAAGGATTTGATAGGATATTGACTAAAAAAAGCTTTGTAATGTATTTTTGAGGGATGTAGCAGTAAAATATTTATACACTGGTTATCAAAAATGAAGGAAAAGTCACAAAAATAGTTACTGGTAGAACTCAAAAAGTTACTAGTAGATTTTAATGAAACTTATACACATTATACAACACATAGGTAAGTATAAAATAGCATAAAAAGAAATTCCCATACAACTATGGTGTTATAGAAACTAGCATATTTATGCAATGAACAAATCGGATGAGTCAGTTTGGTACAGGAAAAGTACCTTTAATATGGCGTATGATCCTCCCGAGAAGCAATACAGCACATACAGCGATGTGTGATGTTGTCAATTATGCGGTCTATGAGTTTGCGTAGGAAGTAAGAGACATTGCTCTTGCAAAGCAGTTGAAAGCGTGGCTAGGGTACTAGGAGGAGGATTGAGAGCAGCTATACGTCGTCCTAAAGCGTCCCAAACATGCTCGATAGGATTCAGGTCCGGTAATCGAGCCGCCCACTCCATGAGCTGAATTGTTTCCTGCTCAAGATAAGCATCCACGATGCGAGCCCTGTGCGGTCTCGCGTTATCGTTGTATAGCACGAAAGCACCACCTATTGCCCCGGCATAAGGGCGCACGTAAGCATCAAGGATGTCATCTCTATAGGTGTGAGCATTCACATTTCCACGGGGAAAGACATGAAGGTCTGTGAGTCCACCCAAAGAGATACCACCCCAAACACAGACACTGCCTGATCCGTATGCATCTCTTTCACGGATGTGTGATGGATGAAAACGAGTTTCTGGTTCTCTCCAAATCAAATTACGCCTACTATCGCTTTGGAGGCTAAACCTGGACTCATCCGTAAAGAGAACAGCTCTCCATTGATCACGCGTCCAGTGGACATGTTGACGTGCCCACTGCAAACGTTCCCGCCTATGGCGTGACGTGAGCGGGACGCAAATGGCTAGTCGCCTCGCAAAAAGACCACCTTCGTGAAGCCTTCTACGCACGGTTGACGTTTATACCAACCTTTCGGAGCTTGCAGCGAGGGGGGTTAACTCTCTGAGTGCAAACGGAGTTGCGGTTCTATTCCTTTGGGCGCATAATGACAAATGTCGGTCATCGACACTCGTCGTAGCGTATGGCCGTCCTTGGCTGAACCTCCTAGATGCCGAATCCGTGGTTAGAAATTTTTGACAAAGTCTATGAACCACAGACGGACTCACATTTAGCCATCTGGCCACTTCTGCCTGACTTTGTCCTGCCCCTAGTCTTCCAATAGCTCGCCATCGCAGTTCTTCGGTCAAATGATGCCTGGAGCTCATTGTTACAATTTGGCTATGCCAGATGTCTAAACTCAGCCTCACAGCGACAATTGTCGCCTTGCTCTGAAACATGTACTTTTATGCTCCTCGCAAATGACGTATTCCGACTGCAGCGCCAATATTTTGCATAATGTGGTATTGTTCAGCACCTTTTACTTAACAACATATTGAAATTTTAAACAGATTGGCCTAGTTTTGAACTTGTTATCCCTCTTTTTGTGATTTTTCCTTATTTTTTGATAACTAGTGTAATATCATTATTTGAAAGAATTCGTTTTTTTTCAATTTCTTAAAATTGCTTATTTAAAATTTAAAGGAACAAAGAGTATTTTTTTCTTTTTATTATGCCCTATATAATGCAATTAAAATTGTACTTTAAAATTGTGCATAAAAGGATTTGAAAGGATATATAAAAAATATTGACAAAAAAGGTTTGCAATGTATTTTTGAGGTATGTAGTAGTAACATATTTATAATGTGATTTTTTGAAAGAATTCTCATATTTTTTTTTTCTATTTCTAAAAATTACTTCTTTTAAAGGAACAAAAAATATATTTTTCTTTTTATTATGCTCTTTATAATGTAGTGTAAACACAAGCAAGTAATAATTATATTTTTGTGTGTGTTTATTAGTATTATTTCCATATTTTCCTCAAGGTTCTCTATATAAGTACTATTCATATACAATTGGCATCATACTTTTTCATTTTTAATACCTGTTTACATTGTAATGATGTAGAAGTAACTCATATTTGTGGATTATCCCGAGAGGTGATTATATAAAAATCTTTCATGTCTGAAGATTCCCTTCACACTACTGGTACAGTTAAAGTTTCTCATACCTTTTGAATATAAAAAATCGGGATTTTACTACTCATATTTATTTTGCATTAAATTTTAAAACATGTTCATAAAACCACGATGAAGGATTTTCAGTAAAAACACATATAAGGTTAAAACATTTCAGTCCAATATTTTATGTGTATGTCTGTTTATAATATTAGTTTTTCAAAAGCATAACATTTGTAAATATTAGTCATCATGTAGAACTAAATGTTTAATTTCTATCATTGATCAATATATAAAATTTATGAGCCACGTAAACATGCCGAAATTTTAAATTAGCCATTTTGACTTCAGAAATCACTCTCTCAAAGCAAGATAAAGCGAAGTTTTAGAAATTTGGTGTATGCATAGATCCAAATGTTTATATATGGGTATATTTAAATGTAAAATGAAATAAAATTATTTACACAACAGAATTATTTTGAAATAAAAATGTTTCACAGAGAACTGTGAAATTATTTTTAAAAGATCCTCAAATGAATTAATTTTTTTAATTTTTGAATTCAGTTTAAAACAAAATTTTCATCTAAATATAGATCATTGTAAAACTATGAACTTTCTAGAATTCGCAAATAGTTAATTAATTCTGTAGAACATTGTTTTGGGGTCAATTCAAGACAAAATTATTTCGAAACAAAAGAGATCAAAAATAAAAATTCTTCACACTACTGGGGTATTTTAAATGGTAGATCCTCTATCTCGAAATGGGCCGTGGCGGCCTTGTGGTACAGCGCGCTGGTTTTCGGTGCTGAGGGTGCTCAGATCGACTCCTGGCGAAGCGCCAGTAAAATGCCCCCGTTTGTGTCGACCCTTCATAGGGGGCAATGCTGGTCTGCCTATATGGCGCCCCCATAATAAAATGGCCAGCAAAACTGCGGTGAGTTATAGGTGAATGTCTTCGCGACAAAGTGCCTCCGCATTGAAAAAAAAAGTTCTCTGTACTGGAGAAAAATTCAATGTTAGTTTATTTTTAGTCATTTAACGTTTCTTTGGTTCCAAACGGAGATCTATTTCAAGAAATATATGTTTTCTTAGCTTTTAAATACCGTCAAAATTTAAAATGCAGATAAAATTTAAAAAAAAATAAATCTACTCCAAATGTGTACAAATGACTTAACATTACGTCAAAAATCTTCCATTGTGATTAAAAGTTTAAAGAATATTTTCTCTAGAACTCAATATAGCATTAGATATCTTTCGATCTTATTAAAACCTATCAAATAAAAGCACTTAACACATCGGATAACAGTTCCACAGAAACTTGATCCAGCCTCTAACACTGAATCCGAAATATTTTATCCGACTTAAAAGCTACCGAAGAAGCGTACACATGAAAAATAACATCTGCTCTACAATCCAACATCCCACTGGGGAAAGAATTCAAGAATTCCATCTTTCTAATTAAAAGCTACTAGATAAACGTAAGTATAAAAGAAAACATTTTGCTCCGGTACCTAAAATTGTCAGAAATCTTTCATTCTTATTTACACTTACGACATAAACGTACATATACAGAAAAGCATCTTACTTTAACAGCAATCATCGCCTCAGAATCCTTTCACTCTAATTAAAAGATACTACATTGGCAAACATAAAAAACAATTTTTATCTAGTATTTCTGATGTAATGATGTGTACCTGACTTAGGAAGTTTGTTTGAACTAAGATAATTCAGCCAACTTATTTAATGATTTCCCAAATGCATTTTTATTTTATATCTTGTTAAATTCAACTTACTCATAAAGTTTTCAAATATATATTACTGTAGTTTAATAGTTTAAATATTATCCTGGATGCCAAAAACAGTTAGGTTCGATCACTGAATTACAGTTTTTATTAATAAGACAAAAAATGTAAAAAATTGCATTTAGAAAAGTAGAGTCATTTCAAGTTGCACATATTTTCAGCCTTCTGAAATTCTGCTTACTCATAAAGTTTTCAAATAAATAGTAGTTAAGTGGTTAAAATATTATTATGGTTGCAAAAAGCAGTTAGGTTCGATCACTGGATTACAGTTTTTATTAATAAGACAAAGAATATAAAAAAATGTATTTAGAAAAGTACAGTCATTTCAAGTTGGACATATTTTCAGCCCTCTGAAATTCTACTTACTCATAAAGCTTTCAAATAGATAGCACTGTAATTAATTAGTTAAAATATTATCCTGGATACCAAAAACAGTTAGGTTCGATTACTGGATAGTAGTTTTTATTAATAAGACAAAAAATATTAAAAATTGTAGTGAGAAAAGTAGAGTCATTTCAAGTTGCACATATTTTCAGCCTTCTGAAATTCTACTAACTAATAAAGTTTTCAAATAGATATTACTGTAGTTTAATTGTTAAATTATTATCCTGGATGCCAAAAACAGTTAGGTTCGATTTCTGGATCGCAGTTTTTATTAATAAGACAAAAAATATTAAAAATTGTAGTGAGAAAAGTAGAGTCATTTCAAGCGGCACATATTTTCAACCTTCTGAAATTCTACTTAATCATAAAGTTTTCAAATAGATATTTCTGTAGTTTAATTGATAAATTATTATCCTGGATCCCAAAAACAATTAGGTTCGATTTTTGATCACATTTTCTATTAATAAGACAAAAAATATTATAAATTGTAGTGAGAAAAGTAGTGTAATGTCAAGTTGCACATATTTTCAGCTTAACGTCAGTGCGTTGGTAAATTTTAGAGGCTTAACTTATTTACTACTGACGCTATTCGAAATTTTTCTAACTATGCGGAAACTGCACACTGAAAATTCTCAAAATTTTATTGATGTATTGTAAACGACTTTACATCAGTTTCTTGTATTTATAACTGTTTCCGATCCCTTGTTTTCCACTTCCACGAATTCAGAATTATTTGCATGCAATAAATCTGCAATTCTTTCCCATTGAATCACGCAAACAAGTCTTGAAAAATGAAAAGTATGTCAAGCGTGTATAGATATATGTTCAGGATGCTATCCTTCATGATTTTCTATAGAATGATTCGTGATTCATTCATTTGCTCTCAAGCATTGATTTATTTCATGCACATCTTGAAATTTATTTTATGAAATAGAAAACAAATATAGAATTTTTTTTATCCCAATGGGGTTCCTATTTAGTTTCCTTTAAATTTGATGATGAAATTTTAGAATGATAGGTCGACTAACTGTTATATAAATTGCCATTTAAACAGGATATATATACCAACATCATAATCTTGTATACCTAATCATAAATCATTAGCCCAAATCATACATCATTAGCTTTGTATAGTTTGTATGTTCTAATCATAAACACTGCAGAAGGATTTTTGAATTCTTAAACTCCAAACTTGAAATAATAATATAATTTCTTTTCTTAATGACCAAAAAAAATTACCTACGTAGTCGGACTTGAAAACTTACTTAACTGAACTGAATTTTACTTATTTTTACTTAATTTTACTTTTTTACCTAAACAAATTGTAATAAAACATTTAAGTAGTTACATTTTTTTTAAATATTGGAAGTCAGTTCAAATTAAATGTACTAGTCATTCAGTCAAAAGTGGGAAGAATATGAATATATATATATATATATATATATATATATATATATATATATATATATATATATATGTGTGTGTGTGTGTGTGTGTGTGTGTGTGTGTGTGTAATATACCCATTACACCACGTCTTTAAATTATAACCTGAAAGGGAAAACTAGCTCATATTTATATGAGCTAGACTTTGCCTGTAAGTAATAAAATTAAATTTGGAAGCAGTCGGGCCGAATCGCTTATTAGAGCGACAAAAGTACATCCGTTCATTTCAGAAGAACGGCTCGGAATAATATCACCTTTCAACAGTAAACGCGAGAGAGCGAAAAAAAAAGAAAAAAGAATGGCTATTATTTGTAGGGTCAGCAGATTTAGGGGCTCGCGACGTTAACCCACTCCTGAATTCCATACATGTGTAGAAATGCAAAAGCATGCGTTTCATGGAAAGTTCTGTGGCTAAGGGTTTGAAAGCGATAAATTAATATTACTGGGGATTGGATTTAGGAAAGGGAATTTAAATGCTAGAATGGAGGGCATAATATTTAATATATTACTTACTTACACACACATACACACACACACACATATATATATATATATATATATGGATGTGTGTGTGTGTGTAAGCGTATGTCTCACTCCCAAGTGTGTGATGAAATCATGGAGTGGCTCAGGTATTTACTTCTCCGAGGTTATATGCTTCAGACGGTAAAAATACCTTCTCAGGGGTGGCGAAAAGAAAGATCTGAGGTTTTTCTAAATATTTAACTCCGAGTAATTTAAAAGTCAGCGATTTTCAAACATTTTTAAAATTTATTTAATAATACATATGTAATTAAAACTGTTCAAATTTAAAAAATAGATTTCCGTAGGAAGCAAAATCATGTGTTTTCCATGTCTCAAATTATATTTTCATATCTTATGCAGTTTAAAATTTTGTTTGGGAATACATATAAATTAGCTTATAAGGAAAAACATGTTATATACTTCGGTCAATCTGATTTAAATTTAAAGATAAGTGCAACCACAACTTCCATATTTTAAAGGGAGAAAAATTGTTTTATTTTGCAAAATAATATCATAACAAAGAGGATCATCAAATTTTATAATTCTCTTCTATCCTCTCCTTCATAATTTTTAATCTACCCCTGGATTGTATAATAATTTTGAAAAGTGCATCAAAAGAATTGTAATTTCAATGTGAAATAGTAGTATATGTAAACTTTCTAAGCGTAGCTTTCTTAAACTATTCCAAAAGCAAATGTTCTTTGAGAGACAGAATTTTATTCTGTCCCTTATTCGCCATTGAATATTCATGAAGTAAATAACGAATTGTCGTATTGTTATTATCAAAAGCCTTAAAACCGTAAATACTAACAATACAGTAATTAATTTTACTCTTGTTGGAAAATTTCGAAACACGATAATAGCGAAATATTAAAATCCCGAGCGATCTATTAAAAATGGAAGGTTTTCGCGCGCGAAACCGCACTCAATCCCTAATTACTTGTTTTGTATTTTTTTTCCGGGGGAATAAATCTAAGCGTATAAAATAACGGCGAGTGCATCATTAACATCAATAACTTCAAAACGATTCCGAGTCATTAACATTCATCGAAATATCGGATGAAAGAATCCGCGATCCTTTTCTTCATCTGCGAGGAGCGGTGTTTCAAAACATTGGGATGAATTGAACATATTCTTCTATTTCTGACTAATATTAATGTTTCTCTTTAGGGTAGAGCGAGATGTAAAACTTTTGCAAAATATTTCGCATTGAAAAATATACGGCATTATCCATTATTCAAAACCTTACGCGCGTTGCCACACAGACACAACCCAATGACAAACGGATTCCTGGAATATATCGGCAGGCGATAATTTTTCCCCCGTGCGACATTTTCCCGCGATATTGTTTTCTTCCGCCAGGCGGAGCGCGCGAACCATTGATTACCACTTCACTTCACTTTTGTTTTGTGGTCTTTTCCTCCTTCTTTATTCGCGCGTGCGTAACAATTATTGAGCATCCGCGCCTTCATTTGTCAAAAGGGGGGTGGTAAGGCTCACACACCTCCCTTTTGTTGTCTATTTAATCATTTTACCCTCCTGTAAGCGAGAAACCCTGTTTCGTTTGTTCCCCCATGGCGTGCGCATGCATGTATTCTGTATCTGTTGAATTAGGGATTTTCGTTAGGGAAAAGTGCATGTCAGCGGCATTGGACTCGTTTTGTTTTCTTTGTCGGTATTTGTGGGAACTTTTGATTCTTCTGGGGAGCGATTAATTATGAGCGCTTAGCTTTGTAATGGAAGTTTGGAGGATAGGAAAGCAATTTCCAAACGCAACAATATGCGAGAAATAATAAACATCTGCAGCACTTAGCCGCCTGCCAAGGGTGCACTTGGAATTTCTTTCGCATTTCCCGTTTCTGGGCAAGGAAAGATACGCAAATAATCGAATTGCGAAACTACTTGAATTAACTTTCCGTTTGTTAGTTTATAAAAAGAGAGGTATTTTCCCATTTCGTAGAAAATTATTGTTTACGATATTTTAAAGTTTTGTAATAGAGAATGATATAAGTTTCCAAGAGTTAAACATATTACTTTATGAATGTTCCCAAAACAAATGATTTATGTAATCTGAATTTCCCTTTCTAACACAGACTTGATGAATATGCATGCCATGCATTTGGGTGTTTATGCGTATCATTTTAAAACATAAATACAAAAAACCCAAAAGAAAATAATAAGCAATAAATAATCAATAAATTATGAATGATAAGAGAAATCTTTTTATAGTTTAGACCACAAATGACCAAATAATTTTACATTTTTAAGTATGGAAGAGTCAAATATAAGGGCAGTTTTATTATTAATATGAGTGTTCCTCCGGAAAAGTTGGAATTCCTTATCAGTCAAATAATTTGATTCTCAACTATAATAAATGACGAATGGCTCAAAAAGAATAGCCATGTTAGTTAAAAAGAATCCTGCTGTTCTGGAAAGGACATCAATTGGAATCGATTTCCTCGACTTTACGTTAACAACAACAACAAAAAATAAATAAATATAACACAATTATATAATAACTTATGAGTGCTTTAGCACATTTTTAACCTTTGTTATACAGTAATCAACGTTTTGCTTCCCACATGAGTCTGATGCAATATATTTTTTACACTAGATTTCGAAACAGAACCTTATCCACTTTGCACTGTAGGTAGAAAGCAATTGGGGTAGTATGTTAATTGTTGAAAAGGGCATGGGAACTTTCGCAGTTGAATTAAGCTGAGTTCACATTAACTTGGTCATCAACAAGTAAAATGTCACAGTAGATATTTTAGTTTAAATTATGCTCACCTGAACAGGAGGCTTGTAGAAGACAAATGTCGGAATGTGTTAATACATTGACCCGGCATATTTGTATTTAAGTGTTCATAAAACTGCAAATAAGAATTGATAAATTAAGTGTTTTTTATTAACATGTATGAAGAGGAGCTATCAGAGTAGTCTATTTACACACCTTCCCCGCAATTTGTCTTTTCACCAAATGGAATAAAATTGCTATAAAAATGCTTTTTCTTTTTAAACCACAATAACAGTGGAAACTATATCTAGACCTTTTTTTCTTAGTGTACATTTTTTCAGATACCACCCAGTGTACCTTGCGTTAACAAAGATTTTGTTTTCAATAAAAGGTCGGTGAACATTGTATGTGGTTTGTAGATGAAAAATCCTTTTCTATATGAATTATTAAAAAAACCCAGGATCCTCTTCAAGGAAATGGTTACTGTGCTTGACATATGTGTTGAACAACGGTTTGGATTTGTGTTTATGATTATTTTCCTAAAAACTAGATTCGATAACTAAAATATTGCAAATTACTAGTTTTTTGCATATTTAAGTTTTTAATTTTATATTTCGTTATTTTTTCTTTTTACAAGCGAGGTCGCACTTGTCTGCTAATAGTAGATGAATCAGACTTTCTGAAAAGTTTAATTTAACTTTCCATTACCGTTCATTGAATATTTTTTACCACTGAAAATTAAAGGTAATTTCCCATTATTACAAACCATAACATGTTCTCAGTCACTCACAGTCAAAAGATCGGTGAACATTATATGTGGTTTGAAGATGAAAAATCCTTTTCTATATGAATTATTAAAAAAAACAGGATCCTCTTCAAGGAAATGGTTACTGTGCTTGACATAACATCTCAAAATTTTACATCTCAAAATTTAATGTTACACTGTGAGTAACATTAAATTTTGAGATCTATGGTCTAAAGATACTCTGAAGCGTCCACTGATTTACCAGGGATCCAATATTATTTTATCTACCAAATTAATTGCATTTGACATGGTTTTTTTTAAATTTATCTGAAATACTACGTCTAGTTTAGTTCATAAGTAACATTTCGCCTTAGTTAAAAATGAATTTTCTTATTAATCTTCAGTGTGTTTTAGTGCAATTTTTGAAATTTCATTCACATTTATTTTTATGACAGTTATCTAAAAATAATTTCATTTATATATACCATTTTTAATTTTTAATTACATAAATTTATAAATTACAAAGAAATTTTCCATAACAAAATTTTCCGCATTGAATCATAAAATATCTTGATTGAAATTATTTATGATCGTTTTAATGGATTAAAAAAAATTGAAGACTTTAAATATTTCTTCTCTATGTTTAGTTTCACTAGTTATTGAAATGAAGATATTCAGCAGTAATTGATTTTATGCTTAAATGTTTAATAAGAACATGAAAGACCTGTGGTATTTCAGAGATCATATTAATCCTGAAAGGAAAATTATTACTAAAAATGCAGACAGTTAAGTGACTATAAATAATAAATTTTTATTTTAAATCTAAACAAT
Source organism: Dolomedes plantarius (assembly GCA_907164885.2). NCBI lineage: Eukaryota > Metazoa > Arthropoda > Arachnida > Araneae > Dolomedidae > Dolomedes > Dolomedes plantarius. Next base: position 155,059,212 of record OU015496.1, on the reverse strand, counting down.
GCACCCTCTAACCAAAACAATTTTTTTTTGTGACATAGAAATCAAATTTAAGGAAAGTTTCATATAAGCACACATTTAATAAATTGCTACCAAATATTTATTTTTGCTTATTATTTAAATTTTAGTTTTAACTGAGATTAAAATATTAGATTTTGCTTAAGTATTCAAATCAATATATAAAACTCATGTCATATCCAGTAAATTTGATAATTTTTTTGAAGCTATTAATGCATATAAATTGTTTCATGCACATATTTAAGCATATACATCGAATATTTGTTGATAAATATGCACATAAATTGGATATAAGCATATATTTATGCACATAAATTGAAAATGTGCATACAAATATGCACATAAGTCTTTGGGTATGTAAATATGTAATTAAAAAATTTAAAACTATAAAATTTGAATGTTGTTTTTATATTAT